>VXBR01005945.1:565629-616698 GCA_013400215.1 Cisticola juncidis
CAGATTGCTCCCATTTCTTTTTTTAAATTTAAAAACATTTGGACTTTTGCTTTTTGGTGTCTAATAGTGGCAAAGAATGTGCAGTGGCTCTTTGCTATTGGTCAGATACCAACTAAACAGACTCAAATTTTGTTCATTTTAAGTAATTGTTATTTCATGAACAATAGACTTTTCTTTTGAAAGGGGGCAACGTAATTAATGCAGATGAGCTCTTTCATTGCTTTTATCTCAACATAGAATGCATGGTATTAAAAAAAATCCTCCACCAGAAGCCACATGCTGCCTCATTAAAAACAAAAACAGGAAACCTTTTATTTACTGTGGAAAAGATCACATCAAAATAGAAATAGGTAAAGGGAGGAGAGGTTGCAGCTGTTGGAGTCAGTTTCAACTACAGAGCACTTTTTGTTGTTGTTGTGTTAAATGCTTGTCAAATTTGACAAGTTTATGTAGCTTCTGGGTTGTGGCACTGTGCATATGTTTACATATATTTACTGATTTTGTTTCTGCCACCAGACAGTACTTGTTTAATAAATCAAGTGATGTTATATAAGGTTAGAAGTGATGGTCAAACCTGAACATTCCTGGTTTGCTTTTTAGTAATTGGGCTTCCACCTGAGTGTAATTTTCAGTTATTTGGCTTCCAGAGCATAGGCTTCACCATGAATAATAAATTATTTCAGTCAACTGAAGGGCAGTGTCACTTAATGTGCAATTGTATGAGTGAAAACATCATGAACTGTAGCACTGAGGGCCAAGCAATACATACAGTATTAGGTTTGTACTGATGCCAGGCAGGCAGTCAAATTTGAGTCCAAAAGCTAGAAGAAAATTAATTTCACTTAATTATTTTGGCTATTTAAATATCAAAAATAATTTTCACCAATTGCACATACTTGGTTTGGTCTCCATTTCAAAAATGAGAAGACAATTTGTACAATTAAACTGAGTTAAAGAGAAACAGTTCAACACTTTTGTTCAACAGTATTTGAAGTTCCTAAATGAAGTTCGTGAACTTCACTGCTTTGCCTTCCTTACTTCCATCCTGCTCCCCAAATGCAAAAAGCTTTAATTCTCTAATTTCCTACTGGTTGTAATTCACAGAGATAAACCAGCCATGTTAATTTGGTGTCATCATGCTAATTCAATCTTCAGCAACTTACCACCTATAGGAAATTTATGCAACTTATATGTCTGTAAGTAGCTCAAATTAGAGGTTCTTGTTCTGCATGTCTCTCTACAATATCTTTACATGTCTTCAGAAGTTTCCTGTGACATTCTAGCCTGTCTCATCTTCATCCCATGCTAGGCTTGCTTTCGATTCTGGTGGAGGTGCTGTAGATCAGCTGTGGGATACTGGGCCAACAACCACTGTCTGGGTTTGTGTCCCTGCAAACAAATTTTCACCAACTATTTTTTTTCCTTTCTAATACTGATTGAATGCTCTGGCCTCAAAAACCACCCACGTATTACAGATGAGGGGGTAGAACATAATGTCTGTCATAGGATCATTCATCCACATGTTTTATCTTCTTTGCTAGGCCTGGTCCAAGCCCCACAGTCAGATCCTGCATTCCATTTCTGTTCCTCTTTCTATATCTAGAGCAGTACTTTGCTTCAATCCATGTATGCTTTTTCCTAGAGTTGTTTTTCAGTATTAGTTGTACTGAGTCCAATTCAGTATGTAAATACTTGTCTGCTTCACACTTGTGTATGAAAATGTTGGGGAGGTCAAAACCTTCAAGTGGCTGCAGGGAGTGTATGAGGAATGTGAAGGTTGGAGTTCTTCTCTGAGTGAGCTAAAGAAGAAGAGGATACCAGAGGGGCAAAATGAAACTTCCTGGGGCCAGAAATTTACAGTAAATTTACAGTAAAAGGAAGAGAGATCTGGATACCCTCTGCTTGGTCTTAAATGACCTCTTCAGGCTCTCTGAGTTGGAAATACTGCATGCCAATACGGTACAAGTGAGGGAAATACATTATAGGAAAGTCTAGAACATATGACATGAGAAATGGCTGTGAACTGTGTTGTTCAAACCTCCAGAAGAGAAGGTGAGCAGCAGACATGAGAAATGGCTGTGAACTGTGTTGTTCAAACCTCCAGGAGAGAAGGTGAGCAGCAGATCATATTGCTGTCTTAAACTTCCTAATGGGAGGACAGAGAGAAAACAGGAAGAGATTCTTCCTTAAGCTGAGATAGGAAAAGAAGCAGCAACAACAACTTGCAATACAAGAGATCGCTATTTGACACTAGGAAAGAACATTTCTCAAGAGCAGTCAAGCACTGGAAGAGGTTGCCTAGGGAAGTGGCATCTCCACCCTGGCTGATGTGACTCTGTTTCCAGCTAAACCTGGACTGGAAAGGACCTTGAGAAACCTGAGCAAATCTAGTGTACTCTTAGCAAGAGATTGGACGAGATGACTTTGAAAAGCCCCTTCCAAATGAAATTCTGAGAATCCATAGCTCTTACTCAGTTGGTCAGTGAAATATTAGGATAAAGTGGGTACATTGTTGTTTGCGCAAGTGAAGTCCAGGGGAAGTAGAATGTTTGGAGATAATATTCAATTTATATAGGTTTCTTAAAATTTTTCTGTCAGTTCTGTGATTTTGAGAAGCTCTACAGGCTGTCTCCTTTCTGCTCTTTTTGCCTGAGGATGTGTGCCGTTAACACTATACATAGGCACATCTGTTTGAGATTGATAGCTCAAAATTGACCCTCTGTGGTCAGGAATTGTTAAAGGACTGAACTGAGTGTCACTGGTGCACCCACTGAGCACAGCCAAATACAGGCTTCAAAATATAGTCTCAAATGGTTTGCCATAGGAAGACCTGGGAGATAGAGTACGCATCAGAATATTTTAAGTATTCTGTTCTAATTATGTTCTCATCCTCAGAAAGATTACAGAAAGAAAAAAAATACATTCTCTTAATAAAAGATTAAGAAGAACCCGGGAGATTTGGCAACTACACTACCTTCTGCAAACACACAATGTCCTGTGATGTGTAACATTTCTAAAAATGGAGAAATGCCAAGATGTTCAGATTGACATTTCAGTGCCTGTCTGAATTCAGTGTCTGCTTGAAATATAGGGTTCAATAATCCTATTATGTGTGTCTGACACACTCCTCCTTCTTTAGCAAAGTGCCTCCCATAGCTGCTATAATAAGACAGAACAGCGAAAGCCTTATACTCTGTGCCTCATCCTATCATTCACCAAAGCTATATTGTCATCAGATGCAATCTATTGTTTTCTTTCCTGCTGTGTGCTATTGATTTTTCTAACCTTTCCTAATGTTAAATTTGTTTGGCTTTTTAACTTTCTTACCAAAGGTTAATGTTATTAAGTTGAGCAGATATCTGTAAAACTACAAGTGTTATTGCCTATCTTGCCATTGTTATACTGTCCTTTCATTAAACTCCGGCTGCATTGGATAGCTCTGTCTTGAAGATTTTTGTCATTCCGGAATAATGTGGTGAAGGTTGAAAGGAACTGCATTACAATTGTCATCCAGTTCTGTGGCATAAAATATTTGACTTGATTTGTCATGAGCAGCAGATTTATCTGAGGCTCTTATACCATCACTGAACATGAACTGCACAGACATTTATTTCAGCAAGACTGTAAAGAGGATGAAGGAAGATTCCAGTTCTGCTGCTTGTCCCTTCCCCCCAGTTCAGTGTGACCACAGCAATCTCTTTGACATTGTGGCAAAAGGAGCAGTACTAAAATCTCTGCAATTCTACAACTAGTTATCTGTTTGATGTGGAAAGAGAATGAGAAATCGCAGTTTAATTTGAAGAAAGTGGTAGTTTTAATGGTAGCACTCTATCAGCATTTTTTGATATGATCTACAGCAGTACTTGAGTAAAGCATCAAAGGTTAGGACAGTGAATAAACAGTTCCAGGCACTTATAAGCCCCAGTACCCTCTTACTGTACTCACAGGTACAGAAACCTGCCTTTAATGAACTGTGCATTTGACACCCCATTCACATATTTACATTACATTCCAGTGATGTGTGTTTGAGGCCTTTTATTGTGAAGATGCACAGAAGAAAGTAGCAGGACTGAACATAGGTTGTCTATGCATGGTGAATTACAGCTTTCTCCTGGAGCTCAATGACCTTCAGTGCCCTCCAATCACCATACAAATGTTATCTTGCCTTGGTAGTACCTTGCAGTTACTCTAGAATATTGTTGTATCAAAGAACATCCTGAGAAGCTATGCAAGAATTAAACTCAAGAGAAATGTTTCTAGTAGTAGCATAAAAAAATAAACTGTAATTTGAGAGCTGTTGTAGACCATCATTAAAAAAAAAAAAAAACCCAAACACAACTGACACCTTGATATTCCCTGTATGGAAAGTAGAATTGCAGCCTACCTTCTGCTGGCAAACCTGCCTGTTCAAGATCAGGCTTGTTAATGATGCAAGATGGAGTATTTGAAGTACTGAGGAATAGCGAGGGTTAAAGTTTTCATTCATAAATTGGTATCTATAAACCACTTCTGCCAATGCTGTGAAGCCAAAGAATGGCCCTGGCAAAAGATAAAGGCTTGACTTCTCTACTGCTAATTTAATAGTTGGCAACTGAGTTGTGTCTTCTCCCACACTCAGCAGTAGCTGTCCCTGCCACTGATTTAGTCTTCGTCTGTCATGTTCTCGAGCTGCTCAGAGGCTGTCTGAGAAATACTGAGGTCCTGTCTTTCACGGTTTCTCACAGCTTGGCCTCTCTTCCCACTGTCAGTGCTGATATCAAGACTGTCTGAGAGCACCCCATCCTTAGTGACTGAGACACTTTTTTCGAGTGGCTTTGATAAACAAGTTCCCTTCAGTAGTTTTCAGATCTGACTGAGCTTTCCTGAGTGGGACTGAACAACCCCATACTTTTTGTGGCTCCCTGGATGTCTCTGGCTGGTGTTGCCAAACTCACGTGTTCATTACAGCTCCAGATAGCCTGTGTGATTTCTCCTCCTGCCAATGCTACCTTTTGGCCTTTTCTTAGAGAAGAGTGGAGATATGGCAACTCTTCAAAGAGTTTTGTACTTAGCACTGAGTGCAGAATCCAACTACCTTTTCCCTCACTGCTTTGCAGGGGAAGCAGTGTCATTTCTGCGCTGGAGGTCTCTGATTACATGTGCTGTTGCAGCTACACAATGCTTCATCTTGGCAAGCCTGTTATTACCACCACTTGAAAAGATATTTAGAGCAGTATCAGGTCTCAGAAAGGCTGCTTCTTTTGACCAGTTTTCTTTCAGAAGTTTTTGAGGAGAGAAGTGTAATAGAAAAATTGTTATTATCTTCTCGCCTTTCTCTTCTACTTTATCCAAATCCCCTACTGCCTGATGGCTTTATTTGATTTTATATGCATTCTGGCTGTGTGGGGAAGCATTTCAGTGGTAGTGTATGTCTTCCTATTGGAGGCTTGTTACTTTGTTGCCTACAATTTACTAAACTCCATGCCTTCGCTAATCTGGGAAATGTTGTCTTCTGTACCTTTATTTTTACCACCAAGGTAAAGGCAACTTTAACATTTTTGTGTTGGTTTTGTTGTTTGGGATTTTTTTCTGATGTAACAGAGTAATGTACTTTATACACAGAGGCACACATACAAAGATTCTGTATTCTGAATGCTTTTCTCTTATCAGGTTTTATTGTCTATAGCAGAAACATAAAATCTGTCAAGTAAGACAAAACTAGGAGGCTTTTAAGGGGACCTTGAAGTGGTAGGAGAGGGAACTTCTAAATCCAATGTGTATGATTCTTATTTTAATTCACAATGCTGTACTAGGTATTTTTTTTTATTCTTTAAACCTCTTTGAATAGTGACTTTATGTGGTAGATACATTTCACTTTTCCTTACTCAGCTTTTTATCAGAGACATAGAAATTGCTTTAGAACCAAGTTAAGAAATCTGAACTTCTGCTCTTCTCTAATATGTTCTCAGCCATAATACTCCAGTGCAAGGAAATTGTTGATGAATCATTGCAACCTAACTGCAGTACAGCTGCACTGTTTCTGGGATGCTTGAACACTTTTTTATGCTCACATTTATATAGTTTGAACATGTATAGCAGAGCTATAGTAAGTGCACAGTCATCTTCCTGAAAGTTACTGATCACCCAGGGCTCACCACACCAGGCCTTGGCCATTCAGCAGAGCATTGTAAAACATGCTTCTCCAAACTCACAGATGTACTCAATGGGTTTTGAATATGTACTCTTAGACCTATCAAACTGCTTAGACTATCGAACTAGTTCAGCTGGGACCTACTGTCTTTGGACTCTGTACGGGTCTTTTACTTAATTCTGCATCTCCAAGCAGAGACTCTGAATGGTTGTCTGCAGTTAATTTCATCAAGGATGTCATCAGTTCACAAAATTGAAACATTACTGACTTTTTCCCCCCCACCTCTCTCTGTTTTGTTGTTTCTTCACTAGGGATGTGAATTAATTGAGACCATGGATCAGGACCTCACAGATTTCACCAAGTGCCTTCAAATACTCCAGAAAAAGATAGAGAAGAAGGGCCTCCAGGTAAAGATAACACATCTTTTTTTGTCTGTATCTTAGTAATTCTCTTTTTCTCATTGTTTTTAGGTTTATCTCTCAAGTTTGCACTGAAATGAAACTATTTTCAGTAGCCTTGATATTCTCCAGTTTTGCCATAATTTACTGCACACCTTGTAAGCATTGATGCTTCTGCTAAAAAGAATTACAAAGGGTGTCAATGAACAAGTGTTAACTTTCTTAAAAGGCAGCTTGTATTGATTTCTGTTAATGAACTACCCAAAGTGCAGAAGTGCTGGTGTTCAAAGCAAGAGTCACACTTCAGCATGTAAATATATTTTCAAGTCCTGGCACACTAAGCCTTGATGTTCATACACTTTCTCTCCCGTTTCAAAGGTGAAATGAAGAGGGGAAATCTTACCCTACCAACATTATAAATGGTAAGCAATACCTCCTTCTGCAAAATGTTCCCCTGGAATCAAAGGCAGAATTTGCAGAGCAACTAGTGCACTAAGCTTAAAAGAAGCCATATGGAGGTGTCCAGCTCTTTTCATTGGAAAGGCAAGAGGCAGCATTCCCCCTCCCTCTCCACAGTTTGCTATCAGAGGCCTGCTTGTTCTGTCTCTGAGATGCACAGTTAAAGTTCCTGGGGGATTTCAAATGTGCTGTGTCAGCAACAGATGCGCTCTTGGGATTGCTGCCCTTTCCTCCCCATGGAACAGTCATTCATAAGAGCAGACCTCTCTCTTCTGCTCACCATGTATGAGTGAAGAGAGGGAGCAGCTGCTGCATCCTTCACCCACAGTGAGAACAAGAGGCGTGTAACAAAATCAAAACAAAAAAACCACATGGAAAGACACATGGAAAGTTCTTTTCTCATTTTCATTGTAGGAGGTTAAGAAAGTTGCCTGATTTCCTGAGATCAGCATACTCCAACAAAGCAGCAAGGGACTGAAATTCCAATATCATTCTCTCCTTCTTCACTCTTTGCTCTAGGATGATAAAAAAGTCACCAATTTTACTTGAGCTGTTTTAAAACTTCTTGTTCTCCTAAAGACAATAAATGTCCACGGGACTCTTTGGAGTGCTACCACACAGTGCCCATTGAGATTGCATCTCAGTACAACACTCTTGTTCATCAGGTTTTTTTTCCCCATCAGTATAGACACAGATGGGATGGTTTTGCCATACACTTCTCTTATTGTCTGCCTGTGAGCCAGGAAACTCTTTATAAAACAGTTTCTTTCCTTTCCCCCTATAATTTATCATCACAAGAGCTCAGAAGGGTGTCTTTCCATCTAGGACAGAAATGCTAATGAGTACCATTGGAACAGATGAGCCACCTATGCCTAGGATTTGTTTTGAATTTTTCAATTAAGATACTTTCCTCTTAATAGAAATGCCCTTACAGTGAAGAACTTAAATGTTTCCTGGATTCAGTTTGTTATCCAATCCCAGCTATTGCTAGGGAGGGAATTTTTAAAAAGATATTACAGGAAGTTTTATGATGAATAGTCAGTATGTGGTTAAAATGAGAGAATGAGAACATGACAGCTACAGTAGGTGTGTTTAAACAATAAGTAGCCTATTCATAAAAGTTTGAGTTTTGTGATCACTCTCACAGTAAAGCCATGCTCAGTTGGCTGAAGGATACCATGTTGTAATCTTTGAGGATATTTTGTAAAGTACAAGCCTGAGTGTAATTGCAGTAATTGTGTAGTGTTCATGCCAATGCACTAAATCTCAGATTTCAGTTCAGTTATAATTGTATGCTGTTACATGTTAAAGGTGTGCTTTAAATAAAGTCTGAATTTTTCAGAGATGCAGGAAGTAACATAGATAAATTTCCTAAAACTGAGGACCATATTCATTAAATGCTATAGCTACTTCTTGTTTGCTGTGCCTCTTCCATAAAACATAATAAGATGCTATCTTATTCATGCACTAGATAAAGCATAATGCATTTCTACTTCTGGTCTGCTGCATTCTCTGACTAAGGAATTTGAAGAAGTCATTGACTCCACTTCGGGAGCTAAAACGTGAAACTTAAGCAAATGTAAGACAAAACTGTATCACAACTCTTTAAGTAATTAGTTCAGTTTCTAATTTTCCCTTTGTTCAGAAGCATTGGATATAATTCTTTAGTAGGAAGTTTGGTGGTTCTTCAGAATGTCCTGGTAATGCAGAGGGTAGCTTGATGTCTGGTCCCCAAATGACACAGAGATTCGGAGTGCTTGCAAAACACACTGGCCTAGGCGTATGGATGCAAACTCTTGGCTCTTCTGAAACTCTGTCCTCTTTAAATACCTAAATTTGCACTTAATTTAGGTTTCTTTAAGGGTAACATTCTGCCATAGAAAATGTCAAGTGGTAAGACAACAGACTGTTCCAAACATAGACCTAAAATCTTTGAGGAGAATGCAAATTTTTTCAGCAAAGAAAGCTGCCATAGAATTCTGTGGTCATCTGAGAGGTGCACACAGCTGAGAAGAAAAAGAGGTCCAGGGTCTGAAAATTCGAAGTGCATAAAGAAGGGGTTCTTCATCTGCATTTGTGTTTTTTGACCTCAAGGACAAACTTGCATGTCACAAAGTAGAGTTCTTTTCCTTCTGTAAAATATCATAAAAGCTTTCCTTTTAACTGAGAGTATTAACTAGGTGGAATATGTCTTTCTGGTGCTAGAAAAAATATGTTTGTCTCCAGTTTTGATTTTTCCCGAATCTATCTAAAGCACTTGTCAAAGAGGAATAAGACAAAGAGACACCATAAATTTGTTTTCCTGTGATTTATAGTTGAAGTTACGAAACAAGGAAAGTATCTCTCTAGTATCTTTAAAAAAGTGATGCCACAGTCTCGCTGTGTTTGCTGCTATTTCTGGGTAGCAATATGTTAAGCTGGGAAGTTAATTGCATTCAGTGTATACCATGGATCCACAATCCCAGGAGGTAGTTTGTCTGGATGAAATCCAAATGGCTGAGGTATTTAAAATAGGTGTCCCTTAATTGGTAAGAGAATAAGTTAATATTTGTCTGCTACACTGAATGGATAAAATTTCTGCTCTGATTTATCAGTCACCTCTGTGGAAATTCTATGTCATGAAGGTTTTTGAGCTCACTTGAACATATGAAGGCTATATTTTGTTCCAAAGGGATTAAGTTTGTGTGATTTACTTTCCATATCTCTGCACTTTTTGCTCTTGCACCTCTTGCTCATTCAAATAGCTTTTGAACAAATAATAACCGTGTCAAGCAGCTTTCTTGGAGGTCAACTGAGAGAATGCAGGTGAAGTAGGCACTCAGTGCTCCTACTTGTAAAGGAGGATGCAAAAAAAGTTAGCTTAGGTTTTTACTGGTAGTTTGAGAATAGTCTTAGAAATGTCTTTACCACAAGGAAATAGGCAGCTAGAGTTGATGGTCATCTGAGATACAAATCTAGGAGAAAAAACACCTCATTTGTTCTTGAACTCCTTGTTCAATATAAGAGCAGTAATTCTGTCTTCTGTAATAATTAGCCAAATTCATGACTGCTTTTTCCTTATTTCTCAAATAAACACTCTTAAAATAGTTTCTGAATCCTCAGGGTAATTAATCTTTGATTTACATTGCATATTTTGGTTGCATAGCCAAGTCATGCAGAAAGCAGTATTAAGGTCATTTTGTGATATCTAAGTCACCTAATTGTATGTATTTAGAATTGCATACTGCAGTGATTTTTAGAAAAAGCAGTACCCTTTATATGTGTAAGCTAGAATCAGTTCTAATCTTCCCTGTCCTCAGTCCTAATTCATTTGTGAATTGCATTCTATTGGATGAGTGAAGCAATGAAGTACTACCAAGAGAATCTGACTCTTGAAGTTTCCTTCAAACTTAAAGGCTGTTAGATATTTCTCTTTTTACATGACTGTGAGGATGCATGCACACACATGCACGTGCACACCTTTTCTGGCAGTGTTCCTTTCTAGCCCTAACTGGTGCTTTTTAGATGTCTTAATAACTCTGTCTTTATTGCTGCTGTGTGTGTCTTTCATATTGTTTATGGTCTTTTAGGTGTGCACATTTTGCTTTACTGCTTTAATCACTATTTTATTCATTCTATAGTTATGTGGGTACTTTCCTTTCTTCATTACAAGACCTTCAAATAAATTTATTTCTGTCTGGTACTACTTTCTGTTCTTGATTTTCTCTCATCTTAAGGTCAGCTATTTCAAGAAACCAACTGAACTGGCAAAATCATAGGCAAGCTTACAATATCTCTTATTTAGGGATCAACAGATCTTGCATTAGAAGTGTATGCTATTATCATTGATTTGCAGATTGGAAAGCAGAAGTACAGAAGCAATTTGTCCACCGTCTACGAAGATGCTAGTGGTATAGTTGGGAATGATCCTCCAATTCTCAATATTCATCAAATGCTCTTTCAATAACAGCATTTCTGGTCTCACTCAGCTTGTAGCAGCTCATGCCACTGAGAACTGAAAGTGTGTTTATCAATTTTGCAGCTCCAAGAAGAATACTTATAATATAAAGATAGATTTAAGCCATTATCATCTCAGAGTTACAAACTGTGCTTTCCTTAACTGTTTCATCTAAAATACCATTTAGTCTTAAAACTAAGCTCTGGGACTTTTCATTTAGCTTTATTATCTTTCCTGCTTAAAAAAAGTTAAAGCAGCTCATTTGGTTATATGGGCTGAAGATATAAAAAATGAGTTTTATTGAAACCTACATGCCTTTTAGTGGTTTAATGTTAGTGTGTTTAAATTGATAAAAGCACCAGTGTCAATATGAAAAAGGGAAAATATCCAAACCAACTAAAACCCCTTGGCAATAAAGGGATACTCTACTAACATTTCCATTTTAAAATTACTCTTCAGAGATTCAATCAGTCAGCAGTCTAGGGTATTAACTCTTTCAAGTGAATGTAAGCATTCTTCCCCTTGTACTTTTAAAAGTCAAATCAGCCCACTTTCTTTTATGTTGAGCAAAGCTAAACAAGTTAGTGAAGTCCTGTGTTTATAAAGTGCCAAAGAGAAGACAGTGATGTTCATGTCCTTCAGCTGTGCAGTGTCCAAACCACTTACTAAGCCCTCTCTGGTTTGTCTTTATATGAGAAGAAAAAGCCCTGAAGGAAAACCCAAAGTACTCTAAAACAAAGATCAGAAGATACTTTAAAAGAGAGTAAATTTTTACATAAAGATGAATCTGGCAGAGAAAAGGTATAAATACTGCAAATACTGAGCTCTGTTTGGCTTATTTTTGGTCTTGCCTATCAGTTGAGGTTTATTATTAAAAAGTACTGCTATGCTTTTTTTAACAGTAAATAGATTGGTTTCATTTCCTAACTAAATCATAATTTTGCTGCTCACGTTGGTAGTTGGTAATTTCAAGATGGAACACTACTTGTTTTAGTTTCTGAAGACTTTTGAGTATCCAGAATAGTAGTGGGAACGGCTCTTAAAGCAAAGCCTAGGAATCAGGATAGTCTGTTACCAGGATTTGAGAACAGGGAAGTTACTAAATACCAAAATGGGGGAGAGAGGCAGACTGGAAAACTCCCAAAGCTGACATGGAGCTGAAATGTGAAGCTTTTATGAGATTCACAGGATCACAGAATGGTTTGGGTTAGAAGGGACCTTACGGATCACTTAGTTCCAACCCACAGCCACAGACAGGGACACCTTCAGCTAGACCAGACTGCTCAGGGCCCCATCCAGCCTGGCCTGGAACACTTCCAAGGATGGGGCATCCATAACTTCTCCCTGGAACCAGTTCCAGTGCCCCACCACTGGACCTGAAGAACCATAAGGACACTGAAGTTTGTGAATTTATTGCCAAATCCTATATGGAAGGAAGGGCTGAGAATAAATCTGTTCAGTTTTGGTGGCACTACTGAGTTTTTCTTCTTAATGCTTCACAGAAGGAGAATAAAAATGCAAATGAGATATATTTTAGGGAAAGTTAAATATGTGTAATGAAAAGGTTCTTATTCTGTCAAGTGCTGCATCAAAAGATTTTTCATGAGTTATTAATAGTAATCTTCATAAACCTTTCCTGTCCAAAAGAAACAAATGGATCTAAAGTGTTTCCTGCTAATTCCCACTTCTAAAATGTAGAATTTCATTATACTTTTCTACAGGAGTAAATCCCTCCTGTAGGGTATTCAGACATATCCTTGAATACTATTTAACTCTTCAGGTCCGAGTCTGCCTTCAAGAAACACAGTATCTAATCCATCTTTCCTACTGCCAAAGTATTTTAATGCTTCCCATAGTAAAGCTATGGCAAAGTGCATTTCTTATAATACAGGATATCAGAACTTGCCAGTACCCAAAGAGAAGCCCTAATATCATGTAAGGTGTCTTTGTGTTCCACTATAGCTGTGAGCATCAAGATACACTGAGTATCTTTGCCTTCAAATAATTTTATGCAGTATGGGTGTCTGCAAGAACACGGGGCATCACATACCAAGATATCTTCTTACGTAATCCTTGTATGCTCTACTGGGGCTTGTATTGGACCTATGACAATATTTTTTTTTTTAAGGACACAAGCAGGGCAGGGATTCTGGAGAACACATTGATTTCAGTTTGTTTGTTCAAAAAGTTAAATCCCATATGAAGCTTTGGGGAGAGGAAGAACAAGGGGAAAAATACTGTTTATTTAGGCAGTTCAAGGGATTTGAGAGATCAAAGATATACTCATTAACAGGACTGCAGAAGCTAATAAGGAAGCCAGCAACTGTTCTCTCAAGTTAGTCAAAGGCTAAATATATTTGGAACAGAAAGTGTGAGGTTACTACAGGTGATGTACTGTTCCCTTTGCAACCACAAATTTTGCTCTGTTTGTAACTTTGTCATAGGAGATGTGATTCTCCTCTTCCTTTCAGCCCCTTCTGCTTTGCAGGAGCACAGCTTCCCTGAGAGCAGCTATTGCTGATGTAACTGCCCCCATGCTGGGAAAGTGGTTGGGGGGACATGTCATTATCCTCAAAAGACTGTCACACTTGCATGTGGATATTGTAGTGGGAGATCTTGAACAGCCGTATTTTTTGACACAAGCAATGTTTTTGCAGTTCAAGGACTGAGAGCTCAGTTTGTTGCCTGAGATTTTCATGAATAACTTAGGTGTGGATTTTTTTTTTTGCTTGACACATGAATACTGGTGGTGTTATGAAATCTCCCATAAGTTACAACTGTTTTTATTAGATTCTGTTTAGTTAATGGAATGTAAGTTTATTGTTAAGCATATTAAGAAATTTGAGCTAGTATGATAGATTTTAACTGCAGATTATAATAGAGCATTTTTTACATCTCAAATGTGGTTTCTTCTTACTAAATTGAGATGCCTGTCAAGAATGACAGGTTTTTTGGCTGTTGTAGAAATAGTTTCATAAACACTTCTAGCAGTTTTCTACATTCCTGAGTGTTAGAAACACTAGCTTTAGAGAGCACACTTTCATAACTTCATGAGCTGCAGTGATCTGGTCCTTAAAGCAGAGAGTGAATCAGTCAACAAATTAACTTCTCCCGTGGCTTCTTTTTTCATCCTATTCAAAGAAACTTATTTAACCTAAGTAGTGTATATAGGAATGTTTCCTTTCTGGTTTTGGATTGTTTTGGGGTTCTTTGCCATGACATATTCCTTCTTATTGTAATATTGTATGGCCTTTGAATAGCTAAGAGAAATAGTGAAATTGTGTAATAGTGCTGAAAGCTTTTGAAGTGGTGGTGGCTCTTCCTCTTTTTTTCTTTTCCTTACCTTGAAAGGAGTATTGGGGCAGAGGGGAGAGGAAGGTATTAAGACCATTGGAAAGTAAAAGTGTGTGGCTGGCGCTACACAGAAATGTTTTAGCCTGTAGTCCTGAGGCCTCATTGTTTTCTGCAATCCTTTGGCTTTTCCTGACATTTAACTCTGCACCTCTTTGCTGATACCAAAGCAGTTCAAGAAGGGGCAGAGGGGAGTAGAGTAATTTAACTCTTAACAAATATTGAGAAAATGAGGTAGCCTGGTAACAAATGAAAGGCCGCTACAGTATTCCCACAATTAAAAAAGGCAGTAGCACAAGCTCAACAAAAGTAGGGACTGAAGGGTCTTCATAGCAGAGCTGCCCTGGCAAGCAGGTTTTGCTAGTTCTGATGCTCATGCTATTCCTTATTAAATCACCTACCTTTTACTTTGCCACTGACAGCGGATGGTCTCTTCAACTTGCCTAAAGAACCCACCACGTTTCCCTTTTAAACAACTGAACAACTAAGTACTGAACAATTAAAGCTCAATATTTTCTGCAAATTAAATGTGAACATAAAATGTTTACAGCCTCACAAGTGCCTCCAGTTTAAGAAATCATGCTTCATTTCTTTTTAAGTGTGTGGCTAAATTTATACGGTCTAGAGGACAGTATAGAAAAATAAAATACATTCTGTAATTACTCAGGCTGTGTTTAACTTACCTGCTATAAATTCTGAACCTACACTGAAAAGGAAAATTGACATCCAGATCATAATGTACTTCCTTCAATATAAAAATATGTCCAGATTCTTTGAAACAAATGTATAAATTCAAGGCTTCTTTCTGCAAGTCTGCACTCCCTTTGAAAAAAAAAAAGTCATTGTGTACTGCCCAGGTATTCAGTGAAATCACTCAAAAGAGGAACCATTCACAGAATAAGGCCTGAGAGACATAGGAAAATTTTTCCATCTTTAGTTTCAGGTCTTATATCTGTCCCTGGAGTATAATAGGACAGGTTATTATCCCCCTGTTCATCATGAAGATTAATGTTCAGAGCAGCTGAAAATATTACTGTTCTGTTGGGACCTATTGGGAGATCTTCAGACCTGTGTGAACTCGAGTTTAAACATTTTAAATAGCAGAGCTAATGCCTCGCCCTAGCTGGGCACAAATGCCTCAGGCAGTTATGTCCTCTCAGATGCTGCTGCAGGAGAGTGGAGGTCCTCCAAAGCTCTGCCTTACTTGTGATGTTTTTTATACAGACTTCACTGCTAAATTTTACAATGGGAAAGTGCCTCAGTTGTTACTCTTAACTCAGATGAAACAAACAAAACAAAACAAAAAATGTGTTTGTGCATATATATAATGGAAATTGAGATTCATTAGGTTTTGTATTTTGTATGGAATGATTCCCCTTAAAAATCTATGATTCTTTCCTTAAAATTTGACACCTAAACTTAATATGACAAAATTAAAAACAAAACCAGGCAGAAAGTTAGTTTTACAGAAAAGACGCACCTGGCCTAGGAAGTCACAGGGAAAGGACTCAGCTCTCAGTAGTGTTGAAGTCAGTGTTGAGCATTCCCTGTTCATGGGGCTGTTGGGTGCCTGTGGGCAGCTAGCAGAGTGTTTCATATGGACACCCTTGGCTATAGAAATTCTACCCCATTGCCTCAAAATATCACCCTTTTTTTAGCTTCTTTTGTGGGCTTTCCAAGGGTGCTGGACCAGCATGTGAGCAGGAGCTGAAACAGAAGCACAGGAAGTTGTGGTGGGAAAGGAAATACACATCTTCTCTTCATCTCAGCCTTCTAGAGAAAAAGGCAAATAATGAGTGATTAGCTGTGTGTGCCCAGGTGCTGGTGGAGCGCACTGGTGTCGATGAGGAGAGGCACAGCTGAGCCACTCAGCCCAGGCAGGGAGGGGTGAGGGGAAAAAGGAGACAAAGAGCCGTAGAAGGGGCTCCAGATTCCCCTGGAGAGCCCTGGGCAGAACAGGTGGATCTCTCCAGAGGGAGCTGCAGCCTGTGCAGAGGAGCCCTTGGTGGAGCAGGTATCAGCCCATGGAACACCGTGGTGGAGCAAATGTCCGTACTGCAGGCACTGGAGGGCCCTGTGCCAGAGCAGGTGGATGTGCCCTGAAGGAAGCTGCAGGCTGTGAACACAAACCCACACAGGAGCAGGCTCCTGGCAGGAGCCACAGCATGTAGGGGACCCACGGCAGAGGGGTTTGTTCCTGTAGGGTTGGATTCTGTGGAGAGAACCCCAAACTGTAGCAGAACGTGATAAGGAAGGAGCAGCAGAGAGAAGCTAGTATGAATGGATCAGAGCTCCCTGTTTCCCTGTGGCACTCAGGGGAATGGTGAGATAGAGGAGTGAGGAATGAAGAAGTGAAGCTGGGCCTGTAAAAAAGATGGGTGATGGAAAGGTGGGTTTAGTTTTGTATTTTTTTTCCTCTCTAACTTGACTTTTAATTGGCAATAAATTAAATTAATTTCCCCAAGTCAAGTCTTTTGTGCCTGTAATGGTAATTGATAATTAAGAATCTTCCTGTCCTTGTCCTGACCCATGAGCTTTCTCATCTCATTTTCTCCCCGTCCTGTTGAGGAGAGAGAGTGAGAGAGGCTGGGTGAATGCCTGGCAGCCAGCTGAGATTAACCCAGCACAGAACTGTAAGGGAAGTCAAAGGGAAGTCGTCAGGGCTCATGGAGAAGTGCAAAGGTGCACACACTCTCACTGATACAGGATGTATATCATGTTTGTGGGTGGGCAGGCAGAACTTACAGTGTCTGATCCATCAGGTCCTGAGCAGCCAGGGACCTTCCTGTACAAGACTCTGCCAAGGAGGCTGCAGCAGGAGCCGCAGTCCAGGGCAAGGCTGCCTGGTTTGGACCGTGACCTGTATCCATGGGGGGAAGAATAGAGGCTTTGAAGAGAGGCTCTTTTCAACAAAGAGCCTCTTCCTGTGCAGTGTCCTTCCCACCTGCAGGCGTGCAGGACTGGGTTAACTCCAGCACAGGCTGCAGGCTGGCTCTGGTTGAGGGGTGTGGGATCTGCAGGGGGATGAGGCATCAGCTCAGGGGAATGGGACCCCTGCTGGCTGAGAAGCAGTGCTTGTACTTGTGTTGCCTTGCTGATCTTGTGACAACATGGAAATGTATTGGAGGGAGAGGGAGGAAGGCTACTAGGGTAAAGACTGACAGCCAGAGTTAGGAGGAATATGGGATACAAAGCTCACAATGAACAGATTCTCTTGAAGAAGAGACTTTTTTTTCCTTCCTTGAATTGTTCATTGATGAGAGTTTGTAGTTAGTTTGTATTTTCTTATTTTAACTCCTGGAGGCAGTATGACTAAAACCACAGCACGTGCCAAACAGCTTGGTGCTGGATGCAAGTGGCTATTAGATCACTGAAGATATTTGCTAGACCATTTTAGTATAATCTTTCATGGGCCTTTTGCATTGCTCCAAATACAAGTCCAGGCCTTTCTTTCTTAGGGATATGACAGTTTAATTCTTGATTTCATACTTCCATAGTGGTGATACCACAGTGCACACTGTGTATGTTGTTCAGTAGTTCAGTTATGGCAGGAGAAGGGTTAGCTTGTGAATGTTTTTTTCATATTGTTTTAAAATATGAGAAGATTTTATGATTTTTCAGAAGATAAGTGATTGATAGTCCTGGAATCCTTGTTCATTCACAAAATAAATGTGTCTGGATCAAAGCCAGCACACATTTTCCTCCAAAGCATCAATAAACAGATTGCTTGAAGAGTTCTAGAGCTTTTACCTACTCAGAACAGCATGGTAACAGTTAGGAATACAGGGAAACCCTTCACACAGAAAATCTTAGGTGCTAAGGAATTCCAGTGACCCTGATCTCACACGCAGAAAGAACTGTAGAGCTTTGCTACAGCTGACCAGCAGAGCAGGAGTTGGTGTCACCTCTCTACCTCAGGCACTGTGAGCTTTGTTTGACCAAGGTTATACACAAATATTCAGCACAAAAGCAGGAAGTCAAATTCAGACTGCTTGGGATCCAGCAGTTCACAAGGATTTTGTCGATTTGGTTTCTTTGAGTAACAAAAAATTAAGTCAATGGTTGTGAAGTTTATGTTCCACAACCAATGCTAGATTATGTTATATACACTCTGAGACATTCCATTTACCTGCAAGAGAGGGCAAACCCAAAGATTCATTTTTTGAGATTAAATAGTTATTCAACCAAAATGAAAACACAAGTCACTGGTAAAACCAAGCTTAAAATGTTTCTATCAACTCAACATCAATCTATTTCTGGATTTTGAGATTATCCTTCTCATTTCCATCTTACCATCATACATGTTTCTTGCTTATAAGTGGACAAATGCATTCTGTCTGCATACTTACTATCATTACCAGAGAGAATTAACCTCTTATTTGACATTACCAATTGCAAAAGTACTTGGGTGAAACCATATGAAAGTGAAGATAAAAAACAAGAAGTGCTTTGTGAGGGAGCTGGAACAATATAATATATAGATTAGTGGAGTCAGTGAGGTGAGGACGAAGCTGATTGATCGTTATCATCTCAGGTGCACAGGAATGATGGCAGCCTTTGACTGAGAGCTCTTGTTCACAGAAAAAGTCAGATGGCTGGAGCAACTAGAAAATTTTGCTAAAGTAAAGAGGATTCTACCTGAGCAAAGTTCAGATGCTGGTATGTGGTTCAGCATCTCATTTCTGCAGAAATTAATGTCATACCTTTTATGTAAAACACTGAGCTAGGGAGCCTGTATAATCAACTCAAGTGGACAACATCTTGCTACATATTTAACATTGGATTGTGGGATTTTAGTAGTCTATTCCATTTACATTGCAATTTTGAGGATAATATTAAAAATTTTCTTGACTTGCCAGCATTAGAGCTCTGACACAGCTATGGGCAAATGAGTTAAAATCTACTCTGACACCTTTGTTATCAAGGGAAGTGCTTGGTGTGTTTTAAACTCTTCGGAACTGAAGCTGATGCAAAGACCAGAAAATAATTTAAACCACATCCTGAGCTGACAAATTGCCTTATGAAGAAGAAAATGCTCTTCATGTAAACTGGCCAGAATTGATGAAGTGACAAACCAATAAAGCAATAATAAATGTACCATTCGCACTACTACTTAATTGTTCATTTTTCAACACGAGATACTTTTATATATATATGTATATATATTTCAGCACATAATAAACTTCCAACATACTATGCATATTACTACAATAATTTTGTTGTCTGTGTCATATTCCTTTAAAAATTAAATTAAAGGAATAATCTTATGAATTCTAAAAGATTAATAAAGGTTGTGGAAGATGAAAGAATTTCAGTGAAGTGAGAAGGTGCTAAAAACTCGCTATGTTCCAATCAGGTATCTAACCTGTAATTGGCATACTTGTATCTTGGATATCAGCAATGGATGGTCTCCACCATCTCGAGGAGGGGGAGGTTTAGTCATGGCTCCAGAACTTTTACAACATCTTGATTACTCTTGTCTTCCTGTTTTCCTTTAAGGGAGATCTTCTTTGTGGTTAGTTCAGTGCTGCTGGTTGTTGTCAGTAAATTTGTTTCCTTTATTCTATCCACCTTCCTGAGACTTAGGCATGTTTGTTTGCAAGTTGTCTGGCTAAAAGTGAACTCAGGGGGAAGAAAATCCTTTGAGTTATCTGTCCTCTCCCTGGGGAGAGGATTTCTTATCAGAGATAATGAGTATGGTTTTGAAAAAAGTGGGCATCATTGCTGTCAGTTTGAGCATTGGACTTCACTCTTATATGTCATGGTGATGCTGGCATTGCAAAGCTACACATTACATTCTTTTCACCCATTCCAGGCAGTTCCCAGCTTCCTGTGTCCTTGAATGCATGTTCCTCAGTCATGAAGTGAAAATCTTCTTTGTCTTTAACCCTTTTATACTAGAAAGAGGAATGTCAGCTAGGTCAGCTTTCACAGTGTTTAGCAAGCCTGCAAAGAGGTTACAGCAGGTTGGCCATTTCAATAGTCTCTGTGAGAGTGGAAGCAGGAACCTGAGCAACTTGAATCTGATGTGGTGAGATGAATCTGTGTGATGAGCTCCCCTTGGTTGCTGCACCCTCTAAATTACAGTTTGCAGGAGAAGGAAAAAATACATCCCTGAATTGCCAGCACAAAGTCTTGCTGTATGCTTTCTTTCTCCTTTTAACTGCCCTGCTCTTTGATAGTTACTTCTAAAACTTTGTCAAGATATACTTGATATATACTTGATATATAATGTACCAATTGTATAACAACAGGTGACTCGATCCTACTCTTAGATCTTCAACTATTTCTAAGTTAAAGCTTGATAGCCTTTAAACATATTGTGCATTTAATTCAGGTTTTAGATAGTCCAAGAGAATATGTCTGCAATGATCTAAGCTGTTTGCTGTAGTTATTTGTAAATTTATGTCCTTTTTTCAGGAAATGAATGGCACAGTATTAAAACAAATTGTGTAAGGGTTAATAGGATTAATACTGTGGCCTGTGGTATGCAGGAAATCATAGTGCAAAAATGAATGACCTTTCCTCTCTGTAGCATGGAAATATCTAAATGTACCAGTCCTTGGGTATTCACTTTATCTTACGTTCTGGAATGACAAAGAGTTGTGTGCATGCCTTCATGGCACATGCATTTTCTTAAGTTCTTGGCAGAGTGACAGGAGCAGTGATTGCAGGCAAGGAACTGATTGTTTTGATAGTTTGTGACTTTTGTGTTGTATTTTTGGTTGCTTTGTTTTTTTTTAACAGGATGAAAAAGTTCTTGAGGTTTTGGTTGCACTTAGCCTCTCTGTGTTTTTAATAAACAAAGTGTGGATACCTAGACCTTCAAATAAAGGCTCTAAAAGTCTACAATGTCTGGGTGCCTGTCACTTCTGCCAAGATTATCCAGTGATAGGTGGTATTATAAACTGTCATAGAAGTGCGGAATTTTAGCTTTTCTCTCTGTCTGTTCCTCTCATACTCCAGCTGGGTTTGTTTGCATACCTGTCACATATTTGTGTTTTTCATTTTCACAATCCATGCAAACCCTAAATAATAGATACATTCTCTTTTCAGGTGTCTTCATTATCCTTCTCCCAACACACCTCAACCCCCATGCCTCTGGTTTATGAATGCCCTTTCAACGTGTCTACTCCAACCTATATTGTTGTGGTTTTTTTCTTCCTTTTTGGTAACCAATCCACAAGACTGCACTGTTACAACTGAATAAGGAGTAGGACTTTGGGCAGGATTCTGTATTACTTGAAAATATAACAAGGTTTTTTTTGCTACATTTTTCTTCAACTTGCAGTTCTTGGGCAGTTTCTACCACAGAACTCTGCAGTTCTGTGCACTTCATCACTTGAGCTGGGTACTGTACTTCATGGGAAATACATGTGTGATAACAACAAAGAAGGGTTTACAAGGGAAAGAAGACGCATTTAGAATGGTAGGGCATCATTTCAATTCCAAGTCAAAAGGAACTCTGTATTTCTTTCATTCTTAACTTTTATATTGGTACCAATCATCAAAGCCAAAACAAACAAGTTTGTGTATGGTGAGATCTATATAGACCAAGAAACTATACAGTAGTTGCTTGGTTTCTTGAAGACTAATCTAGACTAATATTAGAGCTTCAGTCCCATTGCTTAGAAGAAAAACTACATGTGGATCCTCATCCTGTGTCAAGCCACCTTAAGTTCACTCTGATTCCAGGTTAGTATAGCTGATTCTCGTTGTGGCCTCTCTTGGGGAAGGACGGGAACATTTTAGTGCTGGTTATCTGGTAGGGAACTGATGGGTGCTGGTTGGTCTTAGTAGTAGTATTGTTTTCAGAGAATTGATCCACCCTTTTAACTCACAGTCATCACCAGTGAAACAAAAGCAGTTCGTTTCTAAAGTGGAATCAATAAAAGGGAAAGTATATTATGGTATTATGGCTTAGCTGGGAATGCATGCTTTTTACCTTTTGCTATTTTTTCTTCTGTTTAAGGATAGGTTTTCTTACCATTCATATTCTTTTGATTGTACATTTGGCACTGTGATCTGTAATCTGCACAGAAAATACATGCTGTCAGCAGTACAAGGATAGGGTTTTTTGCTTCAGTGTTTGCTGCTAGTGCAATGTGTTATATTGATCCACTCTGGCCTCTGAAGAATTTTCCAGGTGGTAATGAGAAAGATGGTATATCTGTTCAAGACCTTAATTTTCATGCAAAACAATATTCAACAGAATCATAAAGCCCTAGACCTGGTAATAAAAATAGAAGCTGATGCTATTAATACATCATTCCATATACACAGAGTACCATTATGTGGCTCTTGGGTTGAGTAAAATTCCATGTAATCACAGAAACTGTAGACTTAAGCTCTGTAAAGTTGGAAACTTAACCAGATGGCCATTGTCAAAGCAGCTTCTAAAGACTCCAGAGCTGCAATGTCTTAGGGCCCTAGATATAACTTAGTGTTAGCTTTTTAAAATACAATTACTGAACATAACTGATCTACATAATGGAAGTAATAATAATGATAATACTTTGCACTCAGTGACCTTTTATTTAAGGACCCAAAAGCTCTTAACCAAGCCTTTTGAATACTCCCTTTCTCCTTATAGGAAATGAAAGTGTTCAGAGTCTGGAACACCTGTGTGAGAGAATTGAGCAGGAGCAGTCCAACTCTGTGGCACATTGCAAGCAGTCAGGTGGTGTTTTCTGTGAGACTGGGACTGGAGAGTGCTCCTGTATCGCGGGGCACCACTTTATTGGGATAGTCGAGAGATGAGACTACTCAGACACGTTCTAAAGCGTGACTTACTGCTCTTATCTTCTACTGTCTCATGAGAGGGTGAGAGTGTCTTCACATCAGAAGTCAGAGGTCAGTAGCCAGTAGTCGAGTTACAAAGTCTTATAAAGATTTATTGGCCAATAAACTACTGCCACAAAGTTTGTAGGTGTTTTTACACCTATCGCTAATTGTTTTGATTTACGTGTTTTGCCGCAGTGCAGATTTTCTTAACCAATTGTATAACAACACACAAACCTACAGTACTGCACCTTAAAACTTCTTACTACCTTTGTAACAAATTCTCTAGCCAAGCTTTTTTACTCTAAAACTTTCCACTACCTAGCCTAACATGTTTCTGCCTAAATTACAAATCCACGTTCTTGCTTCTGGTCTTCAAATCTGGAAACCTCTTCCAAGGTCATAAGTCGAACTCTGTATTCATTTCTATATCTGGGCCTGCAGGCACAAGGTTTTGAGAGTTTTCTGTGCCTTGATTTCCCACAGTCCTGTGGCTGTCTTTCCCTGACAGCTGGGAGGGAACATCCTGGTCGCTTGGGGTGGAAGTTCTTATTTGGTAGTATTTTTATCCTGAGCAGGGTCAGCTTGTACACTGAAATGATGTATGGCAGGAATGAGAATGACACATAATGGCCTAAAACTGATATTTCCTTTATTTGTTGTGTGAACTGTGAGTATAATAATGAAATGATTTAAAGAACTGGGTATTCTATGGCTCAGACATACCATGCTTACCTAAGGAGTTTACATGTGGAGTGATATATCCCAGACCATATATAGTCTGGACAGACAGGTAAATACCTTCAAAGACTGTTATGTGTTTTAGGGAGAATAGTTATGTCCTTTTAAAAAGTCTCACATGTTGGCCATGGAATTATAGTGCTTTAATACTCAGCTTAAAAATCACATAATGGTATTTATCGGTAATGGGAGTAAATTTGCTTTTCTATAGTCAGTAGTTATTTTTTTATTCTTTTTTTTTCCTCAAACTGATTTTATTGTGAATTTTCAGGGTCCCGAAATCATTCCTGAGAGTTCTCTTGGTGACTCTTTTTGTTCTGTCTTTTAGATCGATGTAATTGTGACTTTGGGTGGACTTGGAGGACGCTTTGACCAAACAATGGCATCGGTGGAAACGCTTTTTCATGCAACAAATATCACTCCTTCTCCCCTGATAGTTATCCAGGAGTGCTCACTGATTTACCTGCTTCAACCTGTAAGTGTTGTGAAAAGTTACTTTGTAATAAAACCGACCTTCCACCCAACCTGACACCACAGGTCTTTCACCATTAAATGTTCACTTTATCAGTTGTGTTGTGTAGGGTCAGAGCTGAAGTATAAAATACATTGCAGGCAAGTGGACAGCAAATGACGGGCTCTGAATCCCTCCTTTGGAAAAGATTATGTGTGATTTGTTCACGATAGATTTATTTAAAAGGGGAAAAACAAGAAAACCAGAAAGTATGATAACTGAAGTGGGTAAATATATAATATTGATTATAAATGGGAAAAAAAATTAACCTTTTAAATTAGATTCCCGTAAGTCTAAATTTAGCCCACACCCCTTTTGCATGCTGAGTAGCAATACAGATGTTTTCAATAAGAGGAACAAAGAAGAGATGTAAGAGGATGTTGTGAGGGAGTTCCTGACATACACATCAGGCAGACCTCTTCTGCGCTCTGAATGGTGCAGTTCATTATGATGGGAATCCATCAAGCATCAACAAGGGAATTTATTTAAGATGTGTTGTTTCTGTGGTTTTTCAGCTCTCTTATTGCATTTATTGATTCATAAAACAACACACACAAAATGCCTTGCTGATCTTCTGCTTCTGAGATTTAAATTAAAGGCAAATCTAAACATCAAACTATTCTCTAACAGTGATTCATTTATTTTTTGGAAAATATGTTTTCCCCTTGGCAAGGTTTCTAAAAGCTTACCAAACTTTCCCAATTTCTCCTGGAAATCTTACTCTATTAAAACAAGTAACGTTCACAGATAAATTTGACACAGCCTTGCAGCAGATGTGCTTCATGGTAATTTGAGAAAAGCATTAATGAAGTTCTATGAGATTATAGTCTTAAAGCCACAGGGGCAGGTGTTCTATTAACAATTTGAAGCACTGTGTCTGCAGGAAAGGTAGTAGGCACAGGAGCTGTTTTGCTAGTATGATGAGGAATTACTCTGATCATTAGTTGCACAGCTAAATAGATGGAGGCACCAGAGTGAGGGGGAAAGAAAAATAAAGGATAACTGTGGTTAAAATCTAAATGTGAGGAGTAACTTGCTTGTAATTGATTTGTGAGTGCAGTACTTCACTGACAAAACTGGACAATTTCCAGTTTAACTTACAAAACTCTTGCTAAGACTGGAAAGATTTCTAATTACTTTCATTCATCTTTTCCATAAGCGGCTTTAAAATGCCATGCCTAAGGATGCTTTCATGAGTCTTCCATGAATAATTAAACCCTTTACAACTTGGAAAAAAAAATCATGATCTGTGCATTTTAGATAGAAATGGGAGGTTGCTGATTGTTTTGTTTGCTGGAAACTATGTTCTATTTTTAGTAATGCCATACAAAAAGCATTTAATATTTTTTGTAGATGGGCAGAGTTCCACAGGAAACTTCATGCAGTTTCTAGCACACAGAAGTAAAGGGCAGATATAGGGCTAGGCCATTTAAACAATCTTAGTGCTAACTTTGACATAAAATTGCTTTTAATTGCTGGTTTAAACTTGTCACTGTTGGCATCTTCTGGCATCTTCAGTCAACTGTTCTGGTACCTCCAGATAATAACATTAATCCTGCATAATTGCTTTTCTTTTAAAAAGTCAGTAGTTTTTAAACTGAGAGAAACAAGGATCTTAAGCTTGGAAGTGTATTCTCTTTTTTTTTTTTTNGTTTTTTCTTTTTTTTTTTTTTTTTTTAATGGAGTTCAGCTTGATATTTTTCTCTTCCAAACAGCCACAATCATGACATTCTCTCTTTTCCCCCTCTTTCCTTTGTAATTTAAAATCAAGGTAGGAGGGAGCTTAACGCAGTGGGAGACTCACTGACTGTTCAAAATGCAAGTCTGGAAACTGTGCAACAAATGAAGCAAGGTTTTGAGATTCAAATGTTAATGCAAATGATAAAGTTGAGAACATGTTGCATTTTCTATAAATGTAGAACAGAAACCTTTCTCTCTTGGGAAGAAGAATCTGATCTTTATTGAATCCTTTGGATAAAATACCTGAGCAAAATATAGTTACGGTTTTGCTTCCAAATAACATTTGCCTTTGGTTCAGTGTAGCTGGAAAGTGGTTCTCTGTCATGTGTACCTAGGCAGAGTCTGAAATATTTGGATACAGCAGCTAAACTGGTAATTCCTTAAGAGCAAGGGGAGTAACAAGTCAAGGTGCTGAATTTATAGTTACCAGTACAGAAACTAAGAAGGATGGTGTGAGTAGATATCTAAGGCCACCAAAAATCTATTATTGTTTGAAAGAGAGATTTCACATTGTTCCAATGTTGATGTAGTGTTGCAGCCATGAGGCTTGAGAGGCTTCTCTGGCGGTCAGCTGCCTAAAGGCAGAAATTCCTGGTCATGGTGACTGGGCCAAATAACCCCCCTTCCGTGCTCGGACCCTCTCTTATCTCCCTGTAAGACAATAGGTCACTTTCTACCCCGACTCACACTATTGGACCACTTCTCAAAACCTCGGTACCCTACTTTAAAAACCCCACTTTTTGCCCAGCTCAGTGGAAGAGCTGTCCCTGAAACCCTTCACGGAGGATGCCAATAAAGTTTCATCTGTGGAACTTCATACAGCGCTTCTCCTCTCTCTCCCTGCGTCTGCCAAGGCGCTTAGCAAGCTCATGAGCTGAAAATCACTAATAGAGCTGAAACTGCAAAGAGCTGAAATCACTGATAGCTAAGCTGCTAAGTATTGCCTGTGGCTGGGAGCTTTGCCTGAGGTGCTTGGACAGGTACTTAGCAGTACCCCCTATCCAGGAAACCCTAGGGCAGCTGGGATCGGACTGATCTTGAGAAGATCCGGGAAAGATAAAATGTAGAAGGTTATGGTAGAAGAAATACATCAATATTTAACACACTTGTAAAGGATCTCCAGCTTTGCAGGAAACATTATGGACTTGCTAAAAGTCTTCAGGGTTGTAAGAGGAAGACAGCAAGGACAGTGCCTGATTTGGGATCCAGTGCAGACTGCCAGGCGAGGTGGACCAAGCCTTTTTTATCAGCCAATAACATTATCCAAGTACTAGATGTAAGAGTAATTAGAACTTCAAGTATTGAGGCATTTCTTGGGAAATAGATAGAGAGACAGTGCAAGTTTTTGAATTATATAGATAAAACTGTTTTGGTATGGAAAGTGGAGAAAACTACAAGGAAGTAAACTCTCTTATGTTCATTTCTGACCTTTAAGGATGAGCTCCTGTAAGGAAAAGGGAAAAAGATGGGAGTAATTACATCCTATAAATACCTGTCTCCATGATCTCTATGGAGAAACTGGGTGGGAGGCTGAAACATAGATGTATAGATGTAAGTATGTAAATTTAGATAAATTAGTTTCAATATATATCAAACCACTAAAAAATATTTAAGAAAAGAAAGCAGGCATGAAATGAGTTTCACCTATGGAAGAGCCCAAACAATGAGAACATAGTTTGTAGACTAAAGAATTTATAAATTGACAGTGAAAGATTTTCTCTTGTCTTAATGGGAAAGGAAAACTAATGACAAGCAGCCTAAATGAGCACGTTTGCTCAGTCTTCACTAAAGCAAAATATTCCTTTGAGCAGATACCCTACGCAGTTAAAATCGGTGCCAAAGTCTGAAGAATTTAAATTGCTTCAGAGAAAAAGCAAATAAAAGATTGAGCTGCCTTTGATTCTGCCAATTCCAAGGGCTGTTACTTTTTGTGTGCCGTGCAACACTAATTAGGATAGGAGTCAGAAATAGGGAGACTTTGTAAGAATTGTAGGATGTGGTACTTGTTGTGAAGCATTTTCTCATGTGATGATCGGAATTTGAAAAAAAAGAAAACTGAAAAAAATGTAGCTGTGTACTGAATAGATGCCATATTTCATTCTGCAGTGGGGAGGGAGGAAAGCTTGAATTTTTAATAAGGAGTAATCAGTCTTTATAAGCAGGATATTTTATGCAAGAGTTCATACATTTTATGTTTGAAATTTGGTAATATCAATTACCATTAGGCTATACCCTGGCTGAAGTGCTTAAGGCCCTCAGAGTCATGTTTATCATGCTAGCCATGCTCAATATGAATGGCTTAAGGTTTCACATACATACTTTCTCATTTTCTGGTTGTGTGCTTCTCAGGAGTACAGAAACATTAGCTTCTGTACACTGAGCATAAATTATCTTTTATCTGTGAGTTTTATGGCAGTTTGTAATACAAGGTAATAGGATTTATGACCAAGAAATGAGAAGATGTCCAAGAGTTAATGAGGCCTGTCTTTTACATATACTGAGCAGTTCAGTTTTCTCCACACAGAATTCCAGCCCTAGGATGTAGAGAAGAATTGTGCCTACACATGAAAATGCGTTACAGCAGCAAATTTTTGTCAGTTAACTAACTCCTTTGAAAGAGTGTGTGAATACTTTGATAATCCTTTTTCTTGCATCCAGCTTTTCTTGTAAGTGCATGCCTGCCTTCCCTGTGAGAAATGATGAATAATTTAACATCGTAGGTAGTGGCCCAGCAGCTAAACGTGAGCAATAAGAATCAGGAATCCCATCCATTATTCTTGGGTCTTTACCACCATTTCCTTGAAGAGAAGTATACTGAGTAATCCTTTGATTTTACAGTCTCTGGATTGTAAATTGGGTAAAACCCATGTCCTTCTCCGAATGGGTATTGTGAGGCTCGTTTGGTTATTTACAGAATGCCATTACATCCTCTGCTCTGCACTGGGGTGGAACGTAGTGTCATGGTAATAGTAACAACAGTATTAGCAAGCCCTTAATTACCATAAATATTGCCTTACAGGAAGCTGTGCAGATAATGAGTTACATGGTCCCGAGCACAGTTTCAGTGGGAGCCAGGCGTCCTTCTCGCAGATGGCGTCTGGGCACGCGGTGGGTTTAGCACAGGCCGGAGCTGCTTCCGAAGGGTTTGGAAGGGGCCACCTTGTCATGGGGCCAAGAGAGAGCTGCCACATGCACATGAGCACTGCTGTGCAGCTTGGCTTGAGCTCCAGAGCTGCTACCTGAGCCCATTTACAGATGCAGACAGAGTGACTTGGCATGGAGATCTGCTCCTAGATGGAGACTCTGCAGCAGATGTGAGAGAAGGTACTAAGACAGGAAACTTCGCTGGGGTTTGTTGCTGCAGCTCTCTGTGCCAGTTTTATTTGATTTGGTTTGTGTCTGTGCTTGTAAAGTTTCATGGGAAGTTCAGGGTATATACCTTCAAATTGTGAGTTTTTCTCTGACGGACAGTTCGTGAAATTTGTAGGAACCTCAAGAATGAGTTATCCGATCAGTTCCTTACCTCCTCATATGTGTAAGAAGCAGATCTGGCTTGCACTCAGTGGAGAAAATCCTTAATGAATGTGCCTCCTATGGGGGATAACACTGACATCTGGAAGTTAATGTCCCCTTTTCCTAGATATGTATTTTTGATGGCTAAATTCAGTTGCAAAAAGATTGCAGTTGTAAAGGAAGGCATTTAAACATATATCTAATATTTAAACTTGCATTTAGTACTTAGAGTGTTTATTATACTGAAAGGCTCTCTTTCCTGTTTGGTATCTTCTCTGAAAGAGCACTACTGGAACTCAATCTCCTTGACAAAGTAGTCAGTCTGTGCCTCAAGCTTCCTGTGGAATTCACAAATATACGACTTCTTGTTCTTTGATATATACCTCTTTCTCTGACTTTTTCAATGAGAAAGCCAGCCATTCAGCTGGACAGGGACACTGCAATGTCAAAAATATTAGCTGAGGAAAAGTCTTAATCCAGCCTTTCTCTGGGAGCCTAAGTGCTTCACAGAAAACCTTGCAGAAATGGGTTTTCTGCTTCCAGGGGTTTAGTATTACATTGAAGTGGCTTCTCAGAAAAAAAAAAAATGTTGCTATGTTGGTAGTTTAGCTACCATTGTTTCCTTCTTTGGTAAGAAACTTTGAGGACTTGGTTACAGCTCAACATCTTAAAATAAGACTTAAAAAGAATTAAATAAGACTCAAACTAGTCTGTATTTTTATTCTTTCCCAGAAAAATCCACCTGGACCAATTCATTCTTACCCTGCGGTAATGTAGTGGGCCTGTGCAAATGTGACCTGCAAAAGGCTACAGGTCAAAAGAACTTAGGTTGATTTCATGGTAATTCAACCTATGAAGTGGTGTTGCTTCATGTTTTTGCACAGGATTTCTCTGTTTTACTGAACATCAGTGATCCAAAATTAAGTCATATTTGTCAATAACATTCTGACCTGGAAAAGATCGCTTTGCTATCTTGCTTCTCAGTGTTACGAAAGAAAACCTCTGGGTGGATTTTCTCTTAACAGCTGCATTCTTTGTAACTTTTTTCTATTCCATCATCAGCAGATGTGTAGTATGAAGTATACAAAGATTATATAGAACCTTAGAAACAATAGTTAGCTTGTGAAATAGTCAAATCCTTTTAAACAGTTTATTTAGCATCAGTTAAAAGTGCAGCCTGTATCAACTTTATGGATGATATCTAATAATTATGGATTTCTTCTTTATAAGGAAGACAAACTGACAACAAAAAAAATCTTAAATCAATTTGTTAGCTTGCAGGTAACTGGTTTAATAAAGTACCTATCTTTCAGAGAGGGAAGGAAAATACCAAACCATTATTGCCAAGTGAAAAAGAATAGTCTTTATTAAATGAAATGTTCATCTGTTCATAATTGTTAAAAAACAAGTCATACTCTATAGCAGGATCTGATAATCACACAGCTGTTTCTAAATTCACATCTTAATGGTGTCTGCAAGATAAGATGATGTAAGGAGTCTAATTGGATTACTTAGGTATTTCTAAATTCTGAAATCATCCAGTCTGATTCCCAATCGATAGCTTGCACTTGGTAAGTGTCAATAGTTCTGCTCACAAGTTTTTTCAGTATTTGTCCAGATTTTTAATTAGTTCCTGCAGCTGCTGATGGATGATTATCAAGGAGAACCTTTGCCCAAAATAAAACTCTTCCAATGAGATTCCTGCTCTCTGTTGTTGCCCATAGCTGCTGTGGTATGATCTTGTCAATATGATAGTATCTATTTTGTTGCTTTATGGAAACCACAAGAAGTTTTGTGCTACAAAGCCGATTATCTTACAGCTGGTTGTTGGAGTTTTTTCCCCCCAAACTTGTCAATTACTTTTCTTTCCTTCAAAATCTCAATCCATCTTTTTATTCCCTCCCTTAATAAACTCCTTTTCAGTGGTCTGATACTTTGGGCTTTTGTGTGCAATGTAGTATTAATAATTTTGTGTACTGTAAAACAATTCTTCTGTTTTACATTAAATCAGCAACAAAGTACAAAATGTTTGTCTTTGACATTTGCTTATTGGTAGGAGCTGATGCATAACCTGGGATCAGTAGGAAGCTGGTAAAACTTTATCCTTTTTTGACAATATTGGTAAACTGAGGAAGACCACAGTGGTATTTTCACTCACTGTGTGTTCACTTATCTTTGTTCTGTAACTGACTGGAGAAAAGCTGGAGAGTGTGTGTGTGTGTGTTCTTTCCAGTTTTGTTTGGGTTTTTTCCCAGGTAGGATTTACTCCTATATGGGTATTTAGTAGCAAACTAAAAAATTTCTAAGCTTTTTGTGAATATATTTTTGGCCGAAAAGGAAAAAGAAAAGGAAAAAGCACTTCAAAAGACTGTTAATATGGATTCCAAATTTGACCAGAAGATTTAAATGGTTTGTACATAATTCATTAAGCTTTCTATTTCTACAAGGTACCATATTTTTATACTTCAAAAAAGGAACATTATGCAAGTTCTTGTCTGTATGAAGGTGTTGTGGACTGGTACTTTGCAGATTGATTTTGTAGTATTTTTATGATTATGATTTAAAGTATTTGTCTGTCATCTAACACCTGGGAGGAGTAATGCAATGTTTTGAATTTCAAGGTCAACCATTAGAAGAAGAGGACTCAGAGGAGTAATCATTAACACTTTCTTTGCCTTGCCTTATCAAATGTCATCCTCCTTACTAAGTAGTGATCATACTACAAGATCTTATTTCCTTTATCTAATCTTGTTTCTTTCACTTTCCCTTTCTTTTCCCTCTGGATTTTTGTTGGATCCTATCAACTGTCTTTTCTCAGCACATCATCTTATCTTAATTTTTTAGTTCAGTTTTGTCTAAACTGTTCTAGCTGTAACTTAAGCAGCCACTGCTACCCTAAAGATTCTTCCCAGGATTTGTCTCCTCCCAGCAGTCACAACTGTGTGCTATGAACCATTGATTCATCAATGCACAGTCATTCTGGCTTCATCTATTCATAGAAACATAGAACCATATTCCTCTTGGGTCTCACAATGTTTCATCTTTATTTCATTGTACCAATGACCACAGTGGCTCCAAATTTAATACTGGAATCTACTACAGGGATGATACCTGCTACAGTGTACAGTGTGCCTTTGCATCCCCCCAAAATCAGTGCTGTGCTGTAACTCTTTGTTTAACTTTACTGTGTTAGCCAAAATTTCTCAAGTCCTTGGATTCTGTTTTACACACTGACACTGTCTTTCTGAAGACACCTTACTGCCTTGCTCGAGGTGAATTTCACCAGAGTTTTGCAGTAGCAACTTTCCTCTTTGAGTATTGAGTGGATTTCAGTGACAGTTTAGGGGCATGCAATTTTTTTCACTCCCTACTCGAGCTACGGAAAGTTCTGTAGGGAAGCTAACAAGTGTGAGAAGTCTGTAATCTGTGACAGAACCTTATTTGGAAAGAAAATTAATGGAAAATATTTTATTTCATACAATCAAAAATATAGCTGGGAAAATCAATATTATTGTTCCTGTCCTGAATGTAAATAACAGTAAAATTGAAGTGATAGTAGGTGATAAATTATTTTCTATTACAAAATCAAAAAAATAAAAAGGTTGAGTGCTTAATTGTTGACCTGAAGGGTTTATGAAATCCTTTAGAAGTAAATTTAATAATGATCTTTTCTGTTCACATCTGAGTACTGGCAATAGTTGAAGTTGTAGAAGGTGAGCATCTGTATTCTGGCCTCAGTTATATTTGAAAATGTGTTATCTCTTCAATTCAATCCCTTTGTGAAATGGCTTAGGCTTTTGCAATCCCTTACAGTATCACTGTTAATTCTGCATCTACCAGGGCAGTGGTATCAACTGTATGGATTTTCAACATTTACTCTTAATATTAAAAAAGGGTCAGGGCAGAAGAACGATAATATTTGTTAATATCAGAGGTTCTAGGGAAAATGCTGTACTACACTGATAAACAAGAGTTAGGTAAACCTATTCAGCTTTGCCATGGGAAGTGACTGACTTGGCAATCCGAATTTTCTTCATGTTGATAACAGCTGATTACATTACTTCAGGACTCTCTCTGCTCTCACAGAACGTCCCAAGAGCAGTTAGGGATCAGGGATTTAATTCCTCATTGTCTCTTAAGGCTGTAATCTGTCACTCTCATGACAACTCCAGTCAAAAATACTTGCCAGCAATGCAGTTGGGCCAATGACCTTCAGAGCAGTTCACAGGCTTCCTACTCTTAATTCTAAAATCAAGGGATTTGGAGTGAGTGTGTTTCTGTTAAAAAGAAGAAGAGTCTGGAAACAATCTTCCAGGGTCTGTGAGGGGGTTTCAAGACGAGGAAGCAAGGCTTTTTCCTGAGGTGCACAGCAGAGGAATGAAAGACAGTGGCCCTAAACTGAGATAGAAGATTCAGGGTAACGATAATGAAAAGTTTCTACTCTGAAGATTATTATAAATTATGTACAGAAATAGGTTGTCCTGAGAACCTCTGTCCCTGACAATGTTCAAAACCTGATGGGAAGGCTGCAGTCCCAGGACTCCCTCCCACCTGGGAGTCTGGGACTGCCAAGATTCTGGGACACTTGCAGAGATACAGGTAGAGTGAGTAGGTGTGTTAGAACCATTGTACAAGTATCTGTTGAGAAGAATTTGGAATCTCCTGATACAGAAGACTGTGACCACATCAAGAAATAGTGGTTCTGTCCACTGATCTCTTTTCATGTTTTTGTTACCTTACAAAGGGAAGTATTGTAGTCTCTCATTAACCTCACAGAAGAAAATGCTGAAAGGATTAATGATTGCTGTCTCTGAATGCACTGAGTAAATACCAGGGATATGAACCAGGTCTGGTTAAGCTCAAGGCCAATGTTAGAACTAGAGTAAATTGCTTTAAACCAGGGATGGATAAATTTCCATTCAGAGGGAGCTGGACAAACTTGAGAAGTGATTCCACAATCTTCCTGATGATGTTCAGCAAGTCCAAGAGCACCTGTCCCAGTCATAACTAGAGACTGGAAGAAGAAATTATTGAGAGCAGCCTTGCTGAGAGGGGCCTGGGGGTGCTGTGGATGGGAGGCTGGACATGACCCAGCCATGGGCACTCCCAGCCCAGAGAGACAATCGTGTCCTGGGCTGCATCCAAAGCAGCGTGGGCAGCAGGGCAGGGAGGGGATTCTGTCCCTCTGCTCCTCTCTGCTGAGACCCCACCTGCAGTGCTGCATCCAGCTCTGGGGTGCCCAGGATAGACCTGCTGAGGTGAGTCCAGAGGAGACCACAAAGCTGCTCAGAGGGCTGGAGCACCCCTTCCATGAACACAGGCTGAGCAAGTCATTCAGCTTGGAGAACTGAAGGCTTCAGGAAAACCTTGGAGCACTCTTCTAATATATTACAGGGGTTTATAGAAAGGAGGGAGAGGGACTTTTTTACATGGGTAGATAATGCTGGACATTAGATAAGACAGGACAGTGTGCATTGGTTCTAGGGAGAGGAAAGAAAATTCCTCACTTTCCTATTAGGAAGAAAGTCTTTGTCGAAAGGGTGGTGAGATACTGGAACAGGTTACACAGAAAAGTTGTGGATGTCCCATCCCTGGAAGTGTTCCAGGCCAAGTTGGACAGGGCCCTGAGCAACCTGGTGAAATGAATGGCATCCCTGCCAGTCTATAACATTAGAAGGACAAGTACCTAATCAGTCTTCTGGTGAGATTCCATAGAAGGTTTACAAAAGGGAAAAATGTGGAAGAGAGGGGCAGGATCAGAGCTCACTTTGCTGATTTTACATCCTCAACTATACTCCTAGCAAAAGAGAACACAAAACTTTCAAAGGTTTGTAATATATAGGCACTGTGTTTCCAACTGTCCCTAATTTGGTGCTTTTTAAAACATGAAGCCTGACAGCAACATTAATCCATTTGAACCTTGAGCCTCATGAGCCGTACTGGTCTGTGATCAGCTGTTGAGCAGTGCTGGTTTGCAAACGGTGAGCATGAGTTCCAGTCCCAGCCACGGAGTCTTTTTCACAGATGTAGCTTCCCTTTGCATTTTATTTTCTGTAACTGGAAATACACTGTCTCCCCTACCATCCTCGCAGGTAATCGTGGGAAGTGTGAGTTAGGTGGATGGACAATGGGGTGGATCAAGAACTGGGTGAGTGTCAGAGCTCAGAGGGCTGTGATCAGCTGGAGGCCTGTAGTCAGGAGTCCAATCCTATTGCACTTGTTTATTAGTGACCTGGATGAAGGGATAGAATAGATAGAAGGGATGAAGGGTATGAAACTGGGGGAAAGGGTGATACAGCTGAAGTCTGGGCTGCTGCTCTGGGATCCTGATTGGCTGAAGAATTGGGTGGAGAGAAAGCTAAAGAGGTTCAACAAGGGTACATTTAGGATCTCAGACCTGGGGAGGAATTACCCCAAGTATCAGCACAGGTTGGGTGCTGACCTCCCAGAGAGCAGCTCTGCAGAGAAGGGCCTCAGAGTCTTGGGATAATAAATAGAGTGTGAGCCAGCAGTGCCCTTGAGGCCAGGAGGGGCAATGGTATCCTGGAGTGCAGTGGGAAGGGTGTGGCCAGCAGGTCAAGGTAGGTGATCCTGCCCTTCTACTCAGCCCTGGTGAGGCCACATCTGGAGTGCTGTGTCCAGACAACTACTATTGAATGTCCAGTGGAGGCCACAAAGATGCTCTGGGGTCTGGAGCATCTCTCTTAACCTGTGGGGGCTGGGCTTGTTGAGAGGAAAGAGTAAGGGATGATCTTGCTAGTACCTATAAATATCTCAAAGGCAGATGCCAATAAGATGGTGCCAGACTCTTTTCAGTGGTCCCCAGTGACAAGATGAGAAGCAATAGCCATAAACAAAAACACAAGAAATTGCACCTCATCATGAGGAGGTGATGAAACTTGAAATCATGAAACTTCTTTTCATTAAGGGTGGCAGAGAAATGGACAGGAAGCTCAGGGAGATCATGGAGTCTCCCTCTGTGGAAGCATTCAAAACACTCTTGGATGTATTCCTGTGTAACCTGCTTTAGATGACCCTACCTTTGCAGGGGCATTGGACTAGATGGTCCCCAGAGGTGCCTTCCAACCCTACCAATTCTGAGATTCTGAAATTCTGAAACCTAGGCATTGCTTTAATGTATGCCATAAGAAATCAGATATGCAAAGGTGGTTTAGCTACCAGGGAGAATGCACTACTGTCAAATTGTATACCTTTTGGCTAGTGCTGTTACCAATACAGAATAAATGTGGGCATATGGCAAAGCAGATTAATGAAATCTAAGCCTGTGTTAAGCACTTCATTGAATAGTGGTCCACAGATGTAAATACAGTTACTTCATCTGATGTGTAATTCCAAGTTCAGATGTTGCTGCATTTTCCCATCCACATTACAGTCAGTGGTGCTTCATGGGGAGTATCAGCATTTCTGTGGCATCAACATCTGTTTCTAAGTGGTTACGTTTCATTAAGAGTTCCCATCCTTTGTTAATTGAATTATGGCCTTCAATTTCAGCAATGTCAGATACCTGAGGGAAAAGAAGGAGCTGCACACAGAGGGGAATCCTTTTATTCTGGTGAAAGAACAAATTATCAGATTGGAGAATAATTAGCTTGCAGAATTGTCTTCTACTAACCACAATGTTGGCAATGAAATGTACCCTTGTGTTATGAGTCTGAGGTCTTCCTACCCCATACCTTATAGATTTTTAGATGCAAGAATTTAAAAGCTGCATTGCAGTATATATATATATATATATATATATATCAATAACAAGGGCACATTGTTCAGTTCTTTCTCAGATACTGTTTTTCTTTTAGTGCAGGGAAAAGAGGAAAAGTCTGATTAAAAAAAAAAGGTAAAAAGGTAAATTTTTCTTCTATTGTTAACCACCAGCAGTTTTGCCTCAGCTGAGGGATACACTTCAGAGTGAAAAAAGAGCAGCTGAAGATCTGGAATTAGTCTTCTGTGGCAATGATGCCACAGGCAGACTGTCTCATTAGTTGCAAGCTTGGTGATTTTTTTAAGGAGGAGCTGCCTGTCACCTTTATCTTAGAGGAACCTGGGAACCGAGAATAAAACTGATAAGATATTCACTCTACCCAGGCTATTGACTGAAGCTTTAAAGCAATTAAAAGAACACCAAGAAAGGACTCAGTAGGTCTCTGAGGAGCCAGTATGTCTCTGCATAAAGTCCTAGACCTTCCTGTCTATTCAGGATTTTGTGTGACTTATTTCCACGTGTAAGTGTGTAAGCTACCACATGCAGCCTTAACCCACCCATGCTTAATGGTTCTGGAAATCCTTGAGGAATGTGGAGAGTCTGGTGTATTCCTTGAGTGAGATGAATGGCCAGAAGCAGAACTTTTGAGCCACAGGCTGAGTTATCATTAACAAATCAAGCTGTTCTGGTGTGCCTCAAAAAAGCTGCACTTCAGAACGTGTGCAGGTAAAGAGAGTAGCTCATCATCCCTATTACACATATTTTACCAATTTTCTGTAAGCCTAATGATATAACTGAATTAGTAATGCCTGTGTCATTTCTTGGTCTTTCATCTGTCTGACTTCTGGATCTCCTTTCCTGTTCACAAGCACTCAGTGAAACTGCAGAAATACCAGGGCAACATGTAATTTCCAGTTTATCAATAGTAATGCCCTTCATGAACATCTCTGGTGTTTTTTTATTCTCTTTTGGTTTTTATCTCTTTTTTTAATTTATTCTCACTTAAATCTAGTTCCAGATTACTGTACTAAATGCATTCTGTGTCTCCTTAGGGGAGAGGTATTATGAAGCTATTGTTTTAGAAAACAGGTTTTCTAGCAATAGGGTAGGAATTTTTTAAGTATTTCTGGTATAGAAGCCCACTGAACTGTCAAACATAGTCCTCAGAAACTCTTAAGGAGCTAAAATACTAAACATTATTCTTTTTTATTCCAAGTCATATGAGAAAGTGAAGCAGTTTTAATTATTTAGTGCAGTCTGTTCAAAGGCAGAGAAGATGTGGTGCCCCATCCCTGGAAGTGTTCAAGGCCAAGCTGGATGGGGCTTTGAGCAGCCCGGTCTAGTGAAAGGTGTCTCTGCCCAAGGCACTGCCTTCAGATAATTAAGTGAATGCAATTGCTCATTTCTGCAGTCCTTGGAAACCCAGGCATGATGATGTTCAAACCTCTCATCTTGAAAGACAGTAGGAGCTCGTGTTTCTGAGACAGCCTGAGTCAACCCCTGCAGTTCAGTGAAGCTGATGCCCTGCTGGTGTCTCCTCCTGGAAGGTCGTGCCTGCCAAATGCCTGCATCTGGTTGCTCCCATGCAAACTTCACTTCCAGCTGGGGGAGTGAGAACAAGATCGTCTCTCCTTGAAGTTTGGCAGTATTTTTCCATGGGTCTCTGGAAATGCAGGGTGACTTTAACCACCATTTTATTTTAATTGGACTTTTTTTCCCCATCTGAGGGATAAAAATCCAGTGTTGAGTCAGCAAGAGCTTACTTGAAGCTGATTGTTCTGATAACTCCTCCTTTGTAGTCGTCTTAGAGAGGGGGTAAGTGAAATAAATCTGAAAAACATATAAATGTATATAGACGTGCTTGATAGTGGCCTCTACGGTGATGTCCTGTAGTGAACTGTCATTCCGTGGCTCCGCTCCTTCAGCCTGTACACTGAAAATTGGGTTACTGTGGCTGTGTGTATTATCAACATTTTTTATTGTGTAGGGTAACTGATGTACAAAGTCTTTGGTGGAAATAGTTATTTTTAGAAGAATCCATAAGATGACAAATAATAACTTGCCTAGCTTTTCATACAGGCTCTGATCTTCCATTAGTGAATCTTGGACTTCATGTCATGTTACACTCTTTAGCTGGATTTCAAGGTATATTACTTCTATATTACAGAGGGAGAGAGAGAGACAAAGGCATGAGGAAGTGAAATTATTTGCTCACGTACTCAGGGAGTCAATACATACTGAAAATTGAATCCAGTTTTCCAGGTTTCTATCTCCAGTGACCTGTCAACTGGGACCTGTTTTCTCCTTGGTGTTTGTGACTTTATTAAGAGTGACCTTTAGAGATGATGGAGATTTTTACTGAAAGTGCTTAATCCTTTCAGAAAAATCAGAGAAGCTCACTTTTCTATGGTCAAACTCATTCTAAACTTCCATGGAGAAATTGTGAAGAGATTGATTTGTGTAAATAATCTTGTTTCTTAAGAAGCCTGAGGAAAAAAAAATCTTATGCTTTAATCTGAGAATGCCATGTCTTAGAGTGGCCAAATATATATATGCCAATTATAACAGCTGATTATTTTTAATGAACAATATATCCAGGAAAGAAAGAAACAAAGAGTTAGTCAAAGTGTGGCAGACAGTTCTTTAAAATAGCGACTTCTACATTTTAACATCTTTCAGCTTTCTGCCTCTGTGCATGACCGCTGTGCCATCCAATAAAACATTTCTCATCTCATCAGAATTTTACAAGTTCTATTTCAATTGTCATAAGAAAAAGCAGTACACAGGAGACATCAGACGATGGATGTTTGTTCCCTCCTGCCTTTTTTAATGTGTTAGAGATGTGTAGATTAGAGATGCAGAAGGGAAAATGACTGTAGCTATCACAGTCTTTCATAGGTGAGTGAGCATAGGAAAATCCTGGGGTATGACATAATAGAGCTTACAGCAAGATTTGTTCTCATTCTCTGCAGTGTCTACAAAATACATATATCATGTCCCAGTACAATGAGCTGTCATGAACACAGCCTACTCAGGCATAGCAGGAAGTTGTACCTCCCTTAGTATGTAGCCAGACAAACTCCAGTGGTTGGATGAACGGGCATATTTTCCCACTCTCTCATCCAAACTAATCTCTAAATGCAGATGTATAAATCCCTAAGCAAGTAGCTGATTCTTTCATTTCTTGGAAGAGCTGCTGGCCTATATTTTTAGGGAGGCCAAGTTTCTTGAAACTGGTTTAAAAATATAGTTGAATCCTTATTTACTACAGGTGTGTAGAACTAACATACTTTTCTTTCTTTTTCCTGAAATCAAGACTCTTCAAAAATTATGTGTCAAAGTATTTGAAGTGTATTGTTCAGCACAGGGAAGCAACTGAATACACTGTGAGAAAATCAGAATCATGCCTGTCCTTTTATAGAGAGAAGGTAGAGGAGGTTTTCAAGTGTTGGGTTAGGTCTTTAATCTAGGCAATAGATTAAATAATCTAGGTGAGTTAGGCAATAACTTCGGAAAGGGAGCAAAAACATTTGTACTTAATGTACTGCAGGAGTGAAATTGGTAAAAAGCTGCAAAGAGAAGAGGGGCAATGCAGATCTTGCAAATTACATATGGACTGGAAAGTGCTATGGACTTTAGACAGGCTATAAAAGGAGAGCATGAAATGAATTACATTAAGAACTAACAGGATAAGGATATGCTGATTATTTACTAGGATAAAGATGTGAAGCATTTGTTGTCCTGTTGTATCATTTAGGAAAAAATTCAAGAGATGCTCATAAGCATTATCTGGATCCATGGTAGATTGAAAAGGAGATTGAAATGATCTCTAAGCTCACAGAGGAGTATTGTGGCGGTGTGCTTTTCCCAGGATGCACACGCCAGCACTGGGATGCGACACTTCCCCCCGGGGAGGCTCTTCCTCCCCGCTCAGGGACTTCGGTTCCTCAGCAGTTGCTTTTGGGGTGCAGAGATGTAGCAGAGACAAGAAGGGTCTTGGGGTGAACTGAGGAGATTTATTAACAGTACAACTGAAGCACAACAACTAAAGCTGGACCCCAAAGACGGGGAGCACATGTCCCGCCGTGGCTTTTATGCACAGGCAATTCAAAGCAAGCAACCAATGAGGGTACACTTAGGGAGGGGTCTAAGGCAGGGAATACAGAACACAATCCAATGGGAATAGCAAAAGCAGTGTAATGATATGAAACAGCAAATGATATATCGAGTTAAGGAAGATTGGCAAGGAAAACTCTAGAAATAGTGGCAGGGCTACAGAGGACTGACACTTAACGGTATGCATAATTTAAATCATAACACACAAATGAAATAGAAAGCTAGGTTGAAAACTTAAAGCAGAAAATCCACACCACAACAGAGTATCTGTTGCAAGTCTACACACACACACACACTCTCACTCACTAACTCTGCTTGTTGGGTTGCCTGCTTCCCAATTTATTGCACAATTTATTCATGCCAGGGACAAAATTCTTCACTGTTTAATTTATTTGACACAAAGGGAAGGATTCTTAGGGGTTTGGTTGTGATTTTATGTTAAATCAGTGCAAATATTCACCAGTACACTTACAGTACACTGCTCTGGAGCCCAGGCACTGTGACAAGTACAAGGTCGTGTGGCAGGTAGAGATACAGCCAGCTAGGAGATAGCCGCAAAAAGATTGGAAAGGACTTGGAAAGCTGAGGGAGATATACTGGAAGGATGAGCATTTTTCTTACCTGAGTTCTGTTTCTGCATCAGAAAGCAATGAGTTTCCCAAATCAGCCATAAAAAAATTCTTCCATTTCCAAGGACAGAGAAGGTCATGCAAAGCATGCCAGTCTTTTCAAAACGGGCTATAATTGGCACTAGCTACAGCCTTAATATTCATTACCTGTAATTAAGGGGCAGATAAAAAGTGTGATTTCTTTTCTTCATCCTAAGAAATATTCCAAGGAGATAAACAGAATTGCTTGCAGTCTGTTCCTTGCAATTTAATGGCCCTGGTCATAAGTGAGAGTTAAACAAATGCAAAGTAAAAGACAGAGCTTCTCAGAAGTGATTTTGTCTCTGAGTAACTGATGTGATTTCTGTGACTAATCATCACATAAACATGATACACCATGTCATACATAATGAGGAGAGTTTGGTTTAAAGATTGTAGGTCTGTGTGTTTAACTATAGACATATCACAGTTAGACATGTATTGTTTCATTGTAGACCCATAACATGTTCCCAAATATGCAACATGATTTTTGAAGGGGATATTATTAACCACAGTATTAGAACTGTTATGCTCCCAGGATGGATGGATGGGTGGAGGGATGGATGGATAGATAGATGGATGGACATTATTATAACTCATTTGGGGATGGTGTGCCCAAATGTGCCACGTTTTTATTGTTATGGGAGAGAAAAAGCAATAAAATTATATTTATTGGAAATTATTTGAAAGCTACTCTGAATTGATTGATGTTTCTGCTGGTTAAAAAGGGCATTCCATTTTATGATATTAAGACAGATTAGGTAAAAACTGATTAAGTGTTTTAAAACCCAGCTTTCATCTTGATGAAAGTGGAAAGATGAGTCTGTTCTTATAATCTGTAAAGTAACAGAACTAAAACAATTTCAGAGTCTTCTCCAAATGTCTGTCTGTGTTTTTTTAAGAGAAAAAATAAATATAATATTGGCTTTAGAACAGAAATCTCCCAAAAACATACATCCTAGAAATACACACTCTGCCATTTACTTTGTTAGAATTTTTAGAAGATCTAGTTGTTCCATGTTTGACACTCTTTGGATCTAAGGCATTGCTCAGACTAACAGACATGTTTTATGCATCAGCAGGAAAATGTATGTGTTTATGAGAAAGCTAATTGGAAAGTGCAAGGTGACTATTTAGCACTATCTGAACTTTAGTGCCCATGCAGATGAGAAATCTTACACTTCTCTAAGACTCTTGTGTAATTGTTCTGCCCAGAAGAATGCAGCTCTTTGCAGGGGGACAAGACCTCATGTGCAGGAGTTAATTTTTCAAAAGGCCACCTGAACCCTCTATCAAACATTGTATTACCAAGCCTTGTTCCTGACCCCTCAATGGGTTTAACTTACTCTCTGAGCAATGCTAGAAATAAGCACCTGCATTTCCATGTGTGTGAGCACTAAATGGTGAAAATAAGATTACTGCAGTTGTTGAGAATGGATGAGGAGAAGTTTGATTCCTGATTTCTCTCCTGATTGATATTTATGATGGGTGGGAAACATGGGTGTGTTTGTGTACACAGGATATAAAACCATATAGACTTTTATAATAAAGCACTGAGTTTAAGAGCATTTGTGAGTTCATCAGCAGATAACCAGCCACATTTTGAGAGGCTACAGGCAGAAAACATTCTGGTAGAAAAACATTCTCTTAGGCAGCAAACACACACTGTATATGTCATGCATTTTTATTATTGCTTCCATATTCATTAAAGTTTAGGGCCTTAAATGATTTGTCAAAATGTAATGCCAAGCTGAAAAACATTGCCTTGATGTGCTGTAGCGTAGCAAGTCTTATTGGCACTTCTAGCACTCTCGGTAGACAAGAAAAATCCCTACATTTTCAAAGTCACTTGTATGTTTGCCTCCAATGTGCACTTCTCATTTTTCTTCATTCTTGATATATTCCTCAGAATGTTATACTTTTTTTATGTAACTCTTATTGAAAGTGTGACAGGGTTTGCTTATACATGTATATACATGGTCCTGGCTAGGGAAGGTCAAGTTAGATCTGAACGTTCTCCAAGTTCTAGGGAGGTCAGATTAGAGGCTTAGTCCAAGGCCATCCCTACTGTTTCTTTTATTTATGAATAAGAAGGGTTTGTGTAGGCTTGAGTCTTAGCATGGTTTGACTCATGTTGCTCTTGGGACAAATAGAAAAATATGCTGAGAATAAAGACAGTGGGAAAAAAAAGTGGGGAGTGAGCACAGTAGAAAAACAAAGAAAGAAGAAATGAAGGGGGAAAATGAATAAAAGTGTGGGAATTGTATTCCCTGTTTGCTTGTGCATAGACTATGTGCCCTGTAGGATTTGCCAGCAGTGCATAGGGATGCTTTATAAATATGGTGTCTTACAAGTACACACCTGCTTCTAGCAAATCAGCTTTGATTGTGGTAGTTTCTTAGTTTTTAAAGAATATAAAGAAGCTCTTAAAGGAATTTTGATAGGCTTGAGTCTGAGGTAGAAATGGATGGGGAAAATGTTTTGCAGGCAGGATAGTGTATCATGCGTTTATGTAAATACCCTATGTGTACAACATTACTATACAAAAATTCTGTTTGATTCTAAAGATCATTGTTACAGCTGTCTACAGATAATTGTATTGGATAAAATAGGAAACTAGTTTTAGACAGTTGGTCAATACATCTGAAATAAGAAAGAAAAACACATGGAGGACAGACAGTGATGTGGCATTCAAAAACGAACACTCCTATTTTTAAACTATGTTCTAAAGTCATTATTAACATGTTTTCAGAAAATGTTCAGTGTGACTCACCTGAGCTTCCACTGGACCCCAGGGAATGCTAGTGAAAGTGATATTATTTAGAGGAGAAGCAGGTGGGCACTGAGTGCACTTGAAAACACTATTCTTACTTTTCACTGATGTGCACGAAAACCACTGTGATAGCATGACCTACAACAGACTTTCTTCCTAATGATGTCTCGGCTCTGCAAGATCTGCAAAAAGGAACCTTTTGTAAAACCCTTTTCTGCCAGACTGCCACTCTCTGAAGTATCTTAGACCTCAAATAAATATCAGAACAGTTAGGCATCTTTACACTCTGGTTAGCAAAACTTGATTTAGAAGTAAAAGCAATTTTTACTGGATCCACTGATGCAAATGACTTAGGAGTGCTCAAATGAGTTTTTATTATTCTGAAAACAAACTGAAAGCATTAACTTTTGTTTTGTGCTTGTCTCTGCCTAAAGCAAATTTTTATGGTCTAGTTAGGTTCCCTTGAAAACAGGCTTTTATAGGCTTTTATAAGTAAATACTCATGGATGATTAACCGTCCTAAAATAAAACTGTTGTCAGATGGTTAAAATGTGTGGTGCATAAGAGAGAAGGTATGTACATGGTGACCTGAAAGCTAATTTCTGCATTTCAGTGCATCTGCAATGATTGGTAAAACTGAGGCACCTGCAGATATACTTCCAAGGACTTGAGCTTGGGGAAAGCATGTCTTTTTAATTTAGTTGATTCTGGGGTTTGGGAGAAAAAAAACGTTGTGGCATGGTGAAGTGGTTTCCTAACTTATTCAGAATAAAGGTAAAGATGTCTTAATCAAGGCAGACCTTTCAAGACAAAGAGTATTTTTAGAAAGTATAAGTGGAACTAAGATCAACTGAAGAAATAACACATGAAGAAACATGGATGAAAAACCTGTAAATGAATCTACAGTAAATGGTTTTATATATTCTTTTACTGTACCCATGAATAAAATACCAATATACTGCTGGCTGGTTACTTTTCACTGTAGGAAGAAACAATTGCATTTTGTAAACTGATTTTCTTAGAGTGGCATCTTAGTTCCAAGAGAAATCTAAGTTTCAGATAAGCATTTTGCATATTAATTTGACTCTCCTCTTTCGTTCTTAATTCAAGCAGTAAAGAGCCTGTAATGAATGCAATGGACTTGGTTGAATAACTTTGTAACTGACAAGAGACGGTCCTTTTTGACCTTCATTTTAATATTGAAAAATTAGGAAAAATGAAACAACCTCAGCCTAAGATGAATAAAAGATGGTTGGGAAGGTGTCCTTTTTTAATAAAATAGCAATATTCTATTAGGTGATCCATTAGTCACTGATAACTGGTCTCGTGGAGAAAACAAATAATTTTTTGTGACCTTTATTTCTGTTCAATTCATAAGAGAATCTCAGTTTTTAAATTATTTTTATCTTCTGCTTTAGAAATAGTAGGTCTCAGGAAAGTGTAAAAGTTTGAATTGCAGTTTTCCCCCCTTGTACGTCCCAGTTTCATAAGCCTTTTCCACTTGGGAGTAAGATGAAGGCAGACATCCTTCTGTGCAGTGGCTCAGGCTCCCTGAATACCAGGAGGTGACTGGGGGGCCTGGCAGCCCAAGATCTGCCACAACCCCGGCCACGTGGCAACCCCAGCCCCAAGCACTGGGCACCTGCACAGGGATGGGGACAGGACAGGGTGTGAGCCCAGGAGGGCAGGGCCGTGGGGACACTGGGTCACGTGCTGATGGCCCCAGGTTATGGGTGACAAGCAGAGTGGAGGAGCCCCAAGAGGCTGGGCAGGCACAGTTGGAGCTGGCACTGCCTTAGGAACCCCAAGCAGGTGATGTGAAGGAGGTTTGGTGTTCAAAATTAGTGATGTGGTTGTCAGTGAGTTCACCTGAGAGGCAGTTCCAGGTGCTTTTACTCCATGCGTGAATCAGGCCCGCCCCTCTGCATATACAGCTTTTCCATAAGGGCCCCCAGCCTAGGGGGTACTTTTGCCTGCTGTTTGCTGGTAAAACTAAGGTTTGCTCCTTTATTCAGCCTTTCTGGGCACTGGAGGACAGGCAGAATGTTGCAGGAGGTGGACAGAATGTGCAACGGCTGTGTGACTGCTGATGAGAGATGTTGCATTGCCTTGACAACAAGTATGTTCTCAGGCTGCTGATTGACATTTTGCTTACTCCTTTTGCTTATAGTTTCATGAGACCTGCTGTTTTTCAGACAATGGAAAGAGATTTTTGTCAGGAATTTATGTGCCCTGGGTGAAAAGTTATTTACGCAAGGGATTAAAACTGAGCAGGCCCCTGCGCTGCATGGAAGTCTAAGGTGCAGCAGCAGCGTGCTTCATGGCATGCAGAGGCAATTACCAATAATCTTACTGGAGTATGAAAATGAATAGTCATTCGTGTTTCTCAGAGTAGGTTTGGGGTTTTGTATTTCTCATTTTCCAGTGACTAAGGGAGCTCTTCCCATCAGGCAGGTATTGTGGAGCTGATCTTTAGACAGCTCCAGAAAAAGCATCCTGGAGTGCCTGTTTTCAGCCTCTCGTTAATAAGAGCTAATCTGAAAGTGGGAAGGGATTGAATGCTTTTCCACGTATCATCTGACTTTCTTGTTTACACAGGGATCCCTGTGAGGCTTTTCTGAGGGGGGTGGATTTTGCTTTTAAATTGAGCAACTCTTCTTTGGGCTAGGCAGGGGCTGCCAAAATTAGAAATGTAAATGCCTTGCAAGGGTCTGGGATGCATTGATTTCCTCATTCTCCTCAAGTTAGCTGAAGCTTCTGCAGCATATTTCAGTAGTGATTGAAATACATGATTTTTGGATAAATCTGTGGAAGTAGCAAAAGGAACTCCCTATCTTTTAGCCATCTAAATTTATAGTAAAATGTTGCCTTGCAATGAAATGAAGATTTCGCCTGTAGTCTGCTGGGTGTTAGCTGTGCTGCATAACTACACACAGTACTAGTCCCATAAACTGAGACCAACTTCATGTCAGTCATTTGCAGAAGTCATTGACGAGGTTTTTGTGGAAATGGTGAAAATTAAACATGATCAGATGGATGATTATTGGGCATTTACTGCATAGTCCAGTCGCCGAAACATAAAATTTTTCATTCACAAAGTCAGAACGCTTTTGGTAATTTTGTTCTGTGGCTCTGCAGATGGCAGTGTTAAGAGATTATGCATTTTTGGTAATGTCTTGAAATATTTTTTCATGATGATATGAAGGCAGCAATGAAGAAGAAATTCTTGAAGTACAATAGGAATGTTCTGTTTATCTGTGAAGCAGAAAGTACTTCAAAATTTTGGGCAATCTTATCTTAATAAATCCTTATGATGAACTCTACCTTTGGCTGCTCTCCAGCCTCTCAGTCTTACAGTCACCCATTTTTTTTAACCAAAGCCAGAAGTCTATATTATGGAAGCAAAACAAATTACCCTTATTTCTCCCTTGTCAAATAAATAGGTACCTACAGCAAATAGTTATTCATCTCTCAGCTCTGTAGATGTGATCAGCTGGTGGCCTGATTATCCTCCTGTGCTTCACATTACATATCCCCAGTATATAACCTGTGTTTATTGTTCAGCCCACATCTGTGTTCAGATTAAGCTTCAGTGTACAGTGAACCAGTTCAAGATGTAACCAGAATTTCCTCTTTTTACACAGCATAGAAGCTTATCTTTAATTTAGAAAATATTAGAATTTATCTTTCTAAGCAAGGAGACTTTTTTCTTTTCATCAAGGGAGTAGTATTTAAAAATGTGTGCAATGTGAATGAGATTATAGATATATATCTGTGTCATAGGACAGCAGCTTAAGGGCTTTAGACTTCGTAAGAATCTCAAGTGACATTCCAGATATTGTTAAATATTTAAAATTGCAGTCTAACCGTATTTGCAATTTATAAAAAGCATATTTTGGTAGTATATCACTTATCATGTGTGTTTTTTGAAATATAGACAAAAATGCAGTCCTTGAAACCATGGTGCAGAAAAGTTGTGCTACAAAAGTTGACCTTTGGTTTTACAGAGATTGCCCTTCCCAGATTTAACTGCACTCAATTTATAGAATGGGCTGTTGAATGTTCAGAGGTGGACAATTTTCAGGTTAATACATTCATACATTCCACAAGATGCATTTACCTCTGATCTTAGCATGTAGGGAAAGAGGATAATTACTCACAAAATCTGTCTGCTTTTGGGTAGTTGCAAAAGGTGAGTTGCTTATGTACACAAACTTTCCAGTAGAAAACACTGTAGTAGTTGTCCAGATGTTTAGTATGTAAACTTGGAGACTGACATTACTTTCAGTGACAGTTCACAGGAATATATGATAGGCAAATGTTTACCTGCAGTTCTTTCTGATTCTTCTGATTCTAAAAACAAACACAAGTTCCAGCTACACAGACATCTCATTGCACATGCAAATGAGATATATGGAGTCTGAAAATATTTAAATCTTATCTATACACTTACATGTATTGACACAAAGTACACAAGTATAAAAAAGAAAAAGATTAGGCATCAGAGTTGTGCCCCAAAGTGCTTGGTATTTAAAGCAAGCTCTCCAAACTTAGAGTGGATTTAAGGCTATCTCAGCTGCAGACATCAGGAAACACAGTGGCATTTTTAACTTCACTCATTAGGAGTATAAGATGTAATATCCTGAAAGCAAACTTGCTGCTTTGAGCATGAAACTTTAACTACTGCCACATTTCTTTTGGATGTATCTGCAGTAGCTCTAGGTTAGGGGTAATAACTCAAATTTAAGTTTTTGTTAGCTCTTGCTCTTTTTTTGTTTTCCAAGATGAAAAAGAAAAAAAAAAGGTGAAAAATCGCTGGATTTTTTTCAAATTCATTGTGAAAATAGTAGCTGCTCTGATGAAAACTGTCTACTACTTAAGTGTTGTGGAGAAAAAGTTAATGATTACACAGTTGATAATTGCAAAGACAGCAAGTGGAAAAGGGCATAAGCAATGAAGCAGCTAGTAATTCTGATGTACGGGAAATTAACCCCTTTGCAAAACAGAAACACCACTAGATTTATAGCTGGTATTCCCAGATGCCAGTGGGCCCTCAGAGTCAGACCTGTCTCTTATGAGGGATGTCTAAACTGAGGACAGTCTGGAAATTGCAAGGCAGTCTCTCATACAGGTGTTATTTCAGTTTCAGCAGCTGTTTAAAGAAACAAAAGGAATACTCATACACCCAGCAAATAAGGAAAGCAGCTGTATATACAGAAGCAGTAAGCCAGAGATGTGTAGCTTATTTTTGTGCATGGAAATCTGGAGCATTGACATTTTCACACTTTTTTTCTGTTTCATTAATTTACTCTGTCTAAAATAGATGTAAATGTCTACCATAGATATTTCTCTGGTGGTGGTCTGAGAGCAGATTTCTGTCATGAGTCACATTTTGGAGTAATAGAAAACCAACGTTGTATTTTAGGATTGATTTTAGGATTGAAAGTTTGGGGAAAGCTTGGATTTAAGGTTGGAGTTGAAGTTTTTGATTTTACCATATTTGATTTTGTCTTCCCTTGCATAACCATTTCCTATGAGAAAAATCTGTTTGTTTCTAGAACAAGCCAGTACTACGTATGCTATGTTTGAAATGAAGAGACATGTATAGCTATAATTCAGGAGAAAGGGAGAGGGTAGAAGTATAGTAAACAGGAAGCTCTTTATTTATTCTTTAATCTGATTATTTGTTGATTCCTTAATTAAACTTGGAACGTAGAATAATAGTGTCGTGGTTTGAAAGGGAAGTGAGGTGTTTTTTTTAGGAAGTTTTGGTCAAACCAATCAGTCCTTAGGTTTGATTGTTGGCATCTTTGGTGGCCACTAAGAGCTTGGACACGCCTCCGAGGACACGAGGGGTTAAAAGCAGGATTTCCCAGAAAGACCCTCTCTTTTCCTGGCTCCGCTTTCGCAGAGGGAGCTTCTTCTTCTCCTCTCCCCTGCCCAGGCCTGGCTAGGCCGGGTGGGGGAGGGGAGCAAGGTGGGCCTGGCTGAGCAAGGTGGGAGAGGGGTGGGGAACAGAGGGAACTGGACTGGAGCTGGTCCAGCTTCCATCTAGGATGGAGGGGTGGAGAACTTTGGAGACTTTGGAGGTGCCTTCCGTCCTCCTCCCCGTCCTGTCCCCCACCCCCGGTCCCGTCTCTTTCCCCCCAGGGAGAAAGTGCTGAGCTGGAGCTGCGAGTGGGAGCTGCAGTGCCTGCGACTGCCTGAGCCTGACCTTGGTGGGAGATAAAAGCTTTTAACTCTTTCTAAGGC
>VXBR01005945.1:618354-716149 GCA_013400215.1 Cisticola juncidis
ACAGAGTTGGAATACAACCTGACACCCTGTTGGTCAGGGTGTTGGTAGCAGTTCAATTAAATTGTGGCTGTGCTCCTTCTGGAGTGACAGATGTGGTTCTGTTGAAGCAATGATCCTGCAGAAGGGTGAAGTTTTCCTCTGAAGGTCCAGTGGGTGGAAACAGGCTGCTGTGGTGTTCTAAATCTCAGATTTTTATCCAGGAAGAATGTTTGGCTTCTCCCTCGAGGTGGAGCATCTCACAATGGGATGATGGACTTTATCAGTCATGCAGTGAGTCTCAATGGCCCATGAACAGAAGAATCCCACAGAGTTATGAGGGACGGGTCTTAGAAGAGATAAAGAAGCACTGCCCTAGCTGGTTTTAACAGATGGTAATAGAATACATACTTTTGGTTACATCTTGCATTGCAACCTAAGACAGTTTGCCACTTTCTATGGAGACATAATATGTTGCCCTCTATTACCACTCTTGTTGTAGAGCTTTCCAGACCCTGGGTCTCTGATAAAAAGCAGTGCAGACTAGAGAATGAGGCTGTTAGTACTGAAACACTTTGTAGTGTCTGATGTCCACATTGCATACTTTTCAGGATTTTATTTTAGACTCGTCCTAGTCTGGGTCTTTGATTGGGTGAATGCCCATTAGTGGCTAGAGTGCTTTAGGTGCTCCTCTGAAGAGATCTTCCAGCTTAATTTTGTCCAGAAGGAATATTCTGTCTGTGTTCAAGTCACTGTGGATGACAGTGTGGAGACAGTCTACAGTATTTAAAAAAAAAAAAATAAATAAATTACAGTAATCATACAGTGAATTGTCAATAGTAAAACCCTAATAGTATGTATGTTTCTATTTTACAGCTGTAACCTTTTAAGTTTTCTCTTATTTTATACATGCCAAAACAGCATCACATGTAGGTGTACTTTTATTCAAATTCATTATAATGGTAATGGATTTTTTAAAATTCTGATGGATGTTTTTCTCTATGGAAATTACTTCTACCATTCCAGTCTGCAGCTCCTTCATTTCAACTCTAATTTTTTGTCTTGTCCTCCACTACTGGATTCAAAGTTACTTTTATGTTGTTGAAGTCTGTGGCAGATGTCTTTGTCTGACCTGAGTGCTCCTTAACACCTGTCAGCCTTCTTTCTCCCTCTTATTTAAATTCTCAAAAGCTTTTTTTTTTTTTTTGCCAAGTTTCACTCCAGTTGGATGAAACTTCTGCTGCCCCACAACTTCTGCTGCCCCAATAAAACTCTGCTTTAAATTCTCTAGTCTTACTTAACACAGTTAAGTCTGAAATTTCTGCTGTTTCTATTTACAATGGGAAGCATTTCAGAGATCTGGATTCTTCATAGTTTTGGGGTTTTTTTCTGCATGAAATCTAAGTGCAACCTTCCAGTTAGACTGACGTAAAGTAGGTGGGGGAAACAATTGCATCTCCGGTTTCACTACCAAAAAGGTAACTTAGCTAAAATTGAAGATTTGTGGATTTTGGATACAATTTAGCATGGCACTTAAGGACCAGATGTGAAAACAGGAATGAATCAGTTAAACAGATATGTATATTCCTGGGGTTCTACAGTGTCTATACCAACAAACAAGGGAAGTAACTGAATGAAGAAAATGAAAATTTGCTGGGTTTTGATGCCCTCTTGGCATTTTCAGAACTTCTTGGGAATCATAGATCGGTGGCTGAGAGCAAACAGGTAAAATGGTTTCTCACCAACCACTACTGATAAGACAACGACTCACCTTCATCAGAAATAATGTTTTCTTGATGTTAGCAGAAAACTCATGTTAAATCAGAGTTTATTAGTCCTTGAGGCTGACAAGTTGCTGTCCTGAAACTATCCTAAGAAAGGAAAAGGAGAGAAGGAGAAATTGATAAAAACAGGCTGTACAAATTTAGAAGACAGACCTGTTGGGCTTTTTGTCTTCCTTGTATCCCAGAAAGTCAAGTTGCAGCTTTTTGGTGTACCGTGGAGATGGAGTCCAAGAATATTTGTTATGTTATGTACAAGTTGTTCACATTTGAACATAGTCATAAATAATTCTTTTCCAAAACTCATTGTATCTGCAAGCTAAGACAAGCACATGCAAATTTATTGTCCAGATACTAACATTTCCTGATATATGTAATCTCAGATTGGACTTCTGATGAACTTCATTAAAAAAAATACTGATAAATTATTCTGCATTAATGTCTTATATTAATTAGCTGATATGACACAGTTTTGGGGAATTAACAAGACATTTTAAAAATTAAGTTCAAATATCAACAGTAATTTAGATTAGTAACATTGTAGAATATACAGAAGCATGCAGCCCCAAGTGAATGAGAGAACATATTAACTAACTATTTTGGCATGCACCACACTAAAGCAAAGCCAAATGAACTTACGTTATTTATTATTATTATTTATTTTTAAATATTCCTTCACAAAGTGTCCATGTAAAACCTCCTTGTGCAATTCATATACTCGAGATATTCAGTAATTATCTAAGCAAGTGGTCCTCAACTAACTAACCAACGGTATTGTTACTACTTAAAATTGTTACATTGATTCAATGTATAGGTTGTATTTTGTAGATGTGTGTTTCATTAGAGTAATACCAGGTTAGAGAGAGGTTGTCTTCCATTCACTTCCAAAAGAAATCTGGAGTGCCTGTTTTACTGTCTGTTAACAAAAACATATTATTTTCCCCATCAGTCAAGGTGAATTATATTTTAAAACATCATATGTTTCTCTCTTTGTCTTGAGGGCATTCTAAAAATCTGATGTGTTTAATATTTCTTGGCCATATTGACTAATCAGTATAGTCTTAAACAAAGTCTGAAACTGCATTCGTCTCCATCTGGTTTCTTGCTAATAAAGTCCAAAACACCCCAGAAGGAATGGATGATTTCTCTTGAGATGATTTCTGTCTGGTTTCATCCTGCCACTATGCTTGGCCCTGTGGCCAGAACAGGGGTGGCTAATTATCTATGTTTAGCCCTCCTGAAGTGCCACACAGGGATTGTTAACTATTAACCTGTTGGAGAGACATCCATTGAAAGGTTTTGTAATACTGTGGTGATTGACAGCTGCCTGTTACATGTCAGTTCCTGTCTTGTATCTCTTCTTTAGGACTTTAATTTCTGTTTTAAATGGGAAAGTGTCTTGTTGCTTTGTGTTTGTGCAGAGTCTGGCCTGTGGCAGGAGCTCCTGGAGCTCATCTTGGTTACCTCAGTGCAAAGGCTTCCTGATGATGGTTCCATGTCCCCAACTCTCTAAATGGTGTAATGCAGCCAGCAGTGTCCTGTGAATGCATACAGGAATGTTTCCTACTCTGCTAATATGTCAGGAATGAGTGTGACCTTTTTCCCCAAACCTCCTGAAGAGAACAGCCATGAACGCGGTTCTTTATCTGGAGGGTTACATGACTGTCCTTCCAGTGAACCATTCCAGGCATCTCTACAGCTGCAGGTCTCGAGTTGGGGTTCTTAAGATGCAGATTCTTAAGGCTTTGCTGAGTAGGAAGAGCAGCTGGCGATTAGGGAGGGACCAAGATGCACATCATAAAAATCTTTCTGAAGAGCTTCATGTCCTGAGCTTCTCATTTGTAAGAAACAGTAATCTCTGCTTGTCCTGATTTTGGAACAGGTCCCCCTGCAAATCCTGTATGTGAACATGAGTGTCTGCACAAGGGCTGCTTATTTTGAACCAGGAATATTTATTTCTACCTGTTTCAAAATCAAAGATAACACATCTAAAATATTTAATTTTTTTTTTTTAGAGATGCTTTTGTTGATACTCAGTCGATCAAGTCAACGTTGCAATATGCTCCAGATAGCAACATTAATCTCTGCTATTTGTACTAAGCACTGTATGGTACAAAACTAAGCATTAATGATGAATACAGGGATTATACACTATTGTGCTAAACTTAAAAAGAATTTTCCAGCATCTTCCCCCACTGCTGTGTAGGCTTCTTAGAGAAATCTAACTTGTTCAGTAACAACCGGCAGAAAGTGATGCACAGAAAGTTCCACCAGAATACAGGGATAAACTTCTTCACTGTGGGGTGATCAAATATTGGAACAGATTGCCCCGAGAGCTTGTGGAGTCTCCTTCAGTGGAGGTATTCAAGAACGGTCTGGATGCAGTCGTGTGCCATGTGCTCAAGGACGACCCTGCTTGAGCAGGGAAGTTGGACCAGATGATCTGGTGGTCCTTTCTGACCTGACCCATTCTGCGAGAAGTTCTCCTGGTCTGCAAAGCTCCAATTTTGTGGCTGGTAATGGTTTGAGGAAAGTGTAGCGGGTTGATGCTGTCAGGATGTAAGGTACCCACCAAAGCCTCTCTCCCACTCCCCTCTGCAGCTGGACAGAGAAGAGAAAAATATAATGAAGGGTTCATGGCTTGAGATAAGTACCTGGACAGATCACTCATCAAATAACATCAGCTTCTCACAGAAACCACCCCTGTAGCTTCCCCCCTGCCAAAACCAGACCATGCTAAACCAATATAGGCAAGCAGTAGGGATTTTATTCTGAAATCTTGGATGTCTTGATTGCAATTCTCTCCTAGTACTAACCCAACAGCATATCAATTCATGGAGCAGGAGTAGGGATGAAATCACATGCTTTCCAAGAGGGAAATGTAGCTAGAGAAGTTTAGGAAGGCAAGAAATCCAGTAAGGAAGAGTAATGTGCCTAATTCCTTAAGCAATCCTTGATTATGTATTAAGTTTATTACTACTTTAAATAGTTTGAAATTGATGTCATAGCTTCCAGGTTTTTCAAGTATTTCACTATATGTTTTCTTTCTGGATTTTGTTTGGTTTTGAAACTTTCATTTTATTCTTCTATCTCATTAATAAAGCCTACAAGCAGGTTTGGCTTAGCAAGTTTCTGTTTTATGGGTGGGTTCAGTTCCTTTTTCAGAAGATGCACCCTGAATTTCTATTGTGTGAAAGAGACTGAAAACTTTTATATACAGAAAATGCAATGTGTATGAGTCAAAGTGTCTAAATAGGCAGTATTACTTGTTCCAGCCTTTCTGCTTTTGTGAGGGTGAGCTGTGAGTTTTAACAGCAATGCCGTTCTGTTGACCCTCATGTTATGTCAGTGTTTTTCATCTTGCATGATACTACTCTGTATTTGGTATACACTTGTTGTGCTGTGGTCCCCTGTTCTGTGGCTTCAGGTTCTATTTTATTCTCAGACAGTAAATGGAAAGAATTTCATAGAGCACAATAGAATAGGTCAGCTGGAAGGGACCCACAACAAGCACCTAGTTCAACTAGCTGACCACTTCAGGACTGACCAAAAGTTAAAGCATGGCTTTAAGGGCATTGTCCAAATGCCTCTTCAACACTGACAGGCGCAGGGCACTGACCACTTCAGCAGGAAGCCTGTTCCAGGGTTTCAGCACCCTTTGGTAAGGAAGGTGTTTACTTAGGTCAAGTCTGAATCTTCCCTGATGGATTCAACTTTTAGCTGTTCCCACATGTCCTAGCACTGAGTACCAGGTAGAAGAGCTCAGCACCTCCCTCTCAACTGCCCCTTTTCAGGAAACTCTAGGGAGTGGTGAGATCGCCCCTTGGCCTCCTCCCAAACCAGACAAACACAGAGTCCTCAAGGACATGAGTGCTGTGCCTTTTGCCAGCTTGGTGCCCTCCCTGGGACACATTCAAGTATCTTCACGTCCTTGTTAAATTGAACTGCACCAGCACTAAATACAGAGGCGATCATCCAGTTACCTCTTTTGACTGTGCTGATGCTGTGTTTGGTGCACTCCAAGTTGAGGTTTCCCTACTGGCTGCCAAGGCACACTCTGCTGATTCCTGTTGAGTCTCCTGTCAGCCAGTACCCCCAGATCCCTTTCTGCAGGGCTGTTCTCCAGACACTCCTCTCCCAGGTTAGTCTCATGTCTGGCATTACTCCATCCCAGGTGCAGAATCCAGCATTTGGACTTGTTCACTTTCATCCCACTGGTAACTGCCCAATGCTCCAATCTATTCAGGTACCCCTGCAAGGCCTCTTGTCCTCTGAGACAGCCACCTCACAGTTTTGTCTGCAGACTTTGTAACTGTGCATTCAGCTCCTGTTTCCAGATCATCAGTACATGTATTGAACAGAACTGGCCCTAGAATTAAGCCCTGAGGAGCACCATTGATCACTGGTCACCAGCCAGATTCAGCCCCATGCAAGGCAACCCTTTAAGCCTGGCCCTTCAGCCAGTTCTTCACCCAGTGCACCACCCACTGTTCGTGTCAGTTAGACAGCTCGTCCAGGGTTGGGAGGGACAGTGTCAAAAACTGTACTAAAATCAAGCAGAACTACTTCCACCATTTTCCCTTCATCCAGCAGGCAGATAACCTTATCAGAGAAGGATATCAGATTAGACAGGACTTTCCCTTTGTGAACTCGTGTTGACTAGGCCTGGTGACTGGATTGTCTTTTAAACAATAGCACCCGGTAGGATCTTCTCTATAATTCTTGCAGGTACTGAGGTTAGTTCAACAGATCTGTAGTTTCTTGGAGCTTCCTTCAAGCCCTACTTGTAAATCAGAAGAGTGTTGGCTAGTTTCCAGTGGGGATGTAACCAGACTTCTAAGATCTTTGGTAGATTACTTAGAAGGGTCCTTCTATAATATCTGCTTGCTCCTTCAGTGCTCCAAGATTAATCTCATCAGGCCCCATAGATTTACAAACGTTCAGCTGATACAACTGGTCACTTCACTGTGTCAGTGTCCACAAATGACCACCACTTTTGATCCCCTGAACCCTTCAAAGCAGATTCACCAGGGACATTTTCCTCAAGTGGCTGAAGTTTGCTTTCTTAAAATCCAGATTGGCAACTTTGTTGGTCTTTTACTGTCACTGCACCAAAAATTTATTACTTCACCATTTCATGCAAAGGCTGAGTATGCTATCAACATGTTGATCATTTTAAATACTCATCTGAGGAATATAAGAGGTCCTCCATATAAGTCCAAGGAAAGCAAAAGGTAAATGCCACATATTTTTTTCTTTTATTGCCTGCTATACAATGCAATTTCTTCCTTTTTGGTATTTTAAATAAATCTTGGATTCTTTCGGGATGCTCCCTCAGAATTGTAACTGGGATGACACATGTGGTGCTGGAAACACACATTCAGCATGCAAATTCCTGTGAGAAAAGATGCCAAGCTGACTGTGTTTGTTTATGGTAAGAAATCACTGTCAAATATTTACCACTCAGGTTGGCCTATTTTAAATGATTTTAGTGCACTTGTGAATATTTCTCTGTGTTCTGAGTGCCAAATCTGTCACTGAGGACAGTCATGACACAGATAAATCTGCACTGAAATGCAAGGGTACTGGAGCTAGATCCATTACAAAGTGGCTGTTGCAAATAAACTTCCTACCCCTATCCAAGTGTGCCTCCTAATGAAGGAAAGTGAAGTTCTGAGCAGTACAATATTCCATTTCCCCACCATGTCTGTCAACAAAATAGAGGATTTTTGTGAGAACTGTAATCTCCAACTAACTACTGAGCTATGCAAGAGTAAAGAAAAAATGTGGGAAGAAAAAAAAAAAAAGAGAGAAAAAATTATATATTTGAATGGCCAGCTTGAATTTTCTTTCATTTTACTTATTCTTCTTGACCTGAGCAACGTCTTTGAATTTCACAGGTGTAGAGAGCAGTCAGTCAATCAGTCATTGTAGAAAGGAGCAGTCATTGCTAGCACCAAATCTGGGGTGTAACGTGTCTTCAAAGCCTGCTGTTACAAAGCAGAAGCCCTTTTCCTGTCTACTGAAAGTAGATATAGTTTCTTATCCTAGGTCAATGAATATCTTTATAATAACAGCAAATTATTTCTTCCTGTAGCATAGATCAGAAGGAATGCAAAATTGTCCCCTAAGTTCATCTTTGCTAGTTCCAGCCTCTTTCTCACCTAGAGGTATATGGAAATTACAGTCAGAAATGAAAGGTAGAAAAGAGCATTTGTGAGATTCCCCCACTCAATGAAAGGAATTCTGTTCATCAGTTTGTTTGCACTGAAGAAATAATAGAGGCCAGGCTTTTATGAAGCCCCTAATCCCAACATGAAACCTCCAAATATGAAGCCAGTTCTACTGAAAGGGTGGTGGTATGTGAGAGAATTTGTGAGCTCAGGATTTGCTGCCATTGTATAAAACATTAAAAACAAAATGGCATCATAGGGAGTGAGAAGTACAAGAAACTAAAAAAATGTGTTGACCGGTAGCCTGTTGATCATTCTTCTTACTTGTGCGGTATAGAAGATTTCCAAGTGAGAGTTTGAAGTAGGAGAGCTACAGGGATTTGCCAGCTTGTCTGGAAGACTCCTGGGAACAGATGAACAGATTTGAATTTTGGGAATCCTTGCATACCATAAAGATGCGTTCCAGTAACACTCAGTTATTCAGCGCTAAGAAGAAGAAAATGTTTCTTGCCACAAGTTAGGTGAATATAATCCTGTCTTTTAAATTAACTCTCACACTTCTCTAGTACCCAGAAAAATAAGATAGTATAGTCTAGATGGAAGGGATCCTATAGACTCTTCCCCTGTAGAAATACACAAAAAAGGAAGGTCAGTGACACTAAATTTATTATGAACTGATTCATAATGAGAAAGATTATGCTGTATTTTTTATCACTTAGGAATTGCAGAGTATTAGCGCCCTTAGTAAAGGCCCCTCTAGGCTGACAATTTAACTGCAACACTGCATAATAATTATACAGGCAATATGAAATCTTCAGCAGCTTGTCTACTTTTCACTCTTATCTGCAATCTATTATACTCTGTAGTCTCATAAATGGATATAAAGAAAATGGTTCTGATTTTTTAGGGCATCACTAAAAATGCTAATTAAGCCTATAATCATGAGCCTTCTGAGGATAGGGCATCAAATGCACAAGCTCAAGGATAAAATGTCACACTGGGCCAGTCTAAGGCTTGCTTGAATTTAGAAAAGGACCTGAGACTTCTTCATTATTGTAGTTTCATTCTGCATTTGTGATGTATTTTGCACTGATTTGTGGAAAACTGGAGAAAATGTTGTGGAATCTCATTTGTAAGTGGGAAGTTTGAACTGAATGAGTTTCTCCTTTTGGTGGTGCTCAGAGTAGAACAAGAATTAGTTTTTATAGCATTTGTCAATCTTTAAGATATGTCTGTGAAAAGAAATTAAACTAATGAAACTCCCTTTTAAAGTAGCTTTTCTATTCCAAGATACCTTTTCAGGTTGAAAAATGTTTTCATCCCTTTATTTGTGTGCATGTTAGCACAGATGCTGCTGGCACTTTTAACTGCTTGCAGTATTCTGAGGGAAGTATCCTTTCAAAATGTTTGCACCTGTGATTGCTGGAGTTTTGCCACACATATAGACTGGGCTGCAGAAGGTAGAGAGTTGTTTCACAGCTCTTGCTCACACAACAAGTGATGGGCAAACGAGGGATTCACTCCTGTGCTCAGTGACATGGGAAGTGTTCACTCAGGCTGGTTTTTGCTAGGACTGCAGAAGGGGTCGTGTGAATGTGTGAAATTCTGGAATCATTAGCTGTCTGTGGATAATTTGTACATTAGAAATACACTAGCAACCATTTAAATGTATAACCTCAGGGTGTAGTAACTCTTTTCAGTTTACTAGCACTCACCTCCACAGGGATTTCCTTCTGTACCCTTATCATAAATTGGTTCGAGACAGATGTGTTCATTAATTGGGTCTAATTACGATTATAATATATCCTGTCTTTCCTTCCTGGGATTTTATTCACTGTAAAGTCATTTTTTTATTAAGTGCTCCTCTTGAAGGGTAACCTTGGTAGGGCTCTGTCTTGCACATAAGTGATACACTGAAGTCTATCCATTTCAGCACAGGAACAATATAAACTTGGATAGCAGGGATTGGCAGGATTGTGCCCAACAGTTTTCAATATTATTTTGAAGCATAATAAATTTGTTGGTTTTTCTCTATGTGTTTAAGCAGTTGTTGATATGACGTATGAGAGCTTTAGATGTACCAGTTTTTGCTGGAAGTGTGGATGCTTTCAACAGCAACCAAAAGCCTGCTGGGCTCAGAAAATGTTCTCTGAGTAGCATTCATATAATAGCAACTTGGCACTGTGTGTATTTGTGTGAAAAGACAATTGATGATATTTTAGGTTTATAACAAAATAGCTCTTCTTAAGTGCATAGTTTTAGAAAAATTTGCTGTATTTATCTTGCTCAAAATCTCAGCCTAAAAGCTTTTATTATTATTAAGTCAAGCTCTTACACAACTAATGATTAGTAGAAATATTTCTGGAACTTTTTTTTTACTTTCTTGTCAGTCATATTTGATTTTAAATGTAATGTAATTTGATTTTAAACATAAATGTTCTCAGCTTTGTTTCATTCTTGCTCCTTTTCTCTTCCTCCCCTCTGCTACTGTCTTTGGTGATTGTGTTGATTTCCACCCATTCCCTAAGTCTTTTTTCTGTATACCATTTTCTGCATCCAGATGTTTATGTACTATAACAGATTGTGGTTTTTTCCTTTTCCCTGGGTAACACTATGACATCTGTATTTAGTTTTTGCTGCTGTTGTTGCTTTCAAGTGTGTGCTGCCATCTATGGAGTAATCATAGAAATAAAGCTGGTATTAAAAAAAAAGGTGTTTTATCGGAAGATCATGGAAAACAAGATCTAGGTAGTGGAGGAGGTATCACAGAGCAGTTGGCCAGATCTCAAGAAATCCTGTTTCTCTATAGTCCTAGATCTCACATCAAGCATGGGTGATAGTAGCCCTTTTAGAAAATCAGTGCTTTCTAGTAATGAAATCATTCAATTTATTTCTTTAAATCAGAATAAGCTTGCTTTGTCATTCAGTCTGGTAACTCATTCCTTTTTCTTTTCCTTCCCTGTTACCTTTCACGTCCTAGTTATTCAGCAGTTTCCAAGATCTGTTTACTATATCTTTCTTAATTTGTTTTTCAAAGCGTAATTTTAATTCCTTATCCTTCCCCAGCATCTTGTTAACTGACTTTATGCCTCTCCTCAATGTTCAGTTTCAGCCTGACAAGTTCCAGATCCCTTCAGAATGCATTACTGAAGATTAGTCCCCATTCTGTCACTCTTTCATAACATTTTGTTCCTTAATATCTGTTTTAGAGTTTACATTTATTGCAACACATCTCTTCAAGATGGTCTGAAAAGCACTTGGAGAAGTCATTTTCTCTGTACTGGGGTATCCATGCACATAGAGAAGCTACCACTTTTGTCTTGATGCTGTTCATGTGCTTTCAGCATGCAGATTTCTGACTAAGGGTTTAGCATCTCACAGCCTTGAGTGGGGTTAGGTGTATGAATTCCTGGCAATCAGACTTCTATTCATTTCAGTTAGATGTAGCAAATAACAACTCTGTCTTTAGGTCTTTCCTCAGCAAAAAGACTGTTGGAGTGGGTGTGTATTTAACCACTAGTTCTTAAATGCTTTCTTATAACACCAGGCATTAGGCATCAAAAAGAAAAGTTTAACCTATGTGGATAACGCATTCTTAAAAATATCTTCTGACATTTTCTTCTTATTGCTGAACTCAAAAATTGTTTTTATTTTTCAGCATCAAAACAAAATGAAGGGAAAAAAAATCAATGCTGAAGATTGATCAATGTTTTTCAAAACTGACTTAATAAGATAAAAATCAATGCAGCTGTATTATTTGCCATTCTTTCATCACCAGGAACATTCAAACATTGTAATATTTGATTCTTAAGTTAAACGTGAAAATATTTCAATTACCTCCTACAGAGGCAAAAAAAATAAGAAGGAATTTATTTAGTCAAAATTCAGTTTTCTTTTTAAATCTAGTTTTGGAAATTTGAGTTCTGCAGAAAATTAAAACAGTTTGATATTTTAAGTGGCAGTATATAATTATTTCTTTAATCACACAGACTTAAATAGAACAAATTACTACATGTATTTGCAAATTACAAGCTCTGATCCTCCCTTCCTCCTGCAAATATCAGTTCCATCTTGCTTCATTGAGATATCTGTACTCAAAAAATTGGAGATAAGCTTGGGAACTGAATTTCCCTCATGGCAGGTTCCCAGTGAGCTTGAATTCAGAGCTTTACTGTACAAATGCATTGGCTGATTAACCTTTTTTGGCAAAAATGAGTGAGTTATTTGTAATTTGTTAGTTTCTTCCTAAAATTAATTTCCCTTTTCTTCTCCTGCTATCCCCAGTAATATTAGGATCCCTTATTGATTTATTTAAAGAAAAGCCTTAGAAACTGACTTCTCTTACATTATTGAACCAACCCCTAAAACATAAGTTTGGCCTGACAGTTGAGAAGGATTTTTTTTTAAATTATTTGCATTTCAGTATTCCCGTTCACCTGCTGCCTTGGGTTTAGCCCTTTGGGCTCCCTATTTGAAATTTCTCTTTAACAGCTGAGTGCTAGAAAATGTCTTTTTAGGGAAGAAAATCGTTGTGCTCACATAATCACTGGAAGGTGTGAAGAACTGGGATTTTTGGGAAGTACCAGACATTGAAAGACTCCTGATAAAATCCTAGCTATTGGCGAGCCTCTGGTATTGGCACCTTTTGTTTTAAAGATTTATTTCATGAGTACAGGAAGACAGCTTTCTGCATAAATTTCTACTGAATTGATTCCCTATATGCAAGCTGGGCCAGAATGTCATCAAATAGGAAATGCAAGCCTGATAGTAGTTAGACACAGACTTGGAGAATATGGAACTTTATCAGCTTCTCTGTGGGGCCAGCTACTTTCTCATCTGCTTTTCATATTCCTTTATTAATTAATATGATGAGTTTGCTCCTCTCCTCCAGTTGCTCTGAGCAGCAATATGTGCATTCCTTGGGATCAGACAGTCCCACCCCTTCATCTCTCATTCATCATCAGCTTCAATATCGACAGTATCTGTAATCCCATAACGAGAGAGCTTTGTACTTGTAGTTCTCCTCTTCCTTTCCTCCTCCCTCTGTGCTGTGAGAGAGAAGTGGCATGGCATATTGCATAGCTAAAAGCTTATCAAGCCTGAATTTGTTATACCCCTGAATTTGGCAGGCAAGCATTCACAACCACTACACATAATACATGGCTCATCACCACGTGAAGCTGGACACCCTGAGAAGACAGATAATATTGGATTGGTTTTCTTGTTCCTCTGCAAACAATCAAATAGACTTAAGCTATGCAATCTGATATTCCCTAATTGACAGCTTTTCCAAGGTTCATTTGTTAACTGAGAGCATGACATGTATTGAAGTTGTTTCTTCATAATGCATTTGGCATTAACAGGAGACGCTGTTGAATGCCTCAGACATCAATGTCTCAGCAATAAGATATTTCACCTACAGTTTTGACTTTCTAACTAGTGACTTTGTATTTGTAAGAGGTTGTGAAATGAGCAAAGGACAGGACAGGGCAGAAGAAAAAAGCTTAAATGCATTGTCCTAAGAAAACTCATGAGACTTTTTTTGCTGCTTACGACATTTAGTTGAGTTTTATCATTCAACTTTTCTTCATTTCTTCTGGTATAAGACCTTGGTTTCTTGCTAAAGAGTGTTCACTGAATAGTCATAGGGCTTCAGAGTCCTTTTATTTTGGTATGTTTATAAATAGGCATATCTGATTTTATTTATAGTGATGAAGAATTTGTGTGTAAAATATGTGCTCAAGAGTTTTGCTTGCATGTATCCACAAAAGAATAAAATAAAATGCAAAAAACCCCTCTATTTAAAAGAATTTTAAGCTTCTCCCACATGAAGCCCAGGTTTATTTGAAGGAGTAAATTATCTGTGTAGGAGAGACCAGAGGATGATTTCTCCACTGATCTTGTCATTACTTTTCATTTGCTGCTTTCTTGTAGCTGGTTTCCATTAACACTTTCTTAGTTTCTTAGAACACAAGTTGTGCCAGAACTGTAGCACTCAGCACTTTTCATTCTGTAAAAGATTTCCATAATCTACTCTTCCTTGTAACTGTTCATAGGATGTTCACACAGCATCTGTAAGGGCTAATTAAGAGATTTATAACAAATACATCATCATTAATAGCTGTTGTTTCTTCTGCATCCCGTTCACTAAAACATGAATGTTTTAGTTACTAGATAAATTTATCTTGGATGTAAAAAATGTTTTAATTTCAGGTTTTTTTGTTACCTAGTGTAAGCAGATTACTCTGAATATTTAGGTTAATTTCTCTAGCACATAGTTAAGTTTCTGCATGTATTCCTCCTTCTGGGAAGAGTACATGCCTGGAGAAGTAGGTGAAATTTTACGGATGTCAAAATAATTGAGGTCCTTCAGTGATGCTTTGACTGGCACTGTTTAGGAAGTGCAACACAGCTGTTTAGATGAGGAAAAAATGAGTGAATGGATCATGATGCCTTCATTTCACAGGAGTAAAGAGCCTAGCTTTGACAGAAGGACCTATTCAAATAATGCCAGGGAAGAATGAGCAAAGCTAGATTCTGCTTAGAAAAACCTGGAAACAGACTTTTGAAAGCACTAAGGTCTGGAATGTAAGCACCCATCTCTCCCCTCTGTGTAAACATCCATGACCTGACTTCCTGCTGCCACCAAATATTCCTGAGCCTTCGGGGGACATTCTGGACCTGCCTCCAAGTACCTCTTTGTTTGCAAGGTCTGCCATCAAATGCCACTTGGGCTCCTGACGAACACTGACTCCAGAAACCCTTCTGTCTTGCAGGGCAAGCACAAGCTGCATGTGGACACAGGACTGGAGGGCTCCTGGTGTGGCCTCATCCCCATCGGGAACCCCTGCGAGAGTGTGACCACGACAGGCCTTAGGTGGAACCTCAGTAAGTGAGATGCCTCTGGGACGGTGGGTTTGATGTGGGCCTGACCCTGCATTTGGAACAGCTTCACCAGTGATGAAGGGCCTTACAGGTTTGAAGGTGAAGTATGGCATTGAAACCCTGCCATGCCTTTTTTTTTTTTTCCTAGAAATGAATGGAGTTTTATAAAAACAGCAAGAGAAATATGTTTAAACCTGAGATATCACAGGCAGAAACACATTTTCCATTTGGGAGTCATTGTGCTCTTCAAACAGAACATTAGTTGAGGTCATGATACATTACCATCTTGATACAGTGCCCTCCAGGGAGAAGAAGCCCTGAGTGTCTAAACTGCTGCTTATAAGCCATAAAGTTACAACAGACAAATAATAATGTACAGATTATTAAAGCTACCTCACTTTGCCTGAACCTGCTTCAAGTGTATCATCTGTTTCTCAACCCTGAATGAATAGATCCTTTTTCTTACTTTAAAGTGGAAAAGAGTCCTTTTGATCTACAATCAGGATCTGTATTTATCTGTAGAGAGAGGAGGCTTTATGACCCAAAAAGAATTGAAACCATCTTCATCCTCCTGCCTCTTCCCCTCCTCACTAAGTCACTTGGGGTGTATTTACACAGGAAAGTAATGGGATATTTTCAATGAAGATTCATTAAAACTTAAGTGGGAGCAAAGCAGTAATTGAGAGGCTCTAGTCTAAGTCTGATTGACACGTCCAGGCTTTAGAGCCATTCCATGCAGAAAGGGTTTGCTGCTCTCACAGTTTGCCATGCAGTGCCTTCACTGGCCAAGAGTGAATGTGAGTGACCCACTGTGCCAGCCAGCAGAACATCTGCTTCTTCCACTGAGAGCTTGAGCATGTGCAGTTAAGGTGGTGGTAGGCATTAGTAGCTCATTAATGGTAACAGATTTAAGTGTGGCATTAGTTTTGGATTGTGAGAGAATTGCCAGATGAAGAGCTGTCTGGCTAGCAATGTTTCTGTCCTTTTAAACTGGACTGGAAGAGGTGAATATGTTGCATTCCCTTAATTTAAAAAAGAGTCAGATATTTTCATTTGTATGCATATACATAATTGACATATAAGATACTATATTTTCATCTGCTCATCTCCTGATGTCCAGCAACTTCTGTGACCCATTGCACTGAAGTACTAATTTCTCAGAAAATGTTCTATCCTTCAGAATGAGGTGCAAGAAGCTCAAACCATCCTCATGTTAATGAAGGAAGCATCTCTGAATCCTGTGTTGTATAGCAAAAGGCTACTCTGTGGATCAAAATGTGGTAGATGCAATGAGGTTGCAGCCCTTTCTTCTGATTTTTATTAGTTGAAAAAGCCATTTTTCAGGTACAACAGAATTTTTTCAGTTTAACTCCATAAATTTCATCAGATTTACAAGGTCCTCATTAGAAAGGTGGTAATTTTAAAGATGGTCTGTCTGCTCTGTTTCTTTTTTAATACTAAACTATGATTGCCTGGTCTGCTAAAGCTGAAGAGAAAGAGATTGCAAGGCAGCTGTGCCAGCTGGAGGAGGATCATGGGGGGAAATGAAATGGCAGCAAATATTTTTTCTCTCTAGGGTTGGGTTAAGACATAGGTTTCTTAAATGTTGGTCATAACTAGATATGGACCTACAGTGATTTTTAATGTACTTAATTTCTTTTTTTTTTCTTTTTCTGGGGGACAAAAAAGTGTTTATGTGACTGTTTCCTGCTTGTTTCATCTCAACATAACACCGTCACCTCTGCTTCTCCCCGCCCTAGTTGCTGTTATTTTCCAGGAGGAGAGCTGACCTTTACAGTGTTTTCCTTAGTGATGTATGTATTGCATCCTGTTACAGGCTATTTTCAGTCTCAATATTCATATTTCTCCCAGGTTATAGTTCTTTCATTTACTTCTCCATATTAATCACAGATATACCTGTAAAACCAAAAAATGATCTGGTCTTCCTTGAAGAGGCTTAATCTATCTGAGACGCCCAGGTCATTACAACCTGAAACTGTTCTCTTGCCCAAGTGACTAGAGCTAACCTTTCCACTCATCCAAATGCAGAATAACCTTTGAATAAGGTTATTGTTCAAACACTGATTAAAAAATTAAAATGCAGTTACATTCCCCAAAAGGGAAACCAGTGTCTCCAATACAGCATGTGGTTAGTTGTGACTAGGTTGGATTTTTTCCTGAATAGGACCTACATTCTGATAGTTAAAAGTTTGATACTAGCTTCCATTGTTAATGCACGTACTTCAAAAAATATTAATCCTCCTGTAAATTGGGTGGAGAGGCAAAGGATCAACTGGGAAGAAACAGAATAATAAGAATAGAGACTGAAGTGTGATATGGATGTCAGCCTTGCTGCTGATGGCTGGCAGTGGCAGATCTTTACCTGTTCATTCATTAATAGCAATCTGAGCATACACTTCAGTGTAAATATATTGTAAACCTTAATGAATGATTTTTGTGGTTATAAATTCATTTTCATGTGTAAATCATAAAAGAAATGGAATTTTTAAACCAAAAGTGACATGAAAGGCCTATTCCTCCAGTTTGTTATAGAATTAATTGGATGTGACCTAACAAATTGGGTTTATAAAAGTAATTTTTGAGCCCTCAGAATATTTATGTATCTGGGCAGTAAACTAATTTCAGAATTTTAGTTCAAACACTGATGCGTTAGGTGGTAGGGGAGCCCTCATTTTTACAAACAGTAATTTCCAGCAAATCAAAATTCAAATAACACTGCAGTCCAAGAAAAAGCTAGCTCTGCATCAAGGTTTTGATGTTGAATACCAATTCCTGCCCCAGCATATCTAGATTACTCTGCCAATTAAAATTTGTAAAACCTTGAAGAGGTAGTCAAACATTATCTGAATCCAGTGTACGAGTGCTGTCATGGTACTTCATAGGTTCTGAATACAGAAAGATAAGGATAAATAACTAGGACAGAAGCTGTATTGAGGTTAAGAGTAAGCTACCAAAGATCTTGTTTCAATGGCTGAATTACATAAACCTGAGACCTGCAAGTTATTCTGCTAGCAGAGAAACAATGATGTCTTTTAATATTACAGAATTCAATACTTTTTTGTATGTTTGTTGGAGAATGCAGCATGTATGCATGCTTTTATGCATGCTTATCTTCATTATTTGCTAGCACTTGTCACAAATAGAATTTTCATTTGTTTTAGTTCTCATCTTATGGGTGAAAGAACTTGGAGAAGAAAGTGGAAAGTTGATTAGAAAAAATATTTTTATCCATACTTGCTATTGTGTAGCACATACTCAGAACACATTATAAACATATTCTTTCCATTCCCAAAGGAATACAGATCTTTTCTCTATTAAAATCTGATTTACAGCACATGAATCAGATAATGCTTTATCTGATTTGACTCACCTGGCTGCTTGCTGATAACAGCTCTCATGTCTAATAAATAAATAACAAAAAATCCAATAATGCCAGAATTACCCAGCATTCTTCATTAGGTCCTCAGTGGTGCTTTCATGGAAGGTAAATAAGAATGAAGGTAGAAATCAGCTGCACTACTCATCAAAGAAGAGGTTGGAGGGTATTGGAAGGCTTTTTTAGGAAATGCTTCCTTTTCTGTGAAATTACTTTAGAAAATAGTCTTGCCAAGTAATTTATTCTTCATCCCTATGGCCTTTTAGATGCACTGTATGTCATGCCTATACTTAAAATGCCAGCATATATGTATATGTGTGCGTATATATGTATATATATGTGTATATATATATCTATATATATATATATAGAGAGAGAGAGAGACAGAGAGAGAGAGGTGTATGTGTATATATATATCTATATATATATATATAGAGAGAGAGAGAGACAGAGAGAGAGAGGTGTATGTGTATATATATATCTATATATATATATGTATATATAAACTCTGTGTGTATGGTATTGTGCTGCCCAGATAATTTTCATGCCAATTTGCCTTGTTTAGGCAAGAAGTTAAATTGCTGGAAAATGCTGCCATTGGAAGGAGTGCTACTGTCATTTCACTTCAAAAGGCAATAGCAATAACAACGGGAGCAAGACCCTTCTCTAACTGTAATAACAGAGCTTCCACTGACTACCAGTGTCACAGGTAGATGAACAGGAGCCCAACATTTTTTGATGCTGTTTACATTGTTAGTAAAATTGAGATGTTTGCACTGTTTTACTTCACTGGAGTTTTATTGATGTTGCATTGTGAATGAAACAAAAAGTTCACAGAAGCAGTTGTGGTTTGTGTTTTTAGGAGAATTCATAGTCTAAAAGATGAAAGAAAATTAGTAACTTCTTAAAAAAAAAAAGAAAAAAAGAGGGTCAGAGACTGTTCTGGGAAATGTTGTAAATTAAAATGGACAGGTATCTGTGCTACTGAGTCTGTTTGTATAAGCACTTTCCTACGTGTTTTATAACTGAAATAGTTTATATCACACATTTTGCTACTCCAGTTCTGACTGAGGCAAACTAAGTGGTGCTTCTGGGAATAGCTTTGTTTTCAGTGGCAGAGCAAATAGCTTCACAGCTGGATTCCCATTCTCCTCTGCTTTCCTCTCTTTCCCTCCATTCTCTTGTTCTTTGCTGGCAGAAGATACATTATCAGTGATACCTTTTTTCATTTATCCATTGCATCTCTAAGGCTCTGGGTAGGAGTGGAGTGGACAGAAATTATGTTGCTGATCCCAGAGCATTGGGTGGCTTTGACCTTTAGCAAGCTGTTTGCCCACAGGAGGGCTGCTGTCTGCCTTCCAGGGTCATATCATTTATTACAAGGCATGGCCTGCTGAAACACTTTTCCAGTGAGGCAGATGTTCTGATGGTGGAGGCCTGGCATCCCACTGGCTTACTTCAAGTCAGCAAAAACAATGAGGGCCTTGCTTAGCATTGCATAAAATGATTTTGAACTACAAAGACCATTTGGTGTACAGTAAATGACTGATGAACACAGAACTCAGTTGTGCTAGGCCTCTAAACCTGTATTTGCATTTTTTTTGCTGAACAGCAGCTTGAAAACTTAGACTTTGTAAAAAGGCTTGAAATGGAGATTTGAGGTCACACATTCAGTTTATTTCCAAATATATCAATAAATGTTTGGAATTAGTGGGAGAGAGATTCAGATCCAGCTCCTCTTTAGCAAGGTAGCAGGCTCCCTGGCATTCAGTTCGGAAAGGCTGCTTTAAGGTGATAAACAGATACACTTTTCCAGATCACACTGTTGGAGCAACATTACTACTGTGGGACTCCACTTACAGAAAGATTCGTGTGAGTACCTTAGTTCAAACCACTTCTACTGGTAAGGTTAGCTCAGCTGGAAAGCCATCTTTAATGGGATACAGAGAATGTGTATGTGATCCTTCCATGCAGCAGTAATAGGCCATAATTGCCAGAAAGGAGTAGAATAAAAGAATCTCAGAGAGACTCCAGCACAGCTGTACACAGAGTAGATGACTCTCCAAAACCTGAGTAATACTATTCTGAAGTAAACTGAATAAATTTAGAATCATAGTAGAACATCCTGAATTGGAATGGACCCATCAGGATCATCAAATCCAACTCCTGGACCTTCACAGGACAACCCAAAGAATCACACCGTGTGCCTGAGAGTGTTATCCAAATAATTTTTGAACTACATGACCCCAGAATCTTTCTTGTAGGCTTCTACTGAAAGTCTGTAATTAGATCCCTCTGGATAGCATCCCATCATTCAGCTGTGTCAACTGCACCACTCAGCTTGGTGTCATCTGTAAATTTGCTGAAGATGCACTTAGTCCCTTCATCTACATCATTAATGAAGACATTTAATAGCAAAGGTTCCAATACGGATCCCTGAGTGACACCTCTTGTCACAGATGTCCATTGGGATTCTGAGTCACTGACCACCACTCTCTGAATGTGACCATACAACCAATTCCTCATCCACCTAATAGTCTACCCAACAAATCCATCTCTCCTCAGGTTGGAGAATAAGGAAGTTCTGGGGAACTATGTTCAAGACTTTTTACAGAAGTCCAGATAAATGACACGTGGAGCTTTGATGATTTTCCTGGGGAGCCTTCTCCACTGATGGTGTCAACCCATCATAGAAGTCCACTGGGTTGTTCAGGCAGGACATGCCCTTGATGGAGCCATGCTGCCTGTATCAAATCACCTCCCTGTCCTCCATTTGCCTTGGCTTCTAGGAGAATGGGTTTCATGATCTTCCCAGGCAAAGAGGTAAGGCCGATAGGTCAGTGGATCCCAGGGTCCTACTTTCTACATTTTTAAAGAGAGGTACAATATTTTCCCTTTCTTCAGTCACCTGACTGCCAGGACTTTTCAAATATGGAGAGTGGCTTGGCAACTACATCAGCCAATTCCCTCAGGACTCTGGGATGTATATCTTCAGGTCCCATAGACTTATGTACTTTCAGGTTCCTTAGATGGTCATGAATCTGATCTTTATTTACAGTGGGAAGCACTTTACTCCCCCAGTCCCATCTTGCTGCCCATCTGCTCAAGAGGTGTGGGAAGAGAGGTTGACACAAGATTGAGGCAAAAGATGTGCTGTGTACCTCAGTTCTCTCCTAATCCATTGTTACCAATTTTCCACCACTCTTTATTGGGGGTGGGTGCACCTTCTTTGATCTTTTTTTCTGGTTCACATACCTGTGGAAGCCCTTTCTGTTATTCCTTGCATCCCTTGCCAGATTCAGCTTTACCTTGGGCTTCCTCAGCTATACTTCATCTCTGTATTTTTCCCAGGTTTTCTGTCCTTGTTTCCATTGTCTATGCATTTGCTTCTTTCCCTTTAGTCTGACCACCAATTCCCTACTCAGCCATGCCCATCCCTTGTTTTCCCTGCCTGTTTTCATGCTCCTGGGGATTGCTGGCTCTTGTACTCTATGGAAGATTTCCTTAAAGAACTGCCAGCTTTACTCTGCTTCCTTGTCCGTGAGGGCAGTTTCACAAGGGATCCCACTGACTATCTCTCTGAAGAGCTGCATTTTGCTCCGGTTCAGAGCCTAGCTTTACTCCTTACCTGACCTGTGCATCTCAGGACTGCAAACTTCACCTGTGTGTGGTCACTGCAGTCCAGGCTGTCTCCAATCTCGATGTCCGCAGTTCCCTCACTTCACCTCCCCAACCAGAACACTAATGTATGTGCAGCTACGTTGTTGTGGCACATTGCAGCTATGGAAACTAATTTCATTATTAATATAGAGGGGAGAGGGTTGGCAAGAGAGCAAAAAGCTGTTCTTTCCCTTGCATCCCCTGTGTTACTTCAGTCCTTGACTCTGCTAATGGAAATGTAACCCAGAGGGAGGAAGAAATAGGTGCTCTGCTTCAGCCCAGCATTGGTGCAGATAATCCTTATCACTCTGGTGGCTGTAGGTTGGTGAGACTACTAAAAGTCACATGAAAATCAAAAGCAACCCTGCTGCTACTGAAGGATGTCCATTGTAAAGTCAAAACACCTTTTTGAGCAAGAGGGAGATGTTCAGAGAGCCAAGCTACCATTTGAATTGGTGGATATCCAAATTAGCTCTGTGGATTTCAGCACTGACTCTGAACCTTCATTGGCGAGTGTGGGGGCTGAATTTGTCCAAGAAAGAGACCTCATAGTTTATACTGATGACATCTAACCCTAAAGGCATTCTCATCAATCAACCTGTCCACATGCATACTGGGAAATCATCTTTTTTAGACAACAGCAGAGTCAAAGTTGGAACATAATGGTGTACTTCAATGAAAGTCAGTGAAAAATTGGCCTGAGTACAAATGCCCATTTGTCATATCCCTTGCAAATGTATTTTAATTGTTTTCATCCTTAAATGCCCAGAACCAGCCATAATAAATGTAAATGTCACGCTGCCTGGAGATTTCCAAAAACAAGAAAGCTCTCTGAGGCAGGTGGTGAGTTATTGCCAGTTCCCAGTGTCTCTGCAGAACCACAAAAGGGCAAGGACCAGTAGGAGGACAAATCAATCACATCTGGCTAGAGTATTCCAGAATTAAAAAATGAAATGTGTTTGTCTATGATGACTCAGTTAATGAATGTGTGCTATTTAGATTTTTGGGGGGTTGTTCAAGTAGGTAAACGTTGCCACTACGCACTGACTCCTCCTTTGCAATTTGTTTGTAGACCTTTTAGTTCAGTTTATTTTTTCAGTACATACTAGTTAGTGTATGTGATTGATCTCTTCTTCCCAAAAATATAACACTGAAGGAAATTATTTTCTCTGCAGTGATCTATTCCTGTACCCTAATGGCAGACAGTCCTGGCTATCTCCTCTACAATGTCTCAATTCTTCATTCATTGTTCCCTTTGTAAACATTTTGCATGTTGTATCTGAGGGGGCACTGCTCTCTCACAGTTTTTGGCTCTAGATGTTTGTGGAAAAGGTGTTTTTTTCCTGCTGTCATATCAAGTTCCATAGAAGGTGAAAGTCTGGTGGATGTCATCACTGACTTTTGTTGCCTGTTGTAAAAACTTACATTTTGGCTGTAAGTTGTTTATGGCATCCTGATGTGTAATTAATAAGCCATTAACAACTGACTGTAGTGAGCGTGCTCTGGAACTATTAATTTTAGACATGCATGCCAATTACACATTACTAAGCAAAGCTGTTGTTTTCAGGTGAGTTGGGAAATACAATTTTTTGACAGATATCTTGCCGTAGAAGCAGCTATGATTTCTTTGGGGCAGTAAATTCTTATGGTGGGGGAGAGGCAAGCCAAGTCAAGGGGAAGAAAAAAGAAAAAGTGGCAGAATGATGGTGTGAGATTGCATTCATGATTAGAAACATGTTTTAGAGAAAAGGCACATAACATAAAAAATAGGCAAAGATATGAATACAGAGATTGAGAAAATGAGAATGGAAGTGTTTTAAGTAGACTGTTGATATTTTCCTTTTTGAAGCACTGATTTGAGACCAAAATTTGTCTCATTATTTCTCTGCTGTTTGTGATCTCTTTCATTTTCCACTGCTGTTCAGGCATTATAACCTACTTCTACTGTCAGTAAACTGGTAAGCTCAAGTGATGCAGGCCTGTCGCTAGGATCTACCTAGGTATTGATCCAACAGCAAAAGATGGCATTAGACATTTGATTTGAAAACAACTTGCACTCCTAAGGATATAAATTCAAGACTGAAAGTAAGGAAAGCCAGAAACAGAGAAATAAAATTAATTAGTCTTTGGGTGTAATGGTACTTAAAGATTTGAGACACCAGCATCACTCAGTGTCCCACTCAGGTGTATTCTCTAGGAATGAATCTGCAGTCACAGCTGACAGTGCTGATATGTACAGCCTCAGCCTTTCCCACTGCAGGAACAGAGATACCTGGAAGGAATAAGGTAAAGCACTGCTGGTTGTCTCGTGGTTCAGGCAGTTGATTGTCTGGAGTGTTTACTCTGTGCAGGCACTTTACCTACTTCTGAGTTAGCTATTCATTTCTCTTAATACTCAAGCTGAGTTTTCAGCACCCTAACTTTCCTGAGAGCCCTGCCTTAGTTCTGTAAAGCACAGGATACTCCAAAATGAAAGCTGTAGCATCATCTTTAAGATACTACAAAAAATGTTAATATGTCTGTGTCATTGCTCTTGAACAGTTTCAGATGTGCCAGTGGTATTATCAATTCTATCATAATGGGCAACACAAACTCTTGAGGAATTCAGCATGCATGTTTATATATATGTATACAGTACAGTTTATATAGCAAATAAGGCAGAAGAGTACTATAATTAATTAGGACTCAGAGGGTGTCAGTTAAGAGAACACTATTTGCCAAAATGAAACTGGCCTGCTGGGTTAGTGGGACTGTGTAATTAAAGAATAAAAGCTAAAGAACTTGCGTTAAAATTGTACAGGCAAACATGAATTCTGGCATCCCCTTGCTCTCAAGTCCATGACTTTGCAGCCTTAGCATTTCTTAAGAGTTGTCTTCCATGTGTGCTATTTCCAGGTGAATGTGGGTTCATATGAAATTGACAGGTAACGCATATGTAGCATGTCCTATTGTATCAATAGAAGTTTAGGTGGCAGCAGAGTTTCCTTTCAAAGGAAGGAAATTCTTTTTACATTTCAAAGCTTTTCCTTGTATTTAATATGAAAAAAGATTAAATGCTTCAAGAATTCTAAATATTTTTAGTATATTTTAAGTGGTAATGTGTCTCATAAACCGTAAATAAACCATCTCATAAACAGTAAATCCAAATAAATGAAGGTGGAACGAATGTCAAGAGGTCCAGTGTGGGAAATGTACTTGTAGAGAATTCTCAAAGCCTGACAGAAGGCACACACAGTATGTATTTGTATGCAACTTTGAGATAAAAAATGATGACTTAGAAATTCCATGGAATAGGACAGATATTGTTGAAAGAGAAATGGAACTGGAAACAAATTTCAAATGATGGCCCTGCAAATAAGACTAGATATTTTGGAGAAATAGAACTATGAAAGATGCATTGTAGTAGGACCCACGAAGGGTGTGTTCAGATGATTTGCTTTAAGGCAATAGCAGCATTGTGTGGCAAAAGTTCATAGGCCAAGGAACGCTTAGAATGTATTGTAATTAGGAAATAGTTGGCTTCTGATTGTGATGGCGTGAATTGTAACATCTGTATTCACATGAGACTGAAAATGGAATACAAGCTTTTAAAATGCCTCTCAATTGCCCTCATTTCTGGGTCAGAAAAGGGTATAATCGAACAATCCGGCAATCTGTATACCTTTCTTATGGCATCAGTCCTGAAAAACCTGAAAAAAAAAGGCTCCTCTTTTAGGAGCTTTCAGTTCAACTCTGGGGATTCCTCTATAACAGCATCTTAAGGAACTCTGCTCCAATTTTTTTTTTTTTTTATTTCTGTGTTCTACAGATACAGTATGTGATGAATATGTTCTCATGCTGTTAAGCATCATAACACAGCATTTATAACCTAATTGCCAATAAGAAATCTCAGAATTGTACGTTTAGGTTTCCCAAGCGTAGGGCATAAGTGTAATTTACCCAGGCACCAGCAATACCACCGTATCACTGCTGATTGGCAGGCCACTTAATGATGCTGTTTATAAGACAATTTTCTAATCAGCTGCATGAACACTCATCAGGAGCTTGCTTCTTGATTTAAAGCAGAACTGGAGAGTTAGCATTTGTTTTGCTTATAAAAACGAATGGGGGAAAAAGGCAAATTACAAAGAGAAATAACACAAATATAGAAAGCTTTGATTTCATGAATCTGGATTATGCTTTCAAAAGTTCAGTATAAAATTAAAAGCTGTAGTATGAATGAATCTGCATTAATCAGACTGTTTCTTTTGTGCATTTTGAAACTGGATGATGATAGCTTAAATATTAACATTCTTGTATTGAACAGGTGTTACATTTCCAATCATTGTTTATGTGACAGAATAGATATTCTGTTGGGTCTAGTCAGTTGAAACTGGGGCAACAGTTAGTTTTCCCTTTATTTCACTTTTTTTTTCCACTTGAAAAATAATTAATTATTCCATGCTTTCTTTCTATTTAATTATTTTGTTCCATAAGAAAATAGCTTTAATTTTTACAATGTGATATAAATCACATGTAAGCGGGGTCAAGTGTGTCTGGTGTGGAAGCAATTCATTATATGATTTAAGAGGTTTTAATAAGATGAGCTTCATTTGACCTGACAAGTTTATGAATAGTTTCGACTAGCACAAATAAAGTATGTTTTCCAAATTCATCCCCAAGTAATTATTGTAAAACCCTTGTAAATACAGTTCTGTAGGCTGTATATCCAGTGCATGTTGAAGAATTCATGTTTTATGAAAATGTTAGAGCCTAGTACCAAGCTTGTGGAATTAATGCACCCTGACTTAATATTAATATTAGTATTTTAATCTGGAGGTGCCCTGTCCCTCCTTTACTAGAGTTACTTAAGCCCTGAATTCATCAGAACATTTAGGCATTCATGCATCTTTATACATGTTACTAGTTGTATTGAGTATAAGGGGATTATCAGTGGGTAGAGTTAAATGTGCAGAAGTACTTAGTACAAGTCAGACTCTGAAGTGGAAGTTCAAAAATGTCTGAAATGGCTTTTCTGTATGTAAAATAAAGTGGTACTGACTTTAATCTCAATTTCCAGGGTTAGCTGCCTGGGCTTGTACCTATTCTAATCTCTCTTCTCACTCACCAACACTATAAGCTCCCCTTTTTAGTTCTGCTCATTTTTTGTGTGTTGCTGGTTGGCTGTAGTAATTTACATGAGTTCCTCCTGATTTTACTGTTGAATGCCTAGGCAAAGCATGAAGACATGGCAAGACAAATGACTTGAAATATTTCTCACATCTGGTTTCTTTAACTGTAATTCAGCCATTGTGGTTTCCTACCAGTACAGATGTCAGGTCCATGTATCAAGTGAATTTTTCATGTGAGAATTTTGGAGAAAAGGGTTTCTGGATACCTACCAGAATCTTTAAACAATCATAAACTTTTCATAAATAGCAAAAACCATTAGAATATGGTACATGTCTGCATAGCTGTAAGAGAACAAAATACTCTGGATGGAGTAAATCAACTATAGAAAACATGAGGGTTTTTTTTTTACCATTATACAAAATTGTCACACTTTTGTGTCTCTCTCTGCCATATGTAAAGCAAGATTTTCAATCCACCTTAAAACTATGTATGCAGTCGAAACAAGACACTTGAGAGGGAACAGGGAACGATTTCCACATCATATTATGGGCTAGAATGTGTGAAATACTAACTATGACATAAATCTTTTTGTATTAGAATAACTCAGTATTGTTATTTTTTTATTATTATTTTGAAATATGAAGCGTAGTTATGTTAACTTTTAAAGTTCCAAAAGCCTGCAAACTCTTCCTTTGGCAAGTGCAGATCACCAAATGCTGGCAACACCCTGAAAGACAGCGTTCTGTTATGAGCTTCTGTAGAGATTCATGTTGCTCATTTGCAGTGTACAGTAGGATGGTCGGTGGGTTATCCAGAGCTAGTGGGTGCCTTTGTTTTTTCTGCTGCCTGTGTGTTTATGTTAGCATAGTTCTGGACCATTTAAGACTTGTCTTGGATTTTTGAGAGCGCTGCTGCTGGCAATTAATTTTATATCCCAAATATCTCAAGAAAACATGGTTGGCAGTGAATTTGTAGATTAGCTTGTGTTCCTTTTAATACCATAATGACTTTAGTGTCCCAGCTGACATAATCTCAAAAGAATTTTACTGACTTTTGTGAGATTCACTCTTTTCAGTGTATGCCATTCTCTAACTTCCCAGAGTAATAATTCCCTAGATGTTTGTCAGTCTAGGTTTTGCACCCATGCTTCCTGAGTTTCTCTGCCAATTTTGTGTTCTCTCTGCTCTCATGTGACTTTCAACAAATTCTTTAAAAGTTACAAATAATGAAGACAGTATTTTTAAAAAACCAACAAACCCACAAACAAACAAAAAAAAATCAACCCAAAAAGCTTGTATTGTTGTGATGGCACAACACCACTTGCTGACTCAGTAGGTAGCACACCAAGCTGGGATCCAGCAGTGTGGCTGGAATACATCATTATCTCTCAGTAGTATACTGCCTCACTTGTCCTACGGCTTATCTTGTTAACTCTTTGGGGCAGGGACCACACATCGCCCTCTGTGCTTCCTGGTAGTCACATACTACAGGGATAAACATAATTAATTGCAAATGGGAGATGACTTCTGGAGCTACAGCTGAAAGCTGTTATCACGGAATGAGTCCTGATCTTAAATGAATGCATATTCTGTGAGTGTAAGAGACTGCATTTGGATTGTTATCGTCAGAAATGGTACTGTGGAAAAAGAAGAAAATCATCGTTGAACATACAGTGCCATCTACAGAGCAAGCTATGCAACCTGCACTTCTTACATGATTTGGGGGGTTTTGTTTGGGTTGTTTTTGTTGTTTTTTTCCTTTTTGGTCACAGGCCCATTGGCTTTAATGACTAGAGAGTGTGTGCGAAGTTTTTGTCAGATGCCGGCAGGGGGATGAGGATGAGAGTGGTTTGTGCTCTCATCTGTATTGGCAGTAATCAGCAATATCCATGCACCAGGCTTCAGCAACAACAGCCACTCTTAACTTTCTCTTAGAAGCCTGTATTGTCAGGGAGTGGTTTTTGTATTTTTTAAAGTACAGCTGCTTCTAGAAATGCTGCATCTGCAGCCAGCGTTCCTAGCAACCACATGACCTTCCACAGCAGCCTGACAGGCAGGCAGAGGGGGGAAAAGGGGGAAAGGGACCAGGGAGGATAAAGGCCATCTGTGATCATGTTGTGTGAACATGAAGTATATAAAAGGCACCTTGTCAACTGTCTTCTCTGTTTAGAGTCAGTTTAACTATAGGGGTGAAAGGCAGTGGATCTTCCCATATTGTTAGCTAAGCACATGCTGTAGAGAAAACTGTTAAGCAGTGGTTGTGTGTTTGCATGGTTCACTGGTTGAAATGACAGTGCAAGGAGAGTTGGATTAAATCCCAAGAATCTTCAGAGTGACCTTCAGATAAATGTTAATTTTGATGAAGAAAACTGGATTAATTTTTAAAGACAGAAGAAGTGAAAGCACACCAAAGTATTACACCTTCCACTCTCAGGAATCCATTATTTATGTAACATAGCAAATTAAGTTACTGTAGTCATTGCAGAACAAAACATTGTCTGTCCTCTTCTGGCTCCCAAACACGTCAAGTTATCTGATCTTTAACCTGTTACTAGCTCAGGACCCACTGTTTACCATCTTCAAGTTAGTGGGTTTGAAAAACAAAAATGGGAAGGGAGGGCTGAGAATGAATTCTGACATCCAGAGCAGATACGAAATAGTTTTTTGGCAGATGATCTCGCACAGGTGAAGAGGGAGAGGGAAAAAGAGAAGAGTCTTTGTTTTCTTATATAGCTACATGTGAAATTCAGTGAATTTAAAGTAGCAGCAGAAAGGTACTGGGAGTCTGAATGTCTGAGACAGCTGAAGTTGCACATTAAATAGAGTTTATGAGACTAGTTTGCCATTTGTCACCTGTGCTGTCACAGTCAGCACATGTGACTGTGTAGGTGAGTGGGGGTGTATGTAAATAATAATTCCCCTTTATTTAATATACATTAAATCTGAAAAGGGACAGAAATATGAGTTAGCAGAGTGCTACAAAATGTGAAGTTAATTATGCAGTAGTTATCCTCGACATTTCCATCTTCAAAGTGGTTTTGAACTGCTTAAGTGCAGCAGTTACTGCAGAGTGTGATTAGATAAACTGATGCAAATAGTAATTGTAACTGATAAATGATTGATGATGGCTTTATATGTTTATCATTATATACTGCTGTAAACACTTTCCTCAGCGAGGATGGAGTCTGGAGGAAAATTGATGATGTATGAAATATTGATTCAAATTGTAGTGCTTTTAAGAGTATAGAGGGCCAATATTGTAGGGCCAATATGGAGCTGTTACCTGAGGAACTGGTGAGATCTGCCATTGAGCACCAAACATCTGCCAGCTGACATCCAGAGGCTGGATACCAGTGCAGCTGGGGAGGTGAGTTTACAGGAGAGAGCCTAAAAGTAGAGGTGGGGATGCTGAGCACTATTAAATGAAGGCTTTTGGTGTGGAAGACCCCTGATCCACTACTCAAAAGGAGCTCTCCTCAGATGCCATTTCTCTTCATTTTTCTATTGCTTCTCATAGCTCCTGCCTTGTTTTACAACTTTCCAGTGTCCTGTCTCCTGTGAATCTATGAGACATTTGTAATGCATTATCTGACAGCCACAGAGTGACTGTGTTACACCCCGTTGTAGGACCCATTTTGGACAGAACAAGTTTGGATCACTGGAAGTTGATGGGAACAAGGAGACAAATATGCATGTCTCTAGAAAAACAGAGTGGGGTAAGGGGTTTGTGCAGTGTTAATGGTGCTATAATTCTATTTGGTTTGTCACCTGCCATTTGCTAATTATTAATCACAGTAACAACATTTGTTCGTTACATTATTGAAAAGGAATTTTATTGCAGCAGCTTGAATTTAATATCAGCTCTTTGTGTATCATACAATGCAAAAAGTAACCTGCGGTAATTAAATTACAGGTTAAGTCTTCATTCTACATAAATTGTTCTATTCACTGAGGAAAAAAGTAAGCAAGATATTACTAAACAAAAGGTACAGATCATTAGCAGCCTCTACTCCCTGCTCCGTTGACTTCACTGGCAGTGCTGAAATCTGTCTGTTACTTTTCCTGTGGTGTTGTAGAACTAGCAATGAACTTGCCATCTTTTCTGTCATATGCCTGCCCTTGGGCTTGTACAAAAGAAGGGAATTAGGTTGTGTTTTGTTGACCTTTAAGATGCAAAGGAAGTGGTAGTCCAGCTTCCTTACACATCAAATGCTGCCAGGCTGTTGTCTGTATTAACCTTTGTGGAGCACCATGATGTGATTGTTACCCTAGTGCCAGGACACAGATGTCAGAGAGAATAGAGAAGGGATAAATTGGAGGTGCCATGCAAAACAGCTCAGCTAAAGACATTTTTCTCCTGCACTGAAGAAAAGGTATTCTGCATGTGTTTAACTGCTTAGCTGGTCTGCGAGTCCTGTAATTTGCTTAGCCAAACAGAACTTCAAAACAGATGGTTTCTAAATTTGGGGAAAATAACCATTACAGTATTTTTTCCCTATGCAGTCTGCAGTTATACTTTAGTACTGAAATTATTTGAAAATTAAACAGGAAAATAAAATTTGGATCTTTGCCAACTGAATACTAATTTCAGGAACATACAGTTTTTAGTATGTATTAGGTTTTTGTCTGCACATTTAGCCTAACATTTGTTTATGCTCTGATTTAGTGCCTCTTGCTGCTTACTTGCATAAGCGCTACCAAATCAGTCAGTTGGAGTCACCAGAGTATTTAGCCCCCAGCTGCATTTGCTCATAAAAGGAGGAATGACAAGTTTCCTCCTTTGCAGAGGAGGAAGTGGAGAAACAGAAGGAAGTAATTCATTGCAGTTACACAGCACCTGCCACCAGCCACCTCTACAGGCACTTTGCCAATAGTGGTGCACCGCCTTGTGTGGAAAGCATTTCTTTGTGAGAAACTGCTTCATTCCCAGTCTCTTGACTGAGGAGGAGACGGAGGTGCAGAGCCTTTTTCTCATCCAAAATTATAACTGAAGCTAATCAAAAGGTTGGAATCTGAGAATCCTGTGCTTTGGGATTAGTTTCTCATCATGATAGCTATAAATTATGACAAAGGAATTAATGATTTTATATTTAGGAAGTTTTTTAATATATGTGTAATATTATTGCACATAGTCAATGTTTTCAAAGTGTATCTAAGAAAATTATGTTTAGGAACTCTGATTTCTCTTAGAATATATGGTCATTTTGAACGTGTCCCTGAACATAAAGAGGGTGTTTAGGTGTAAAAATGGAGTTAAATTTGGTTTTCTGAATAGCCAAGCATAGTATTTGGTCTCCACTTCAACAGTACTTGAACCGTAAGTAGTCAGGGTGAGAGCACCAGCATATTCTCAGGTAGCCTTTGAGATAACTCATTACCTAAGAACAGAAATTATCTTTGGTTAGGGATTCCTAGAGGGAAATTTAGGTCCATGATTCACTTGATTCAAGTCTTTGCTCCTTCAAGGAGGTGTACTGTGCGATGCTCAGCCACACTCCACTGCACAAGGCTCAGCTGGGCTGTGGAAAGCACTGCCACAGAGTACTGTGGACCACAGCAAACAGAGTGATGGAGTCTCCACTTCAAGAAGTCTCTAAGCTACAGGTTTTTGAGAAAGGGTGTACTGAGGAAAATACTGCTCCACGTTGCCCCGTCTTTTAAGTTCTTTCCTAAATACCCCTTATGAACCACTTTCTGAGGGTCCCGTGTCAGTGTCCTACCAAGATAAATCCTTCAGATGACAACAGAGGCTGCTTTTGTGCTCTTTTGACCTGTAGAGTCCTCCTGAGAGCACAAATATGTTCTTCCAAATACGTTTGGTCTTCTCTCAAGCTGTTTTGTCCTCTACCCAGATTAGGGACTTTGCTTTTAAATTGAAATTTAAATTTAATTGCCCTTCTTCAGAGAGCATTCCCTTGTACAGTGTACCACCTGTACTGTGGTGATAATATGTGTTTATCTCTGCTGAAAATATCTAACCTGCTACATGTTTTTTACCATCTCTAAGCTATTTCTGCAAGTGCAGCTGTAAAATACGGTCTTCAACTGCTTGCTAAATTTTCAAACTCAGTTGGCAATTGAGAGTCTGCCTGGGCATTTTAATGGGCTTTGGCTACAAAGGTTTCAGAGTAGAACTTGAAAACCTGCTTTCTATCTGGGGTTTCTAAAGGTGGTATTGTAGATCTGCAGGCACCAGTGGAAGTGGGTCTATGGTCCTGAACTGTGGAGTCTCAAGCAGAGAACAAAATGACTTCACTTCATACACTCTCCTGAATTTTCAGACTTTTTAACAAGGAAAAGAGTTTGTGTTCCTTTGGTTGGTTGTTTTGTTTGGTTGGGCTTTTTTTAAACTGGTGCAGCTGTTGCTTCCCTGCCAGAGGCTTATAAATAAATACACGCGTCACAGAGTATGAAACTATGAGAGTGCTTAAGGTCTGAGCTGTAAGAGTAATGGTTTATGTAACTGGAAGCAGTTACCTACTGCTTCTCCATTAAATGCTCTTGTTGGGCTGTGGTTGCTAACCATAAGTGCATTCATAGCATCTGTCCTGACAGGTGGAAACTCCTCACTGCTTTCCTTAAGCCCTCTTTGAGGAAGAATTAAATGACTTTTAATTCTCTCCAAATTCATCCCAATTGTATCTTCTCTGATGTATAAATAACTCTGGTGGCTCAAAGGGAATGCTTTTGGGCAGAACATAGCCATGAAATACGCTTTTGACTAGTCCATGTTGCTTTTAGAGTTGTAGGTTTTATGTGAATCAGTTTTAGGACTGAAACTGCAGTTTGGATGTTCCATCAATACCTTCTTGGCATGTTGCATCACTGACTTGAAAGGTAAAACTACAGTATAATAGCCACTTGATGGTGCTTTCTAAAGACTGTAATGTCTCTTTCTTTAGCTGCGGATACAGTAGCAGCTGGCAGAAGCATAAGGTTTTAGAATGCTTACCACTGCCATTATAACTTTGTGGCTTTTATGTTAGTACATAACATTTATATGTAGGGTAATGGGAAAGGAAGATGAGTGAAACATATTTGCACGTTTTACTAACAATATCCAGTATTAACAGGTTGTATTTTATTCTGAAGGAAATGTCACTTTTGGGGAGGGGGGGTCATCTGATGTCATAATGTGCAGCTTGATTGGTCATTGTGATTGTTAACCTGTTGTGTTATAACCAATATTTCAAGATCCTGTTTGTCTTGAACTTCTTTGCATGAGTTTACATCTAAATCTGTAAAATACTTCAAATTTAGAAGAGTAATTGAATGATGCTATATGAAGCAATGTGTGTAATGTTTCACATCTTTCTAAAAGAGCCTGGGTTTTTAGCACTTTGTCTCCAAGGAACGTCGGGTGGATGATATCCTCACATCGATAAATGTAGCCATCACCATGCAGAAGAGAACCTTCTCTCTTCAGTCTGATCTTTCTTCCAGATGCTTTGACTCAAGCATTACTGAGCTAATGTAGAAAATAATTGAAGTAATATCCAGCAAAGGGTCGTGAATTTTTCCCATATGCAGAAGAGAAGTATTATGGATATTAGTTTTGTCTTTTTTTTTTTTTCCCTTCAGTCTGGAACATGTCTATTCAGTTCTTCTCTTCCGTCTATTGTCTACAGGAAAAGACAAAAAGAAAAATTAAAGGAAAAGAAACCCAGATGGTCTATTGTGGATGAACACATATACATATATATATATATTTATGGAACACGGGAGTTACAGAGTAGTGGATTTGGGTTATCAGGGTGATTTTATTATATAATTATCAGAGTAATATACTTTCAAGTAATTAACATTAAATTTTGTTTTGAAGTAGTTTATACCTTTTTTTTTCTGTTTATGATACCTAATTCTAGCAGAAAGCTTATTTGCCAGAACTAAGCCCCTGAGGGTAAGTATCTCGTCAGTCATAGAAACACTAAGGCTGGAAAGGAGGCCCAAGATCATGAAGTCCAGCCTTTGACTGAATACCACCATGCCCACTCAACTGCATCACATCTGCTCATTTTTACCACTTCCAGGGATGCTGATTCTACCACGAGTCCCAAGTGAGAAGTAGAGTGGTGATTGACCTTGAGCACGTCCAGTCTCTAGTCCAAAAGTGGTGCTTCTGATGTAGCTGCCTTTTTGCAGTGTTATTTTGAGCTGCATGGATAACACCATTCTCATCATGTATTTGCCTGTTCTTTATGCTTCTGTAGCCTAAATTACTCTGTCTAGCCACCATTTAAGTACAATCTTGTCTTGGAAGAGAAGTGGTCCATGACGTGAAAGTTACAAAATAAACATGAATGGTTCAGTCTCATGAACCCCTTACAGAAAGTTAGGAGATCCTTTGTGGGAAATCAAGGCAGTGCTGTGCTCAGCAGGATCATGAAAAGTCTTGGATTTCAGGAACCAAGTTGCCCATGTTGGAAAATTGATATGTAATGAGTGATCTGAAAAAAGTGATTTTTTTCCATGTGATGAATTGAAAAGAAATTGATGGGAAGAGATGATGCGGAAGTTCCTGCCTCCTAATCAGTGGTGCAGCTAATGTACTGACTGTATTAGCAGGAAATTTCCAAGCTGCTGATTGTATTACTTCAGAAAATGAAAAATCATCCCATTTCTTGAAAACGCAGGGTTTTGTCTTGGAAAGAAAAATGCATTACATTATGGTACTTAGTATTTTAGACCTTCTGCCTTGTTGTGTCAAGGTTCACTGGAGCTAGTAGAGGCTGATTCAAATATACAGCTTTTGCCATAGCCTGCAGATGACATTTGAGTCTCCACTGTCACTAATCTGGCTGTAATGACAGTCACTGTGATAATTACATGGACACTCCGAAGACTCAGAGGTGAAGCAAAACAGATTCTGCTCCAGAGAGAATTTGCGTCTTGAACAACCAAGTGCGAGAAATCAAATCTTCCTGATGCAGGTTGTCTGATACTATTGGATGACATATTGTATCAAAGCAAACTTAATTATTAGTAGAATTGTATTGCCTTGCATGTTTTAGTTTTGGAACACATACATATTTATTATTCCATCTGCTCCTGAAAGACTTAGCAACTGGTTATTACGATTAGATAATTACTAAATATATTCCGTCCTTCTGGAACTTAAATGGAAGGCAGACTTGGGAGCCAGCAGGGAATACTCAACAAAACTGAACTGTGCTAAATGGAAAATGATGAGAAGGTTCCATTTTCTGCAATGCATAATTTCACTTTGGAGCACACTGGGGAGAGGTGGTGTCAAGTTTTGTTCAGCACTGGTTGTGTGTTCCTTCAAAGTGAGTGCTTGGGCAGCAGCAGATAATCCTACCTGATTGCCTTGTCCTTGGCTGTGTATAACATAATAACATGCAACATGCAGCATCCACAAAAGACACAAACCATCATGACTGCTCCTGATGTGAGAATGCTGGAAGAAACAGTGGAAGATTTATTTGAGCAATGGAACCGTTAAAATAGAATAAACACTTTCTAGAAGTTTTGTGTTTCCATGATTGTAGTCAGTCTTTAGAGGTTAGCCCAATATTTCCCTGGGGAAATATTCTAGCTATGTCAGAACTGCCTAGAGTATGTGGAGGGGGGGTGATGTTGTTACCTTTGAATTTGGTTGGGAAGTTACCAAAACTACAAACAAGGGAAAAAGAGCTTCTGGAGAGTTCCGTGTGCCTTTTCCCATAGCTACTCCTAGTTCTGGTTTAAGGCTTATCTCTCAAACCAGTTGTTTAGAATGTTACCAGCTCTTGGTTGGCTGTGTGTTTTTAAACTCTAAATGAATATATGCATGTGCAAATATAGACACAGTGAAATGTTGCCTATTAAAAACTGAACTCATAAAAACTTGTCCTAAAAGTAATAGACTATCAGCATCTTCTTTTATAGACGAAAATCAATTTAAAAAGAAACAACTCTGAATATAATTAAACATCGTAACTCTGGTTTATATGTGCTTAATAGGTACAATAATACCTACTGTATCTCACAGGAGCCTTTTGAAGTTTAATTAATTAGCATTTAGAATGCACACTGAAATTCTAGGATGAGAATAAACTCCAAGTACATTGTATCATTGCTGCTGTTTTATGCACAGTTTTAAGAAAAACTTAGTAATTCAGAGATCTAAAATGTGTGTTAACATTCCATCTTAATTTTACATTCACATGAAATTAGTTTCTTCTTGTTTTTATAAGCTTTTCCACCTCCTAGAATCAACACTTACGGTTGTTGTTTGCCTAAAACCCAAAACATGTATTTAAAATAAGATTTAATGTTAGGTAAATACCGGGTCTTTCCTTAACCTTGTTTGTTTTACTTTCCTTCAGAAGCAGGAGGCATAAATCAGAAGTGCTTAAGAAACTTAAAGCCAACCTCAGTGCAAGTATTAACATTAATTCACACTATGCAGCAGAGTGGTATTCAGGGCAGCCTGAGTAGTGGGAAGATGGTTAGAAGTCTTGTGATAGGTCTCAGCAGTTTATATTTCCTCATTACAGACTGTTGTTTTTCAAGAGGAAGTGTTGCAGGAAAAATAAGCAAACCATTGCACAGCCTCAGTATTCAGTAGTATTGGAGATTGGGGAGCAAGAGAGATCCCCATAAAGGTTGGTATCACAGCTGGTTTATTAGCTGGTTTAACGATGAACTGTTAATCAGTTCTGAAATTAGACCACATCCTCAGTTAACTGGAGAGTCTGAAACCTTTATCACTGTGTGTAAGGGAGAGGGGCAGAGATGTCAGACAGGATGGCTGAGTATAGACAAGTATATTTTCATTTCTGTTGCGTAGATGTTAATTTTATCTTGGGTTGACATTTGTGACAAAATATTTTTAAACTCTGTAAATCCTTTTTAAGTTATCTAAACCTATATACTTTTCCCCTGTTATAGCTACATTTAAAAAGACAATGTCTGGATTAGGTTGTGTTGAAGGTTATTTTTTCATCAATTAAGTTGCTCTGACATTTTTGTTCCGCTTTGGTTTTTAACTGATACCTTTACTTTTTAATCTGGTTTTGTTATGATTTGCCACTGCACAGAGAGTTTCACGTTCACATATTCAAAGGTATGAGTTCTTTAGTTAATGATACTGACAGTTAATTTGTATCACAGACTGTCTACAGTCTGAGGAAGGAGGAAGGAATTATTGCCAGAATTAGCCAGCGGAAGGCTTGGGAATTGCTGGGTGGTTTTGTAACCTGAGGGAAAGCTCTGATAATTATGAGTTATGTAGGATCCTTCAGTTTGAAGTAGTACTGTCTCCAACACTGGGTTTTCCCCATACATCTCACAGAGTTATGAAGTGGGGTAGACAGACTTCATTATGTACAAAATGTTTAGCAGTGTAAACAGTCATAAAATTCTGCAATTTTTATGATCTGACATCAACATGAATATCTGTTGTCATGAGTGTCCACTGCCTGTATTCTGGATAATTGTTCCAATATTCTATCTGGACTTGACCTCGTAAGAAGACCTTTCTATTATACTCCAATAAATTTTTCAATTATGTTTTATATTAGAAATTACTTAGTCCAGCAGCTGGGGAACTGAGCTAGGAATCACTGGATGGGCATTTTCTCAGGTTTTGCTGGGTTACCCAGGGCAACTCCAAGCATATTTTTCTGTGCTTCATTTGCTCCAGTTCAGAAACAGGAGTGATGCCACTGACCACCCTTTAAGTGCTGTGAGATCTATTAGTAAATGTTTCTTTACAAAAGCTGATGGTGCCACTGTTACTCCTGCCTGGGTCACCCGATGTGCTATGTTGCTGTGGCTGCACTCTTTGTTGGTTTGTTTCTTTGCCTAACATCTCATTGTCTCTGTTCCTTGGATTGGTAGGTTTTTTTTCAGGACTGAGACAATTGTGTCATTTTTCTTTGCACGGTGCCCAGCATAATGAAGTCTGAAGGCAATGACTGCTATTGCACTGGTAATTAAAACTGAATTTGGTAAGCTGATGGGATGGTTAGGTTAATAGCTTGTAACAGGGTGGTTATTATGTTAATAGCCTGTAAACCCCTCCTGCACAGAACTGGATTACTCTTAACTTGTTGAATTTTTGTATTTATGACATTTTGACCTTGCAGGTTTTCCTACTAGGTAGAATGGAAATTGCTGACTTTTAGGCAAGCTGGAATACTTTGAGAGAAAACACAGTAGTTGTGAGTCAGTTTTTGAAGTATATGGACTTCATATACATATAGCATTAGTTTCACAGAGCTGGTTTTAGGTATTTTTTTTCTGTTTGTCTTGCTAAATTTATAAGCTTCTTTGCTTTTTGAAGTTAAATGCTTTTAGACCTCGTAATCAAACCACAGCTAACTCGTTCTTTATTTAAACTGCAGTTTGCATGGGCTGTTCTTCCAATTCCGATGTATAATCTAAATTCTGTGGGGGAAAAAAATTGTCACTGAATATTTTAAGCTGTAGTTTGGACTGTGGGCATACAGGAAAGAGTGCTTCTGTTCACTGTATTTACACAAGTATTTATATAATGACTTTAAAATGCCTCAATTCTCATCCCATTTAAGAGTAGTGTTCCTGAAGGCTCAGCAAGCCCTAGGGACTGGGACTTTGGGAATGCATTTTTAGAAGGGAGAATATTAAGCCCATGGGGTGTGCAGGTAGTAAAACTGAACAGACCATCAATCTCCACAATCTCTAGCCCTCAGCCAGCTCTGCACCTAGAGGGGTTGGGCACTCCTAACCCCATTTCCAGGTAGTCACAGTACTTGGCACTGCCCTGGCCCCTTCTCTGTGGCAGCCTCAGCCCTGAGCACAGCCTGGGACATTTCAAAGAGGAATCCAAGCAGAGCTGCTGAATGGGTGAAAGATTTGCCTCTCTCTGGTCTCTGCTGCTTTTCTCTGAGTCTCTGAAATTCCTGTGACACACACAGGTTTTTCTGAGGTGAAATGTCTATATATATATGACTATAAATATATCAGATTCTCTGAAGAAATGTTCTCCTATGCCAGTCAACAGGATCAAGACATACTATCCTTACTAAGAGTAACTGGAGATGTGCCAGTGAGGAGCCAATTTAGAGAAACCATTGCAGTGAGATAGATGCCACATAATTGATATTTAGTATGGGCAGATTTATGGATGTGGCTGTTACAACCCTATTAAATACTTAACTGAAGCACTTAGCGCTGTCACTTTCATTAGCGTAGTTTTGCACACTCATGCCATGGTAACTTGAGCTTTGTATTTTTGTTCTTTATGTGACTTCCTGCATTGCAGAAAGACATCTATAGTACACCCACCACCTTCCTTTGAAGTCATGATAGGCAGATTGCGTTCACATGGTCTTCACACAGGATCAAGCACCTTTTCCTTGTCCTGCCTTTGGCAGTACTTCCCCCCTCCATCTGGACAGATCTGCTGGTTTATTTTTTCCTCACTTCATGCCAGAAACATACTGCATATCTAATATATTGTGTTCAGGAAAGCTGAATTTGCTTTTTAATACAAGCTCTTATCTCTTACCAAGCACAGATCTGCAAATACTGTACTATGTCCCCTACAGCTATTCTCTGTTTAGAGATTCTTCATCATGTGCTGGACAGATGGCACAATCAGTGGGTTGTATCAGAGCATTAAAAAAAGAAATTCTTTCTCACTGCTTCTACCTAGACTCTTTTAAGTTCAGTGAGATGCAACAGCTGTAACACAATCTTTCAATGACAGCTCTGAACATGGTGGGGAGGGTATAGTTTTATATGAAAGTCAAAAAATATGTAGGCAAAATGTCATTTATAAAGAAACATAAAGGGCTTTAACAGAGCTGTGAAGGTTGCAAGGTTAAGAACCAGACTTTACTCAGTTGTTTACTCTCTCAGCTGTCTCAGATCACAGGTGGATCTCCATTTGCAGCTGCTTATACAAATAATATAGCTCTGTTTTTCCTTCTGTCAAATACTTCTTAAGACTGCTCAGTCATTTGTTATTTAATATGGTATCTGGTACTTACAGAAGTCCTGCCAAAGCATCAAAGATACTTGTATTCTTAGTGAGCACAACAGAAAATGTAACATTAATAAATAACACGTTTGCCAAGAGGACAGCCCTAAGCTTTTTTACTGGGCACCTGTTCTGCCTGACCATTATCAGTTTTGTAGGCATGTAATTTGGTTTTAGTATCGAAGAACCTGAAATGTTTGATAACTGTTAAATTGTATTTAAAAAAAAAGTAAAGGTCTTGTGGTTTAGTCCTCATTCTAAAAAGCCATAGTAATCTTTTCCTTGCATGTTTTGTCCCTCCCATCCCTGACATTTTTGTCCCCAAAAGAAGTTGTCCTAGTGCAGCTCCTGCCACAGGTCCCAGCTTCTCTCAAGGAAGAAATGCAGCCAGCAAAAAAAGTAGTGATAAACTTCCAAGATGCAGAGAGTAATGAGTACAGTTTTAACAAAAGGCTGGAGGAAAAAAGAAGATCACTGCAGAATTGGCAAGGAGCCATACTGGAGAGGAGGATGGTTGGAGGTGGGAGACAGGAGGCCCTGGGGAGCTCCTGCCTTTGGACTGCCAGGGGAGCAGTCCTGGAAGGCCTCTGACTGCTGCTTGTGTTCAGCTCACTCCTGGGGGAAACGCCTGATGTGACGAGTTTTGAAGGAGCATCCTGTTCTGTTGCGTCTCCATTTTACAGGGAGGAGATACAGCTTCTCTCTCACTTGTGTCATTAAGCACTGTCATAGAATCATTGAATCAGTTAGGTTGGAAAAGGCCTTTAAGATCATGGAGTCCAGCCATAACCCTCACACTGACAAATTCACCACTAAACCATGTCCCTAAGCACTCAATCTAAATGGCCTTTAACTCTGAATCTCAACTATTGTACTTAATCTTCTTATATAAATACCATTCCTATTTCTATCCTAAGAACTTTTTCATGGCTTCTTACTTCATATGTGTTCAACATCTATGTTCCCTAGTTATATCACTACAGCCAAACTGCTCATGTAATGCTTCTTTAGGTGCTTTTATTCCTTAAAACTGCAGCTTTTGTCCCAGCCCAGCTAGACTTGAACTTGAGAAGATGCTCTCAGCTAATATGGGGAGTTACATAAGAATAACTGTATTAGTTTAAATTCGTATTCTATTTAAATCTGAATAATTTTTGTCATATTAGCGAATTGTAAAAAAAAAAGGAAGTTTTTTGTTTAATCTTTTAGCAGGGGAAAAGATGAGAGTACAGACTAGAAAAAGACGTTCATTCTCTGGTGTTGTTGCAATATTCAATTTTCTATCTGGCACTGTGTGGGAGGCAGTTTGGATTGTAGGACAGACTTGATATTTCTGCTGAACGATCAGCAGCTAAATGATTGTGCTGATATTTAATTGTCACCTTTTATGTTCAATAGCTTAGCAAGTCACTGTGACTGATGAGGTGTCTGTTGCATTGAGCATTTACTTCGTCTTACTCTGTGCACTTCTTCTAATCTCTCTTCATAACTGTGATGACTAGAGAGGACAGCAAGGAAAAGGAAAGCGTTGTGCAGCTATGGATGCATCCTCATACCTGCAGAAAAACCTTCCAGAGGTTCTTGACACGGGTTTTGACAGAAGTATACATCGACCTGTGTAGTGCTGTGGTGTTCTTTGAAGCCAATGGGCAGCTTAATGAGACATGGGACTTCACGTCACCATGAGGAACATCAGCCAGCAGTTTGACAATTCAGTGTTCATTGTACTGTCCTGTTTCTACCCATATGATTATAATTTTCCCAAGTAATTATTATTGCCCTCCTGGGCAGTTGGTTAGGTCTCTGTAAAATTCTGCTACATCAGAATCGGGGGCACTTGCCCTTTTCCAACATGTTCAGCCACACTGACACTGCTTTTTGTTGCTCTGTGCATTTTATTACAGTTCTTTCCCTATGACAACATGAAACAGTGAACAGTTAGCCAGCTGCAGAAGTGCTTGTGCAACCAGAGAAGATTAGGAAAAAGGAGGGTAGGGAGTCTGGTTGAGAATTAGCTGACAGCCTTGCTGGAGAATTATGATAAAAATGTTTTGTTGAGAGTTAAATATATGTGCACGTGAGGGTCAGCAAAACAGCTTGGGCTGCCTTCTGTTTCTTTCTCTATTTGTTTAGCATACAGTTTCTCAAATGTCACATTTACTGTAATCACTCTCATTTGTATGATATTAATCTGACTTTTAACTCCTCCTTGCATTTCAGATGAGCTCCCAGAGTAACAGCAGAGTTGGGGGTTGATTTAGTTCTTCCTTGGCATAGCACTGATCTCACAGTACTTCTTGTGGACTTGTTCTAGATAGGCAATGGAGTAAACAAGTAGAAATGACACTTCCAGTGGAGATTGTAATTCCATTAAAGTTTGTAATTCCCAGTGCAGGAGACACAAAGGGTCACTCTGGGAAGTGAGGTGACTCTTTTAATAAATAGCCTATCAATACACAGCTCATAAACCATCAGTAGCTCTTTGGATGGATGTAAATCAGCAGCTGTAGTTTATGTTACTACAAATATTGCAGTCTGCTTTTAACAGTATTTTAGACATTTTTATGATTTATGTATAATCAGGTGGAATACTATTGCATCCTTGACTTCAGAGCAGAGGATGCAGAGATCCATCTATCCATACATACATAACCCATTACAAACAATTTTGATGTAGCTATTTCAGACTTGTAACAGTCACTGCATTTCTTTCAAAATATAACTGGGAAAATATGTAGGAAATAAATGTTTGCAGGGGAGAAGGGACAGGGGATTAAGGGACAAATCGTCTGTCCTCAGTGGTGCTGTTAGGAAAATGTGGATACCCATGCTGTGATTCATCTTGCCAAACATTGTACTTCTACAGCTAGCAAGTCTCAGTTGCTCCTTTCATGCTCAGAAGATGAGTGGGCAGTTTGAAAGTATCATTTATTTGATTTATTTCACGAGTTTAGCTTAACATGAGTCACAGCCCCTATACAGCCTTAGGGCATTATAGGTGTGTTTGCATTTACTCAAATGAAGCTCACCCTCATTTCTTCTCCTGAGTGAAGTATTTTTTTTCAGAAGGAGAAGTATTTTATGAATTGCCATCATTCTTATTTCTTTGTATGGTCAGAGGATTTTCATTGCAGATGCAAATGTGCATGTTTGTAAGGCCATACTTTATTTAGAGATTTTTCCAAGGTCGAACCATTTCCTTCTCCTGTCCTCAGCAGAATTTGAAATTGACTGCTTGGGAATGGTTGCCATCTCACACATCTGATGAGCTCTAAAGATGACCATTACTGTGCTGAAAAACATTTTCTTAATGTTTTCTTAATGCAAACTGCTTATTTTCTAAAGTGTTTTATTAATAATTGGTGCAACTCAAAAAACTGAAAAATGAGTGCACTTGTGGCATTTTCGTGCTAGCCAAGATGCAGCACTTGCTTTTCTATGTTTGTTTACTGCCTATAAATCAGATCATTTAATCAAGAGCCTTTTCAATAAGTTTTAAAGACCACTCTTGCAAAAGACAGAAATATCCAACAAGATAATGTGAACTTTATTCCTCTGAATTTTTTATACTTTTTTACAGAACAGAAGGTCAGTTAATTGCTCAAGCTTAATAGCAGCCCTGCTTAGACACCCCTCTGTTTTGAGCTCAGTGCTGTTCATCATTTTGAATTAAAGCTGTCAATCTTTTTAAAATTCACTTCTGAATTCAGAAGATTTGTACATTGAAATCTGTGATAAAGGTTAAAAATACAATTATATAATTTGCATGAAAAGTGTGGAGGGGACTGCCCCTTGTTCATCCCAAATTTTTTAAAACTCCTTTTTTTTCTTACTATGAGTAGTTGCTGCATTGTAATTTTTTCTTCTACTTTTGGTAGGTTCTTTTAGTTTGTTTGTTTCAAACCAAGGCAGAATGAGTGAGCACTGGAACAGGCAATCAAGAATTAATTTAGCAATCTGACTGTTAGCAGACTGGTAGCACCTTCCTCATTTTCAGCTGTGCTGGAAACACTATTTAGTGCCCTGCTCCACCTCCTTAGGGAGGTGAGGAATGGTCCTCAAAGTTCAAGTAAAGAGAGTAATTTGTTCCTCTTCCCTGAAACTCAGTCTCTGTAGCAATTTTATTATTTAAAGAACAAAAGCTGTTATTAGGCCTCATATCCTGGATGATATCAACTTTTTCTATTTCTGAACCACCAGTACTACTGATAGTGTCAGCTCCTCTCCTTCCTGAGAGAAACCTATTCTCAATCATGTTTTGGAAAGACCACTGCTATTAATTGGAGTATTTTGGAGATATTGTTAAAGGGATAACTGGAACATACATTACTCCTGTTGTATTCCATGCTTTGGCACATCCTCAGGGTTCTCAGGAGCCTTGGAAATTTTAGCGTTAGTCGTTTGCCATAGTTACAGTTTTAACTTTCTTAGGTTTTTAGGACCAAAAAGAATCCTTACTTTACTTAGGTAATAGAAAGGTACTGGTTTCTGGTCAGTATTAGTAGATGTCACTGCATTCCTCAACATGTAATTTTTTTTTTCTTTTAATTACATGATACCTTGGAAATTTCCTGTTCTTACATGCTTGTTTGACAAATCTGTCCTTAAAATTTCAAGATAGTAGTTTTAAATTAAAATGAAATGTGCCCTAAATCTGTCCTTTGACAAGTCTAATGTCTTGAGCATGTCCACATCCTTGGAGAAAGTAGAAAAAGTGCACTCCACATGTCTGCATTTGAGTGGCAATAAATACAGAAAGAAAGTTTAATATCTGGAGGTTAATTACTGATGTTTTATGTAGCAATCATTTGACAGACCCTAACTTGCTGAATCAGCAGGTTTTCCAAATACAACATTCTGGACAAATTTCCTGTTGTTTTCCCTTAATGCAGAAATTTGGTTCTGATTTGACTTAGCCTCCAGGACATCAAACTTTGGCACTTGGAAGTCTCTATTTCTGTTATTGTTTTCATATTCCCCATATTCTTATCAAGGCTCAATGCCACTTAGTTTGGCTGTTCAGCCCAGTTCCTTGTGCTCTTGCTTTCCCATTTCTCCACTGAGTACCAGAGAACTCCAGGAAACCTTGGACAAGTAAAAGAGGTGTTTTTTCATGAAGTATTACTGAAGAACCTTTTCAGTAGTAATAACAACGGCCATAGCTGAGGACACAACACATAATTTCATGGGATATCTATGCACTCTACAAACCAGCATTCCTGCAAACTGAATGAAAACTGCTCATGTGAAATACGTCTTTCTCGGTTAAAAAGTAGCTGATGTTCTTCATGAGCTTCTACAGTATGTTAAACCTTGGTCAGAGAGCACTGAGCTATAAAATTGATGCAGAGCCTCAAAGTCTTAAGGAAACAGGGCAGCTTTGCTAGCCAGAGAGTCGATGCTGCAGGTAGGAGACTGCTGGGCCAAGAGTTGCTAATGTACAGACTTTAGTATGAGCATGTGCTGGATGTGAAATGTGACTTTGAAACGTGCAGTTCACAAAGTAAATATTTCCTCAGACAAAGAGGTTGGATAAGCTTTCAGAGTCACACGTATTTACAAGGAGTACATGAGCTGTGGGCTACAGAGGTTACGGTATTTTGCTTGGCTTTGCTTTAGCTGATATAAATCATAAATTACTCACTTCACCTCAGTAGGGTTCCTTTGGGCTTATGTTGTAACCACTAGATTCCAGGATGAGCTTGACATTGATTTCATGCACCCTTGAGGAAGAGGTAGTGTTTAAACTGCAACACCTGGAGAGCATCCGTGCTGACTGTATATCCGTGCGTGCCTGATGCAGGGAGACGTGTGATGACCTGTCGGAGTCCAGGACATCCCTCTGGCTGCCCTGGAGGGTTTGCAGACCAGACAGGGGGTCAGGGATCTGTACAAGGGGGTCAGCCAACCTCACACAGAGCCCAGGAGGACACTGCTTTTCATCCCTGTCCATGGGAGAATGCCCACATTGTATGAAGAATCACAATCTGAGAGAATTCAAAATAAGTAGTAGCTAGTTTATCATAGAATGTAAATGTAGAATCTAGGATTTTTAGTGTATGGGCTTGAAGAGGCAAGAGGGAGGAATTGGGGAGTGGTCCTGTCCTCCTTGTTCTTGTTCTTTTCCCCCATTTTCTGTTGAGTTGAATCATAAGGATTGGTTTAGAGTAGAAATTACATGTTAGCATAGGTAGTAAGTATTGGTAAGATTTTGTAAATAAAAAAGTTTGTTGTGGACAGTGGTTGGATGAGGGAAATGGTACAAAGAGTCTGGGCCCCTCTGATCTGCCCCAGTCCGCCGCGTGCTCTGCTCTGGATGATGGAGATGCCTTGCAGAGCTGAGAAAGAACTGAGAGATAATGAAGAATAAACAACCTTGGAAACATGCACTGGCGGACTCAGCTTGTCGCCTCTGGATCCAGCGTGAGACCTTTTGGGCAAGAGAAGCTCAAAAGCCTTATTACCTTGGGGAACAGCAACCCCGAGGAAAGTCTCAGGGAACAGCAACCCTGAGAATGACCCTTCCCTTCTCTAGAGGGACAGAACAACCCTCTCCTGCTTATACATCATCAACACAAAGTGGAAACCAACATCTTCCTGTTTATCTCAGAGCCTCTGACATCTGAATGATCACAAGAAAGGAGCTGTATCCCTCCCACTCTCCCTCCTTCTTCCCTGGGATATGCCTTGGTATTACAGAGTACAGTTTTCCTGCTTTTTCATTAGATGTGTAATCCCTGTCAAACTCCAGGCCTATAGCAACTGTTCTTCAAATTTCAGTGTATAAATATGTAACAATGCTTATGAATTAGACCCTTCCTCATGCAGTAAACTAAAAAGATAAATAAATAACGAAAGCAAGAAACCCTTCTTCTAAATGAACCAGTGTATCCAAATGCAGTGTAAAAATCAAGGATGGCACTGGAGTGCAATTGTCCTGCTTAGTGATCCATTTCCAACAGTAGTGCTAAAGACATGGAAATCTGAAGGCATCTGTCATGAAAGAATTAGGACTGTCTATTCCAGGATTCATTTTAGGAATTTTATTTTTACCCCTAAGTAGTTTTGTGAAAGAAGGATTTTTCCATTCTTTCACCTTTTTAGTGCTGTGTGAAGATTGCTTAACTGGTATTACTATACATTTTTATAGCAGGAAAGAAGATGCCATGGAAAGTTTTCCTGATTACCTTTTTGTGCTGACTTTTGGCCCTGCTATATATTTTTGACATTTCTCAGTTGCACATCATTAACAATTTATACTTCATGTCAGGATTTAGATAAGCTAATGACAAGTCAGATAATGTATGTGCTCATTTGCACACACATAAAAATATCTTGGATAAAGAAGTACAGCAAACTGCAGAAAAGTTTCTGAATACTTCATGGCTACTTGTGCTTTATTACTCAGTTGACATCTTGAGAATAAATTGTCCTGTTTTGTAGTAGTAAGAAACTTTCCCATAGGCATCTACAATGTCTTTTCTCATGGGGAAAATCTGTGAGGTCTGTATTTTGGGGGTTTTCTGTTTTAACACAAAAAAAAGCAGGATCGCTTACATTATATTTAAGTGGATATTTGCATACACAAAAATGCACATTCAGGTCCTAACGTTTCAAGGTATAGTGTAGGTATATGTCTTGGTGACTAAGAAAGTTTAAATGTACATTTTTATCATGCAGTTAGGTAGCTTTTCAATGAGAGGAGACCTGTAGAAATGTAAAAATAAAAAAAGAGAAAACTATTCAATTACTCATTTCCAAAGCCAGTAAATTTGTATGATAAATGCAGTGATTCTTATTTCTCACCTTGAAAAGGAAAAGTGAAATATCTCCCTCATCCTGGAGCAGTTTAAGTGTCTCATGTAAGAGTGTGTTCACCACACAAGTGACTGTGGTTTGTTACATGTTGTCCAAGTTTCCACACCTTTATGCACGCATGCAGAAGAATGAAAAACCCTGTGCACCTCCCCATGCCTGTCAGTGGGCAGGTGGCCTTGCCAGGCAGGAGTAGTGAGAAATAGCAGCTTTGGTAAGCACTCTCATGGGTTGGATGGTCTCAGTGTTAGAAAGCAAATTGGTGGAGTTTGACAGGTCGGTAATTCTGTCATAGCTGGCTTTACCTGAGAGAGTTTTATAGCAGGAGTGCACTCTATATTAATAATGTCTAAAGACATAGCTGCCCTTCTGGTGCAGGCAGCATCCCAAGAAAACATTAATCATGTTTTCTTGAAGGAGCCAAATTGATTTCTTGGGAGAAAAATTTGTCTACACCCCAGTCATTTCTGAGCACATCACCAGCTTATGGTGATCTGAGCAGCTAATGAACAAATAATTACTGCCTGCTGATCACCCAGGACAAAGGGTACAAATATTGCTTTAGGTCTTAGTGTAAGTAACTTCACTTTTACCAGGGTGTAGTGACTATTTTTTTCTATCACCTTTTTTTGTTTGGGGTTTTTTTTTCTTCTCTTTTCAATCCTTGGGTTACATGAAAAGTAATGTCATATTTACTATGCTAGGAACAGCTTACATTTATTTATTTTAGGTTTTAATATAATACCTGTTGTAGCATCCTGTGTAAGCCTTTACAAACAAAGGAAAGCTGTTTAATTTTTGTTCACTTTGTTTGTATTTGTACAGTTCTCCCCAGGATGTAACTCAATTCTGCCTGGCAAGTGAGAAGATGGCTGAAAATGGAGTCCATTAAACCAAGCAGAGACAAAGCTCCATGGGCTTTGATTGAGGGTAGGAGATATAAAAGAAGATGGGAAGTGTAAGAGCAGCTCAGGTAGTCTGATGTAAACATGAAGAGTATTGAAAGACTCTTTGTTGCAGGAAATATGCTACTCATTTTGTACACAAGGACTTTTTTAAAAGCCTTCTGTGTATAATTAGTACTCTACATACCAAGAGTAGTTAAATGGTTCATGTATGTAACTCAGGGTCTCTCTTTTACTCACCTATCATAAGGGATGTGAAGCAGCCTGCTGATTTGAATTGGAGCTTCTTGCTTCTGTACTTCTGTGTTTTGTTGGTAAAGGGGAGTCTTTCATTAAAGGTTGTCTTCGGGCTTTGAGCATTTACCTGGACTGTGTGCATGGGAATTAAGGCTGTTCTGTTTTACCCAGGCTCCAAATGCAAACAAGGAAGGAGAAGTCATGAGGTTGTCCCTTCATGATGGATTAGCACAGCAGGCCCTTAATGTAGATCCTTGCATTTTCCCCTGAGGCTGTGGCCTCTGTGTACCTGACAATGGGAGAGGCGCTTTGCTACTCCCTCGTTCTCATCTACTGAACTTGCCACTCCATCAGCCTGCAGTCAGAGCAGGGCACTGAACAGTTCCTGATCTGCTGCAGGCCAGGCTAGCTTTAGCAGTTTCAGTTGTTGGGCTGAGCTAACCTGATTTATTTTTGTGTCCAGGGACAGAAGGAAGGGACAGTCAATTTAAGGGCTTGATGTGCCAAGCAGGTAAAATGAGCATCTGATTTGGAGACAGGCCTGTACCTGAAAAGAGATGTCTGCCTGCAGTGCTTGGATCCAAATGTCAGAGTCTGCCACTACTCAAAACCTGACCAGTTGAATTTTCATTTTGTATTGATTTTTTTCAGGTTTTGATCAACACAAAATGTTCACATACCAGGTTGAGTTAGCTTAAGTCATTGTCCCTAAAATCACATCATTTATACCAGACTGCTTTGATTGAGCTCCTGCCTACACATAGGAGACGTGCCCCAGGTGAGCTGGTTATTGCAGTCATGATTCACACCAGTCTCATTTAAACTTCACTTGTGTTTTGGCTGTCTCTTCGTTTTTCCACTCCACAGCATCTGCAGGTGAGGTGGCAAGAGCAAGTATCAGCTGGTATTTCTTACCATAAGATATTTAGTGGTCTGTCTCCCCTAGAAATTTGCCCCTCTGGATGACACCAAGCTGAATTCTCTTGAACTGAGAAATGTGAGCTGCAATAAGAAAGAAAATGTCCCCCTCTTCACTGCTGGCCTGTCCTTCTTGGGAATACAGGTTTCAGCTCTGTTTCAAGGTTATGAAGAGAATTACTTCACTTTCAGGATGGACACTGCAATTATTTACACTTCTCTGTGTTGGTGTTGTTGGGCCTATCAGTTCCATGTGCTCGTGATCCACAATCTGCAAGAAGGTCATGAGCAGTCAATCATCAGTGGCTTAGAGGTGTCCTCCAGAAACCTCTTTTAGGGCATCTCCCCTACCTGTTTTGAATCACTTTATGCTTCCAGCTTAGGTGTGATTTAGAGGCTTAAAGTTAGGCAGCTCGGTTCCTCTGTGGTGCAAGGCAGTGCTGGGGTTATTCTGTGAGATTCTGAAATTATGCTTATTTAAGCATCAAATTAGATGTCTAAAGAAAATTTTGTGACTGTTTACTCTTGGAACTATTAGAGGAAGTTGCATTATTTGAATGCATTTGCGTTGTGCTTGTTTGTGAGGTGCTAGATCACGATGCAAGTAAAAGTTAAAACAGTATTAAAGGGTTTATAAGTAAACAGCCTGTCATGACTGATGCAAGCCATCTTTGAAAATAAGTTGCTCTAAAACTTATATGTCAGTTACAGCCAAAGCTGCAGTTGAGTTAATACTCAGTAACACAATGGCCTAATACAATGGCTTTATTTAAACAGGTCTGATTCCACGTGAGAAACCCTTTGGTATACCACAAATAACTTTTTTGTTGTTTCTTTTCCAGTATAGCTTGAGTTTAAGGAAAACTTTTTTTGTCTGTAATACTGGAAGCATATTCAATGAGTTATGCTCTCATAAATATATTACCTTAAAATATTTAAGAGGGAGCGATCTGTTTTCCTTGCATTTTTCTAGCATTTACTAGGGGGAAAGTGTTAGATTTTTTGACAATTGTACTTTGCAATGGGGTTTTCTTTCTCTTTTTTTTTATAAATAATATGCTCATCACATGAGCATGAGAGGTGCCTTATGGATTTACAAGATAAGTAAACTTGAGGAGTGATACTGTGCAAATTTCTCTTCTTCATTTCCACCTCTCCATGTTCACATTGCATAGGATTGATTTCCAAAAGACAAGATAAATACAGAAAGCTGACAGCTGAAAGTACCATACACTGGGAACTTGTGTCCTGATTACACTGTGGCGAAAGTGATGTTTGCTTTATTCTGATTTATGAACAGGGCAATGACTGGCCAGGTGCTGGGCTAGCATCAGCTATTTACTTTCCTGCATAAAGAGTGATGAAAGGCATCAGGAAGAAGAAGGAGCAAATTTTTTACTTTTTTTTTTGTATGCCTCAGCTAAGTGGATCACAGAGCTACTGGCAAGCAGCTATCTATCTTTGCTGTTTTGAAGAACTTGTTAACCTTTCTGGAGGCCACATCTCACTGTAGGGTTTTGGCCAGAAATTTCTTTTTCCCAATCAAAATCCTCACCCACAGTGCCTGTTCAATCAGGGGTGAACAAAAGGCCTGAATACCAAGAGCAAGCAAGCCTGTGCTGTTTCTCACCTTGGGAGATTTCAAAGCATTTCAGACACTAGGGCTGAATCACCACAAGCATCACAACTTCATCTGTGTTGGACAAAAACCTCATCACTGCTGGAATAAATACAGTACAAAGTCAGATCCAGAATATTCCCCAGGCAAAACCACTCTCACAGTCATGAGGGTCTGAATAAAACACCTCAGTATCAATGAGGCAGGAAATGGGAGAAAAAAAGGGTTCCTGTGCAAGTGTTTAAAATCATATCGTAATGTACAAGTAAAAAAGGGGGCAAAGAATTGTCATCAGCATCAGTTGAAGTGACTAGATGATACTGTTAATGCTGCTTTTGGTTCATTTTGTGACATACTTTCATGTGTGCAAAATCCATGTATATGACACAGGAAAAATCATTTCAGCATTGTATTAAGGAGTAGCTAATAATTTCAAGCTGGCAACATCATCGTACCATTCCAAGCATTACGAACAATTCTTTTCCTCCACCATCTTTATTTTATAACCTAGGCCAAAAAGCTTTGAAAACTATAAGAAGATATGTTGATATAGCTCTTCTTTGGCTGCCTGGTGGGTTTTCTTTGTACAGCAAAGAAAGTGTAACAAAACGCTTATTAATTTCAGATTTGTTTTGTTGTTAAGCTAAAACACATTAATTACAAGCATAAGGGACTCATCACACAGGAGCTGTAATTGCTTCTCAGTGTGAGGTGTTATTTTTCATATGCATAAGGAAGTTGGAGTAGTTTTGGCTGATATGGAGAATAATAGTACAGTGGTTTTAAATGGGAAAAGTATTAGGTATTTTTTTCCCCTAACTATGCATTTTCTATGCCACTGTGACCAAAATGTTTACAAGCCACAATTAGGCCTTGTACTAAGTCTCCTGATTTTTCAGAAATACCTAACAATTTCCCTCTGCTAACCATGATTAACAAACATTACAGATAAAAATATCCAAAAGTCTTGGAAATATTACCCCTTAATCCATCCTTACTTTGTTTAGGTGTAGCGCAAATTACTAAAAAATCTACTCAAGTTTTTGGGAGTATGGGATTCTTACTTCTAAACTCAAACTATCTACTCAGATATCTGTCCTGTCTTGCATCTTATGGCTTGTATTTCTGAGCTGATGAAATTGCATTTTTCAGTCATTGCTGGGACTATAAATAAGGCTTTGAAGCTTGTTTAGAAGCTATAAACAAGGCTTAAAGGAGCATTCTATGAACATATAGCATATGCATAATAGCTGCTGCTAAAGGCTCTCAGTCTTACAAAAAGAATTGAATATATTGAATAACAACACCAAAATAAAGCAAGGGGAATGAAGCAATAGAAGCAAGTAGATTTTCATTAGCCAAGGGTCACAGCTAGGGAAAACAGTTTCCTTTTAAAAATTTAAAAGGAGTATTAATTTAAACAGCATTGGTGTTTGCTCTGTCTCCTAGGTGATATCTTTCTTTGTAATGCTGATAAAACATAATGGTTTGTGAGGAAAAAAAAAACAATAAAGTATGAATTTTCTTACCTAATTGTTTTTTTAAGTAGTTTGTACACCCAGGGTACATGGCAATATCACCTCATGGTGTCTTCCTGCCTTTTCTCTACTCAGAAAAGAATTTCAGTCTGTGGCATATAAATATACTTTTATTCTCTATTGTTTTTGCATTATTCTAGGGCTCTAAGAATGTTTGAATTGTATTTTTCACAGTGGATGATCTCTTATGCTCCATCCATTTGGTGAATTAAACATTATGATTACTATTAAACTTCATTACAGGTTTCAATGCTTTTTAAGGTGGTAGTGCATTTTTCCCCAACTTTTATAGTATTGATTACAGAAATTACAACATAAAATATTTGCTACATTTGCTCATTGCTTTTATGGCAGAAATTAATATTTGCTTTCTGATTCTCTTATGGGCTAATGCGGTGTGATAAAAAAGGTTCATTTCAGTGCAAAGAGTGAAAAAGGAAAGAAGATCTTGGCTGCCTTCTCAGTTGTGGTGCATTGGATTCCCGAGTGCACACGGGCAGAGTTTGAGAGTAAATTTTGTCCAGAGTTGTGTCCTTACAAAGCACTCTTTTTTGTCAGCTGTATGTGTTCACAGAAAATGGGCAGTAAATGCCAGGAAATACAAATTTAGAGCTGAATATGCAGCTCTTCAGCATCAGAGCCTAATCAAACCTGATTTTTTTTAGCTCAGTCATTAGTACCAGCCAGAATAATCTCTTGAGACTTGATAAAATTGGTTTGCATATCAAAGACTGCATTAAGTACAAGACTGAAGAAGGCCAAGGTGAATCAGAACACACAAGCTTAATTTTCCTTTGTTTCAAATGTGCCCGTGGAGTGCAGAGGCAGTAAGTCATTATTTCACCGACTGTGTATTCATATAAAGCTCACATTGCACTGGGCCCAGTCCTGGTTTTGTCATCTTTTAGAGCATTTAATATCATGCTGCTTGGAAGTCTTCCTGCAGTCCACAGAACTAACAAGGCGTGAGGCAGACCACTGTGGAAGTCGTTAGGAATAGCAAATGATTTGGAAAGCTGGAACTCTTTCTAGAAGAGCCCTGTCTGCACATGCTTTGGGCAGATTTCCTTCTCACTTGACAAACTGCAGGTGCTGAGTAACTTGGAAGATTCATGTTGTTTTTTTGCTAAAAGAAAAAGTACTTCCTTGTGTGGGAAAGGGAGTGTGAGGTGGCCGAATGTGGAAACTGGATGAAGCGAGAGCTTGCCAGCCCGCACAGGAGACAAGGGGAAGGCCAAAGCCTGGGTGTGGGAGGCAAGAGGAGTGGTCAGAGCACCTCAAGGGCACTGTATTGAGGGTGCAAGGGAGCTCAGCTCTGATGCAGGCAGGTGGGGGCAGGGCCAGGGACTGCATGCCCACAAACTGACACGAAGTAGTGCACATTTCAGCATAATTAAGATTGGTATTTGTCCTTCCATGGTGTGGATTTAGAATGTCCTTCATTTTCTTCAAGTGGCATTGCAAAAATAGTGGAGAACCCAGTACCTCCCATCAGGGTTTTGGGGTGGCTGGCGTGCACTGCAGAGGTCCTGTCAGCCTCAGGTGCTGAGGGACACCATGGGGCTTGATGTCCAGCTCTGCTGTTCCTCAAAGACAGGGAATGGCATTAGTCTCCCGTTGCTGCTGGATGACTGAAGCTTGGCCACTCCTTCCTGAGCTTTGTCGCCTCAGAATCAGTCCACCCTCTGTTGTGTCCTCGGTGAGGCCACCCCTAAGGATACAGCCTGAGGCACGCAGTGCTGGGCTCTCTGAAAGGAAAACAGAGCATCTCATAAAGGTAAAACATCCCCACACCAGACCATCACTTCTGTATATATAGAAAGCATTCAAGATTTTAAAGTCAGGTATCTATGGATCATCTTTGGGCCTACACAGATGCTTTGTTAACTTATAAATTCCTTCTCTCTATTGGTAAAATTATCCATTAATATTAACTATACTGGACTGTATACTTGTCATGGGTCCAGTCCTTACCATGACATTTTCAAGTCAAGGCACTTGTATAGAAAACCTATTTTCAGTCATTTATAAAGGCCTCTAAAATGTTATTGGTGATAGTCTTTTTCCTTCTCAAATCACTGTATGGCCTCACTGATGGCACTGAAGTACAGACTCAGTCTTGCAAGCAATAGCTTCCATAAAATTTTGCTAAATTCCTTTTCATAAATTTGTGCTCCTGCAATGTGCAGCAAAAACCAGGGAGTATATGTGTGACAGGCAAGTTTTATTAGCCTTTCTTTAGGATGATCTGCACTATGCAATTACAGCTTTCGTGTGCATAATTAATATATTCAGCCCAAATTCACTGAAAAAATGCTACGCCACCTTCCATGTGTTTGATGTACTGTATATATTTTTGTGTGATAAATATACATATCATTGAATGTAATTACAGTGAACATCTGTGAGTATATGTACACTGCTTTTCTTCATGATCATTACAGAAAAATTGAGGTAATTGATGATGATTTTTTTTAATTAGTTATCCCAGTTTCTAATCCCATGATCGCTTTACACAAGGACAAAGCCAAGGGTGTTTTCCCCGAGCATGTATAACAGTCATTCCCACTACCAAACTATAGTTATCTGAGCATAAAAGGAAAAGCCTTAATAACACAGGGAATTTACACCCTTATCTGTGCTTGACAAAATTCTAGCCGTAATTTGATTTCACCATATATACAATATATGTTTTTATTTAAGTAATAATGGCTGAGGATTAGAACATTTCCTGAAAATTAATGGCTGGTTGAAAAATATTATAGCCCAGATTCAGCCAAGGGCCATTAATCCCAACTGGTCAATTCTTCATGAAATGCCTTATGTCAAGGGTCATTTGTTACATTCCCACCCTTCCCACCCACCAATAAAGAAGTAAAATTAAGTGTTACTTTCCTCCTATGGCGTTGCTGAGCCTTGAAGCAGCCACTGGAAGCCCTTGCTAGAAAGTGTTGCGGTTGCTGCCTGCCGGTGAAGGTTTCATAGCAGATGAGTGATGGAGAACAGTTCAAGTGTGGTCTTTCACTGTGTGTTATTTTACATCTCTAATTGAATAAAGCACTTCAGGTTGCTTCTTGGAGCTGACCAGGGGATGAAACTACTGCTGTGTTTCCCTTGCCACTAGAAAAGTCGTGGTGTTATGAAGGTTGGGGGAGTTTGCATTGCACACGTGTCATAAATCTGTCTCATCTACAATGGCTGCGATCCTTCTAGGATCTTGTGTTTATTCTGCTGTATTTAGTGATGGGTGATAAATCCTTGCAACTCTAGTTTATTCTCTCTGAATCCTTCATTCATTGTTGGTAAAAACTGGTGTATTTATTGGGGCTACATGATACTGTTTCAAACTGGAGGGCTGAGGTAGGTGTAATGACTATTGAAGAGAACTAATGAGAAAACAGAAAAATAATTGCAACAAGCTTTCAAGACAAGTATTGCTAAATATTCAGGGTAAAAAAAAAATCCTTGCATTTTTTACGTTCTTCAGAATAGGGTAAAAACTCTGCATTTCCTTTTGCAAATCAGAATGAAAATCACATCTGTATATCATTATATATGGCAAATCTGCCACCAGGATCTGTCACTCAGCACTTTCCCTCTCTTGCTAGCAAACACACCTTTACTGAGGAAATAAGCTCTAATGACAAGGAATGACAAATCGGGGGTGGATGGAAAGATGACAACAAAAAGCCCAACACCTCTTGGGCTGAACTGGTGTAGCTAAACCTTCAATCATAGCTCTGGCAGCCTTTCACTGTCCTTCCCAGTGTATACTGGGGCAAATCCACCTGCCCAGTGGGGGATTTTGCCACTACTTTTCAGAATTAGGGAAGAAAAGGAGTCAGTCAGAGCCTGATCAGCCTTTGGAGAGGTACACTCTAAGTTACATCTACTTATCTGCTTTATTATGAGGTGGTTCCTTAGATAGCTTCTAGTCTTGGAAGCTACAGATATACTTTTAATTCCAGCCTGCTGCCTCGTTGGAAAGAGGGATAAGAAATCTGAGCTGTCACTCTCCCACTCATGAAATGGAACAACAAGCCTTTCCATTGTTAAAATTCTGATTTAAGAAAGGCATTACAAACACAAAACTGAACTTATTTTGTTATTCCATTTAAGTAGTTCAGTTGGTTGACTTGGAATGGTCAGGAAGTGTACTGTATAGAGGGAATACGTAAAAATTCAATTTCGAGTGAAACAAGATTTTCAAGATCTCTCAAACCATCTAAGTACATGAAAGAAATACTGCATCTAGGTCTTGTGGCCTTCCCTGGAAGTCTGCTGTAGGGATCACAGTTTCAGGATATTGGATGGAAAGGGTGAGCTAAGCGAGCCAAAGGTGAGCCAAAACATGTTTAACTCTGATTCTTTTAAGCAAAGGGGCTTGAATAATTTGAAACTTCTTCCATATCCCATGTGCAATACATTGTTCATAGCACTAATCTGAAAAGCACAACCAAGTAAAAATGGATCTAATTCCACATTATTTTTATTAGGATGGATAATTTTTTTCAAGTGATTTGTTGTGCAGACTGTGACTGGAGCCTCAGTGTTGCAAAGAGTTTCAGACAAGTGGTCTCATTGTGCAGCAGACTATTCACATGCATGGTTTTGCTTATGGATACTGGCATTTGCAGGATCACAGCCATTTTTGCTAAAATTATTCTTCATCTTTAAAGCAAATCACTTCTAATGAAATTACATGAGCTTGATAGCAATGCCATCACCCAGGCTGGATTTGCAATTTGTTTTTTTAATTATGGAATTTAATTATTTTTTCTTCTAATATTTATTATTGAATTTTATTTTTATTTTGTTTTTATCACTTCAACATCCTAAATTTCAGTGATTCACTAGAATGTGTCACATCATTATAACCTTTATTATTTATTTATGAATTATTCACAGTAATTACTGAGTTGATACAAACTTCATTGTGAAATTTAAAGTACCAGAAAATCTGGTGGTGATACTGTTTTACTCTTTGGATGTTCTTTAAATAAGTCAGAGTCAACAGATTGCAAAAATATGCAATTACAAAGTTATTAAAATGCAGATTTTTGGCAGGAAGCCACTGTAGTCTCCTGTGTTCACAGCTGCCTATTTACAGCAAAACTGCCCTGAGCAGCCTGTGATGGCTTCTTTGAGCGATTACAGCTGATGGGTCAGGGCAGTGGCCTCTCTGAGGACCAGGTTCAGTAATTTCTTACCTTCTGAGTCATAAGCTTCACTTGAAATTATTTTTTTAGGCAGGAGAGGTTGACAGTGGACCATCATCTTTTGTTCCCTGTCACACTGACGGTAAGTCCAGGGTGCCTCTCCTGAGACTGTGTATGTGCTGTACCTGTGTCTACACAGATGGTTCCTCGGATTAGAGTGTAGACCATTCAGCAGCATAAATTTTGAATTACACTTTTAAGGTCAGTGTAACATGCATTTTCCCCACTCGGAGCTGCCTTTAATCATTGCTGCCTTCACAGTTCTCTGGGAGCAGGGCATACTGGAATATTAACAAAGTGGCAGATGCTTTGCTTTAATGAAGAAATAAGCACTGTCGTTTTACCTTCATCCTGACCCCCATAATGTCACTGGATGCCCCAGTGTTTTTTCTTTCTCTCTGCACAGTGACTTGGGAACAAAAATTATGACCTACTTAGTGTAAAAAAACCTTTCAAAATTGATGCTTAAAGGGTTGTGTGCAGACACTCAACACCACTGCTGCGAGCCAAAAACTGCTTTGCCTTTGGTTTAGCATTCAGGTAGGACCAATATACGTTGGCTTTTTCTAAGTGTCTGTTTTTGTAAGGTGCTTACAGTGTGGACTTCAATTATTCATTTGAGCAGCTTCTCCCAAGAAGCAAAGTTCTTTTCCCTCCATGAAATTACGAGACTAGCACAAGCCATGAAAGCTTATAGAAAATGAAGTGTGTAACATCTAAACAGCTAGAACCAGCAAGAGTGAGCAAGTCATCCTTGCTGTGAAATTGAGGTGATGTTTTCAGAGTGTGGAGAGGCAGAAGTTCTCATTGTCTGTGATAAAGTATAAGGAGAGATTAAAAAGCTTCTGTCTTGTGATTTTGGGGGCTTGCTGGCTGTGTGAAGCAGATGTCATTAATATCAGTGAGGATCTGTAACAGTCTCTCACAGGACAAGTGGCATTTAGGGGTTCAAGACTGAAACAGAGCAGGACCATTAGAGAATATATTAGAAATGGGTGGTGTTGTACAGTCCCACTATATATGGGCCTACCTGGTAATACTGCAGCTTGCTCCTCATAGAAATACCTTTCTTCTCTCTCAATAAAATCCAGTCTGCATTGTCTCAAAAAAGTCAAAATGTGTCCCACCCTTTTCATAGATTTTCCTAGCTGATAATGCAGAGCCTTAAACTTTAAAGACATTAATTCATCACTTAAAAGGTGTGTGTGTCCTGGCAAACTTGCATGGGCAGTAACAGAAAACTTTACATTGATTTCTTAGAAGGAGGAAGATGCAATGAAAATCCAAAAAGAACCCTTTAACTCCCGCATGGCCAGTGCATTCTGTGTTACACAGGAGGAGGTGTCTTGAGGTTACCGTGAGCTGACAGAAGTACATGAGAAGAGCTTCATTTTGAGACTCTCTGGAGGTGCAAACATACCAGAGGAGCTGCAGAGATGCCAAGCAGTGGTGTCATTAAACCACTGAATTTGAATTGCACCTTCCCTGTGCAGGGGTTCCTGAGCCACTCAGGAGGCAGGCTGGATGCCAGCATTCACACAGCAGCCTGGCACTGCTTTAGTTTATGCCTTTAGCACAGCCCCACAGGCAGTTCAGCTGAGTTGGAGTGTATGTGCATTTCTTCCACCCTGGCGGAGCATCTCCATGGCCGCAGAATGAAACTGAGAGAAGGAATCCAGCAGGGATCTCCCTAGGATATAGGACTGTACCCTCAAGAGCAAAGGCACTACACTCTTGCTCTTGGTCATTTGGTGCAAGCATGATGCAATTAATGCCAAGGTCATGGACTCAATCCCCACATGAGCCATTCAGTTAAGAGTTGGACTTGATTGATCCATCTGGGGCCCTTCCAGCTCACACTGTTTTGTGATTCTCTCATTTGCACAAAGGACACTCCACTGATTTCTGTTCTGTGGATGGAGAAGTGTTCCTCTAAACACATTGGTGGGCATTTCTCATGCAGCTGGTAATCCCAGTTTTCACACATGGGGAGAATGCTGTAAAAATCAAGACTGGCAGAGGCACTGAAGAATATGAGGCCACCGCCCCTCATTATTTACTCCCCACACTTTCATATATGTTTTTTCCTCATGCAGTTTTAAATGTCCTGAAACAAAAGAACATTAAATATGGGGCTTGAGGTCTGGTACCATGCAGAGACTCATCCAGAGGGATTGAGGAATAAGGTAGAGAAAGTCATTTCTGTATGCTGTAACTTGGAGACTGAATCTCCACAGGAGAAAAGACAGGGGGTCAGAGTGCTTTTGCAGAAGAGAGTAGGTTTTGATTCCCAGAGAAAAATTTTGTAAAAAGAACTACAAAGCAGATTCTGTATGGGATTTCAGGAGCTCTTCGGCAGGTGAGTGATGATGCTGGAACCAGTAAAATGTGTGGTGATCAGGGAGAGAAGAGGAGCCGTGCTGGGTCTTACAGCACAGGGTGCTTGAGGAGATGCAGGGGCAGACTGATGACAGTGAAGATCCTGTGTTCCTTCTGCATCAGTGTTAGTTGGTACAGAGTAAATAGCAGCTTTGGCCATTAGATGTATTTTAGACCAAGATGGAAGGAGGCAAACTTGCTTAGTATTCAGCAGGCCCCTGTCGGGGTGCTCTTCCCCATTTTCTCTTGAAGTAATCTGTTACCATATCTCAAGAGAAAAATTACCCCAATCTAAAGATTAATAGAGCAGTGTGTGGACATTTCCAGTGATGTGTATGAAATTCAATTTTTTTTTGTCACTGTGTGCACTGAGGTGTCTTTTATCAGCAAATCTCTAGATCTTAAAAAGCAGTCTGGTTATTGGAGAGGGCAGCAGACAATTTAGGGCACATGGTGTTTTCTTATGACAGGAGCATTGCTGTGAAGTACAGTAATTTATGTTGATAAATTGTGGCCATCAGAATGTCTTGAACACTTCACAGGATGAATTTCTAAGCATGCATCTCTCATTTTAGCAGCGGATGGGTAGAAAAGGGGTATTTGTCTGAGAAATTAGGGAAAAGAAACTGTCACTTGAACCATTTCTTGAAAAGTAGCAGGGGACTTTTCCTGTGTTCCTAGAATCAGCTCACTGTCACTAGGGTCAGATCAACCCAATTTTGGTTTGATGTGACAAGTTAAGAAAATTTCCTCCTTCACAACGTAATTGCAACAAAAATGAAGAAGCTCCCAAGACTGAGTAGTTTTTGAACACTAGATCTTTCCTAGCTAAGGTGTTTTGCTTTTGGAGTTCTATGTGCATGCCAAAATGTAAAGCTTTTATAGCAAGAATTAAAAAACACTGTGAGGTCCATTATCACCACGCGGGGCTCCCAGGGAAAGATGAGACTTGGACACAGGAATGGGTTCCATCGAGATCAGGGCAGGAAGCCTCCTTTATTTACAAAAGGGGCACCTTTATACAGGTGCTATGAAGCCTGTGGATTGGAGGATGGAGTTTCCACCTTCCCACCACATAGGTCAAGGAGGCTGTCACACAATCTTGTTTGTCCCAGCATGGAATGCAAAGCCATGGCTATGTTCCATAAACATAGCTGATGTTTACATTAACAGAGTGTGAGAAGGTAGAGTCTTCTCCTCTAATATGAACGCTCAGGCAGCTAGGAGAAACCCTCATGGTAACAGTCCATGTGTTATTGTGAGAGGTTGCAGAGTTCTCTGTCTTTTTTCCGTCACATTGTATGGTCAGAAGTTTTAAAGGGAGTTCTTTGGACTTCGATTCAGTACAGCACAGACTGAGGGTTCTGTGATAAGTGTCAGTGTGTCAGGGTCTTAGGTTAAGCACATGATTTAGTTCCTCTCTGAATTGCGGCTTGCAGAAAGGAACAATGAAGTAGACTGAGTAGGTAAGGTCCAAATTAGATACAAAATTACCCTAAAGATGTGTGCATGTGTCTTGCAGTTGCAGTTGTCCCTGAACATGGTAGTGAATGTACTCAACTGGACTGAAGATTTGTACTATTTGAACCCCATATCCCTCAGGAATGATAGAGAGACCTACCAGGTGTTTTCAAAGCAGGAAATATATTCGAAGTTTGACCTGTCATGACCCATCTTGACTTGCAGATCTTTTGCAGAGATGACCCTGGATTACAGAGGTTTGGGTTCTAGGACTTTCAGAGGGATAGATGCTGAAATTAGCAATTAAGAGGGTTTTGCTGGTTTAGTGCATTATGATTGCATGCAGAACTTGTTAAAATACTATTTTTATTAATGCTACATCAAAGTGAGTGTGCTGTGGCATGTGGTCTGATATAGGTAACTGTGGAAGATTGGGATTTAAACAAAAAAACCTCAGACCATGTGTTTTTGTTCTGGAAGAAAAGGTTTCTGTATTGACAGACAGACTACTGTGCATGTAATTTCCTAACCTTATCTCCTATGACTTTGTTGTGCTAAGCCTCTTGCAGATATATGCAGCAGGAGGAAAGCTACCGCATAACTGTTTAATAATGATGGGAATTCCCTTAGGCTGCATGCAAGCATGGCATAGTCTTATGAGACACTTGTAAAACCTTCCAAATAGCAGCAATGAATAGCGATTCCTAGCATGCCTTTTGGAGCTCTGGAAAAGGGTCTTTTTACTCATAACTAAGAGCCAGTTGGAATTTGTTCAAATAAGTCCTTTCCTCTTCAATGTATATTGCTATTTCTAGTTTTGCCACAAGTGTCTTCAAATTGTTATAATTTTTGCCCCTCCCTTTTTCTTTTTCCCCAAGATTTCAGCTTTCTATGTCAATGGTCCAGAACCTAACAGTCTGCTGAAGATAAACTAAGATATAAACTAAGATGGGATGTCTCTTGGGCATGTACCATCTCCTAAAGCAAAAAAGTGAGAGACTCCGCGTTTTGAATTCATTTTTCTAGTGGAAGGAAGTTTCTGTGGATTTTAACTTTTGTTTCAATACAAAAAAAAACAATACTGATGGAATCAATTACAGCCTCTTCTTCTGTTTTCAGACCCAAACTCAAAAAGCACTAAAGCATCAGTGCACTTTTGCCTGGTACATTGCAATGTAATTGCATCATTCACTAAAAATTACAACTGACTCCAGTGTAAGGCAGAAGGAAAAGAGAAGCTGGCAGGCAATTCTGACTCACCTGAAATATTTACATGAGGAGCACGGTGTATGAGGGGAAGTGCAGATAGGGCTGGACCCTGGGGCTTATATTCACATTACTTGTTCACAAATGTGAAGGGGTGTACACTGTCAGCCTCCTACAATTATTAATTATTTTCTGTTTGGAGAAGATTAAGTTTTGAAGAAAAACATCCAGTAATCACTGGCGTACTATTTATATCATCATAGACTTGTGTCAACTTAAATGACTTTGATAATAATTATTATTATAAAACCCAGAAACTTATCTCCCCCACTGTACATGTCCTGTGGTAATGAGGAATTCTTTTTTGCCTTCTCCCTTCTGCTTCTTCACACAATTCCCAACTTAACTCAATTTTCCTCTCCTCTTCTCCTCTAGCTGTCAATCATTGTCACATTATTTTGCATCATATGCATCAAGAAGAACAGCTTTTTCCATCAAGCAAGCCAATTCTAAAGCTGCCTTCCCAGAGGCTACACAGATTGTGCAAGCTGGAGGAGCTCAGGAAAGAGTAAACCGGACAATAACAAAGGCTCCCAGAGCTGCCTCTGCCTGCCAATCTCTCGTGCAAGCCTTTGCACAGTGCCCTATGTAGGCCATGCCTCCAGGGCCAGAATGGTGTGTGAGCCCGGCCAGCAGACCTCCTGTCCACACCATTAATCACAGTGGGGAGGGGGACTGGCTCATGGCACTGCATCAGTGACGGTGTCCATGCTGTGTGCTACAAATTACAGTGTTGTATTCAGCATCCCCTGACTTCTGAAGTCCATGATTCGAGAGAGGGAGCAAAACTTCTTAGCAGAGGTTAGGCAGCAAGCTGCACTTAGTGAGTTTAGACAGCTACAACCAAGGCAAGCCTTCCAAGGCATGTGTTTTTTCTACTGTTAAATCTTCGGTAGTTTTCCTTCCCTCTCCCAAAATGATAGATTTGAGAGACTTTTCTGTTCTGAAGCATTGTTTTCAAACCTCTCAGTCCATTTCCAGTATAGTTTTTGTGTGAGACTTGTGTAAGACATCCTTCATGGCTGATTGACGTCAGGTATAACTGAGTAAGAACTTCCTGCAGTATTCTGGCCTTCCTTAAAGGTCCAGTGCTTTGATGGAGAATGCTATGGCTATTTATGGATACCCTTTCAGAGCAGCAGAGAGTTGTCACTCTGGCTGCCAATTATTAGAAGTTGTATAACTACATTTTTGCTCACAGCTTTTAAATATGATCCTTTATTGGTCTTTTTTATGCTTAAGTACTTATAAATGAGCCCTTCAAAATCTGTATCATCCAGGTTCCTGTCTTGCACATGACATGACAAACCTCTTGCTGTGTCCTGACCTCAGTGCTGCAAGGCTCATCAACATCTGTTCTGCACAGAACTATCCAGTTCTTCCTGGAAATGTTGGTGTTCAGCTTGGTGTTTTCTACACCCACTCTCCAGTAAACTCTAAGCTCTTATCAGACTTTCTTCCCAATTCTGGGCTTCATGGTGAAGTGCTTCCCTTGTCTCATGAAGGCTGCCTTGTAGGGTGCGTGCATGTGATACTATTTTGATGGTCTTGAAACAAGCCTGCCTGTTCTAGAAGAGCAGTGCTGCCTATTCTGGAACAGACACAGCTTTTGATAGGTGGCCATGCCTTAAATTACAGAGTAGATGTACCTGTTCAGAGTTGGGTTCAAAGCTTGCATGAGACATCTCTGGGTTCTGAAGGTTATGTCAGGGTTACACCAAGGTTCTTCCTTGTCACTGGATGTCTTGTACTGATACGTAACAATATACTTCTAAAATTGTGATATTAGGAAGATTATGTGCCTATATGCACATCTTCCAAGAGGTGGAATAGAGCTGTAGGTCTCACTTGCTATGAAGCTTCTTGAAACTTACAAAGTGTTTACTCTGGTTGAAATATCTGAGAATTAATCTTCAGATATGTCACTATATGTTCTTTGGTATTCCTGTTTACTTCGCAATCCCATAGACATCAGAGATGGAGTGGTTTTGGGGTGTTATAGGATGTTTAGAATAGTACAGCAAAGAAGTGCTGTTTTTTCTATCCTTTTCCATACTTTTAAGGAAGATGTCAGCTTAAGAGGAATTTCAGCTGCTAGCTGAAGGTTTCTAGAACTAACAGAAGTTTGTAATAGTAATTTAAAGTTTGCTTTTCCCCTGAGATAATTTTGCTTTCAGCAAAAATTTCCACATCTGCAAAATAAAAAAGTATTTCACATCTAGTGATTTTAAACAATCAGTGAAATAGTTTATGTCAATGAAATTTTGCTAGGTGCCTTTTTTTTTTTTTTTTGAAATGACAACAAAAAAAACCAAACAAGAGTAGAAAATTGAGTACAACAAATGGTCAGGATGGCAAAAGCAATGTCAAATAAGATACAATCAAATTTCATAGAATCATAGAACAGTTAGGTTTGGAAAAGACCTTAAAGTTCATCTAGTTTCAACCCCACTGCTGTGGGCAGGAGCACCTCCTACTAGACCAGGTTCCTCAAAATCCCATCCAACTTGGCCTTGAAGATTTTCAGGGATGGGGCATCCACAACTTCTCTAGGCAACCTGTTCCAGTGTCTCACCACTTCAATTTTGAGTTCAAAATATAATTCAGAAAGGAAGCTTTCTTAGCTGTTGAAGTTAGGAATGCTTCTCCTGCAGTACCTCCCAAACACTGATAATTAGTGAGCAATTACAAATGTTTGAAGATGACAGTAATTTCAGGTAAGATAAGGAACATTCTAGACTAAAGACAGATCTCTGTTGAAGCTCCGTGAGCCTAAAAAAACAGGCTGTTTGAGGAGGTATTTCCTTTCCCGGCAGTTGCAGCCATCATGTTCTTTTAACACCAAGTGCTGTTGGCAGCAGACAAGCTGTAGTGTAGTTGGTGTAGTCTTTTATTTTACATCGGACTGTTGGATTTGTAGTTCCTTTTCCTTCCCACTTCTTGCAGTGTGTTAGGGTGGTTTATTGGGAAGTTAAAAGCCAATGTCAAGTCCTCTGTACAGTAACACTGAGAGCCTGCTGACATGCATCACTGTGCCATGGCGTGACTGTTGCAATCCATCTTGACCAGTGTGTTTGAAAGTTGAGCCACATATAATCAATTGCACTCTTAAAACTTTAATGCCTCTGACTGCACCATGTAGCACTACATTAATTTAGTGATGCGTTTGGCCTCTGCATTTTAGGTCCAGGGGCTTACACCACCTTGCCTGGGCAGTGCCTGACACGGCATTGTGATTAATGCAGAAGCCTTTCCTTCCTCTCAGCCCAGGCAGAAAGCTTGCTGCAGCCCTGCTGAGGCACTCCTCCCTAGAGAAGAAGCAGCCAAAGACACCCCAAGGCACTGGATCCTTGCAGGGGGGCTGGAAGTGCGTGGCATGTTTCTGAATGTAAGGGATAAGTAGCTGAGACAGTTGAGGGGAGAAGAGGGGGCCAGGGCTAAAAAGCCTTTTCAGGTCAGGAGGAGGAAGCACACCAATATGAAAGCACTATTCATATTGGAAATCAATACTGGAAATCAATCAGATTTTTTAGAGAGTGCACAGCCAGCTAACAGATTCTCAGTAGTGAGTTTTCCACTTGAATGATGTTTTTGATAGTCAAAGAGACTTAGGACTTGCCTCTAATGAAAAATCCCTTTTTCATTTTGGTACAAACATTATATAGGAGCTGTTTGTATTCAGCAGCATTGATAACAAATCTTAACCTTGCATCCCCAAAAAATTCACTGTAAAAGCAAACAGTCAGGAATATTAAATGAGCCATATGCAATGAGTTACTGATTCATGTACATGGCAGATATCCCTCCCATGGCCTTCCTGAAGCAAAGGGCCCTAATGCTGGGCAAAGTGGAAGAAGTGAGTAATACTAGCTAAAATAGGCAGTTCTGTGTCTTTAAGTTACATTTTTGGTGATTTTTTTTCTGAAAAGCTGACTTTAAAGCTTAGAAAGAAGGGAGACTGAAAGATGCAATGGGCAGCACTGTTCCAAAAGCAATCCTTCATTTTTTGGAGAGCCATCTAATCCAATTGAGTGCCTCTGAACTAAAAACAGTGTAGTTCACAGTCTCCTGTTGAATCTCATGTTCTGTCTCAAGGGTTGCAACATATAAACGGTGCTTGACTCCAGTGAGCAAATTTGGAGAAGCCACAGTTCCATGAATGTCAACAAATGTTGTAAGTTTAAGATGGAAGTTTGAAGATAAATGGAATAGAACTGATAAGCAGCAGCAATAGCTTTGTAATTGAAATCGTATAGACATTAGAGGTACACAGGGTGTTAGTAATCATGTTCATTATTTGTTAACAGGAAGACAAAGTAATAAAATTAAAAATCAAAAAGCCTAGTTGTTCAAATGCAGATCTAGGAGGACATTTTGTAACAGAAATAATTGCTTTTGCTTCATCCTCAGGGTGATACTATCTGTGTCTAATTGTTTTTCTTAAGAAAGCACAGCAATCTAAAATTCTAAGTAATGCACAGCAATAGTAGGGGTGAAAATAACCACATTTTAGAAACCTCATCGAGCACCCCACCCCAACACTGAAAGAAAGCATTGCTGCTAGGAAGTGTAAAGATAAATGGAATTACTTTTCTATCAGAAGTATAATAGTCTTTATTAGGTAGTTATGTGTGCCCAGAATAGATCAGCCGTCAGGGAGAGCAAGTAGATGAACGTGTACCTTGTGAGCTGTCAGAAACAGATCAGTGTGGGGTTTTTTAAATAATAATTACCCCCTTCCAGAGAAATGTTTCAGACAAAAGCACAGCTGCTTTATTAATGGTGCCTTTTGTACATAAGGATGAATATTCCAGTTTGTTCTCTTCGTTTTTTGCATAAATGTAATACCGTATTTACATAAAACTCTGTTAGATAATGCTGCCATTCGCTGTTAAAGCTTGCATAATAAAATTGTTTGTCAGGGATTTGATGTGATTGAAGTTTGTTATTTGTGCTAGCAGCTCAGAGGGGCTGCAGCTTGCTTTCAAGCCTGGCGATGCCCTTGCCCTGAGCAGGCCATAATGCAAACAGCTGTCCTGGGGTTCAGTGTGCAGGGCATGTATCATATTTTGCACCTTGACCATTGCTCAGAGGCAAAGGCAGCTGTTTGCTTCCCTGTGGTCAGAGGGGCTCTTTGAGCACCAGATCCACCATTCTGGCACAGTTCAATAGTCTCTCTGGTCTGGCAGCTTCACTGAGGTCTTGGAGCAAGTAACTCTTGGTAGTTAAGAAAGTGTGGGGCTCCTGGGAGCCATCCAGGAGTCTCAGTGGAGCAGCTGTGGACTAGGTCAGTTCTGGTGGGGCTGGACTTGGCAGGGGAAGGGTTTAAATGTGCAGTGTGTTGGACCCCTCTGTGGTGGGTTGACCCTGGCTGGATTTAGTGGACTGTGCCCACTAAAGCCCCTCTATGCCTCCCATCCAAAACTGGACAGGGGAGAGAAAATAATAGTGGAAGGTTCTTCAGATGAGATAAGGACCAAGAGATAATACTCACTGATTACCCTCATGGGCAAAAGAGACAGAGTTTGGGGATATTGATTTAGTTTATTACTAAAAAAATCAGAGCAGGATATTGAGAAATATAATAAATCTCAAAAAGACTGTTCTCCCCGCCCCTCCCTCCTTCTTGGGCTCTATCTCATCCCCAGCAGTAGAACAGGGAGACAGGGAATGGTGGTCATGGTTGGTGCATCACAAGTTGTATCTGTCACTGCTGCAGTAGAGGAGTCCTTCTCTTGCTCCAGTGTGGGGTCCTTCCCATGGAGACAATCATCTACAAACTTCTGTGAGAGTCCATCCCACAGGCTGCAGTTCTTCACAAACTGCCCTAGCTGGGTCCCTGTCCACAGGGTTCAGTCCTTCAAGGACATGCTGCTCCAGTGTGGGTCCTCCACAGGGTCACAAGCCCTAGCAGGAAACCTGCTCCAGGATGGGCTTACCCCAGGTTCACAGCCTGTTTTGATTGTCTACCTGCTCCGGCGTGGGACTCATCCACAGGCTGCAGATGGATCTCTGTGTATACATGGATATACAGAGATCACTGCAGGGGCACAGCTGCCTCACCATGATCTGCACCATGGTCTGCAGGGGAATCTCAGCTATGGCACTTGAAGTATCTCCTTCCTCCCTTCTTCACTGACCTTGGTGTCTTTGAAGTTGTTCCTCTCACACATTCTCATTCCTCTCTGACTGCAATTATATCTGTGCAATAACTTTCTTTTACCTGTCTTAAATTTGTTGTTACAGAGGTGTTATCATGATTTCTGGTCAGCTCAGCCTTGGCCAGCCGTGGATCTGTTCTAGAGCTGGCTGGTGTTGGCCCTGTTGGACATGGAAGAAGTTTCCAGCAGCTTCTCACAGAGGAGTCACCCCTGTAGTCCCCCTACCAAAACCTGGCCATGCAAACCCAGTACAGCCTCCCAGAGTTCAGAAGGTCTACTTTGATCTTTGCCATTGCAACTTTGCATATTGGAGTTAAGGACTGAGACTTTACAGAGCTTTGGCAAATCATATTTAATTTAATTTTTGCACTGGTGCCCAGTGATGAGGCAATGTGTGCAGCAGAACAGGACTCTGGATATGGAGCTGAGCTAGTGCTGGCAGCAGCAGCAAGAAGGCAGCCTACTTGAATTTGTTTTTGAGGGTTGGCTAGGAACTGGCTTTAGATCAACTCCCTTAGGAAAATCATGTCCCCATCACAGAAAGCAGAGAAGTGCTGAATTCTTGGGAGACTTGCTGTTGGGGACTCTTCCTACACAGTGGTAGGCGAAGTAAGCAGTTGGCCAAGACTGTTGTGAAATATTTATGGCATTGCTGCTGTTCTCCTCCATGCAGGGATTGAATGAGATCCCCACTTCACCCAACATGTGTAGGTATTTACTGAGCAAATATCCATATACCAATATTTCACCTACAGGTCCAGTTTGACTGATAGAGAAATAATCACTGTGTCTGCACAATTTGGCAAATGATGGGAACAACAGTATGCATACAGAAGTCAAAAAACTTGTATTATGAATGTGTTTTAAAATCCTCATTTACTGCTTCTTCTTGCAGTTATAGTAATCTAAATGTGACAGGATTTATCAGGAGTCCAAAGAATAGAAAAATAATTAACATTGTATCATTAACATTAATATCACACTTTAAATCCTGTTGAAGGATATATAGGGGCTTGTGAGAGAGGGTTTTTTTAAAATTTTTATATGAAGTGCTGGAAAATTACTGTAGCTAGAGGTGAATTGTTGATCTTGATCAGTCCTGGATCCGGTTGTGTTGAAACACTTTTTGGTGCTGTGTTGTTCAAAGCCTGAGTACATGGATGTAGTCACCTAGCCCTGAGATTTAGGTGAGGAAAAGATTCCCTCTCCTTCCTCTTCCATCTCTCTTCCCTGTCTCCAACAGTCCAGGCATGAGGAATGTAGGGGGAATTTCACTCCTCTCTGCAGCACTGTCTGTGGTCAATTGCTAGGATCATTTGGATACCTTTCTCTAACAAATTCAGTAGATTTCACTGCTACATGCATCATATCAACTTGACAGTGTAGCAGCTTTCAAAATAGCAAGTATTTTTAGGTTCTTTGCTGTCATGTCAAACCGGAGCTTCAGCCCTAAATGCTGTGACAGAACACCATTGTTTTTAGCTAATCTCAGGTTTCAGTGTTGCACCAGATTGCCATCCTCAGCTTTGTGTGACTAAGTAATGCCTCTAAAGATGACAGCGTAATAGGATGATGTGTGCTATGAGGTGTCTTATGGACAAGTTAGCAGTAAGACAATTCATTAGCTGATGCATCTCAGTACTGCTCTTGCCCTTTTTCTCATGAGAATAGGGTTCTTCATCTCACAACATGAAGTAGAGACAGACCAAAATAGCAACAAGTTATTTTGTCTAGTTTATATGCAAAATCTCTACAGCAGTGACTGTCAAACTGAAGCTAGGTTTTATTTCTGCAGCTGTTTCTTCAGTGCTCTAACACTATTATTAATAGTACCTGTCACCTGTACAGCATCTCAAAGCTGTAAGTAGTTGGAGAAACATTATACAAACTTAGTGGAAAGCATCAAAAATTAAGTAAACACCCTACTCCTTAACTGGCTAAACTCAATTCTTAAAATTACTTTGTAGCCTGGCTTTGCCTTTAGGTTAGTGAAGGAGTCTTACAGACAGCTATTTCCCTGACTTACTTTGTTTTTGCTAGATCACTCCTGTTAAAACTTTATCACATTTAGACCAGAAAGGCACTATTGAAAACAGTATGTAGTTTCCTTGACTAACTTTCCAAGCCCCTTTAATTAAGTTAAAGTGATTTTTAAGCTAAAGTGATTTTGAACACAGAGGTACATCTTGTTAGTAGTGTTAAAATGCTGCTAATAGCTGTAGGAACTCTGTATAGTTAATGATTCTTGTTGATCTTGGTGAAGCAGTAGTAGCAGCAGAGACCTTAGTGTAGAAAGCAGTCTTTCTTAGCATCATTTTATCAGCTTATCATTTTAAATTGCCACCAGGCAAGTGATGTGACAGGAAGACTTCGAGCTATTCTTACAGCACCACCATTACAAAGCTGGAAAAAATATGTGGAAAAAAATGTGTGCTGGAAATAAATTTGAAAACTTCTGACATTCATTTGCATTTCTGAAGGCTCTCTCAACATGGGTGGTTTCTATCCAGGGTAGAACACATGGTTCTGTTAATATATTTTTTCTCTTTTTAAATGAAATTGTGAAGCTTTGACAGCTTTTAAGCTTTTGTTGTCACCTCCTAAATTCCCCCAGTGTGAGACCAGGCAGCCTGTGCTGCAGAGCCCTGGCCAAGAGTCTTTGCCAGCACCTGAACCAGTGGAAATGCAACCGGGCCCTGCCTGCTGGCCCCCCTTCCTCCCATACCTGCTAAATGCTTTTGTAAGTCTGCTTGTATGAATGCATTGAGATTATAAAACGATTGTTCTGTGCCACAAAACCAGGTACCCAAAGTTACAATAGTTATAAAAAATGCTCAATGCAATTTCTGCTTATTCAAAACTCCCCTTGGCCCTGAGGGGATTTGACTACCAGGCGAGTCAGCACCTCCCAGCAGACTCAGCAAGCCTTTATGGTACTTCTGTTGTATTAGTATTGAAAGTAGTGCATGTCTTATTGTAAATTACTGTTATTTGCAACTTCCAGTTTTGCAATCCCCACTGCACAGAGATCAAGCACCCAATTTTTCCTTTGTATCCGTCAGTGTAAATCAAGATTAACTCCAGTGAAGTCAGCCTAACCTCAAGGAGGAATGAAAGCAAAATCAGTCTACAAACTACTTGGGATTTTTATTTTTAAATAGCAAAATTAATGCTGCTGTTCTGCAGACACAGAGTGACCTGCAAAGTACTAGCTCATGCATTACTAATGTATCTCCATTTAAATGCAGATTTTTGCTCCTAACACAGAACTTCAGGGAAATCCTCTCCAGATACACTGTAATCAGATACCGAAAGGTGATTCAATATTTCACTTTAGCTTGTGTTTCAGCTTATTGATCTTAATTTTCTGTCATTTTGATGCAGCATTTGCCATGGGGGAAGAGGATTACATTCACTATGATATGGCTTTTAATTAGTAATTAATCATTTTAATATTCCCCACATCCATGCCAGAAGTGGCAATCTGGTCGTATTTCTTTCCTTGTTTCTATTTTCAGTAGTGGAAACCAGCAAGGCATGACTTTACATATATCAGGAAGTAACTGAGACACAGTTAAGAAAAGGAAGTATAGCAAAAGTATCGCAGTTTCTGTGTGGTTCACGCTTAACATGACAGTATTTTGTCCTTAGTCATTTGTGGCAACAGTAGTGACACCCTGACACGATTTGGTTTTGCCATATATGACAAGTTTAGGTGAAATTTTTCTCTGTATGTGCCTCTCTCAAGCACTCCTTAAGTGCAGCTTATAAGATGTGCATGAAACCTTGATTGATATATATTTTTAGATAGATAAGCTCTCTTCTCTGGGCTGAACTTTAAGTGTCCTACATAGTAAAATGGAACATAGAAATTATAAGTCTACTAGATCATGAACACAATCATTAAGAGGAATTACCTGATGATGAGAGTGCTTTTGCAGCACTTTGACATCATGACCTCAAATCTAGTTATAACTAGGCCACACTATTTCTGAGTTTCCAGGCTGAAAGCTAGCAGCACAAGGATTGCAACCAAGGTTTGTAACTTGCTTTTAAAAATAAGTGATTTTCAGTACCAGCCACTCAAAAATATCTCTCTACTGTGGTAGAAGTATAAATAGGATGAGATTTTAAAACAAATTTTTAGGTTTAGGGTTTTTGGTTATTTATGTAAACTAATTACCTATAGGGTCTGTTCTGTTAACATTTCCAAATGTTTTTCTTGCATCCATCAGATTCATGAATATTCAAAATTTTACCTCTGAGATTAACATTTTTCATATGGCATGCTAGGATATGTATATATATTTTTAAATTATCAGAGTAAGAGCAGTAAAACTGTGGAAATTGCCAGTGTTGTGGTTACGGAGATCTCCTTGGTCGTGTGATTTGGTCAGCAGAACAGATGTCTAAGAAGTAATGATGTTTGTGATTATGCTCCCTTGGGAAGCTCACCTACGGGCCCTCAGTTTCCTTCTCTTAAATTACGTCCAACATTCTCAAACCGTAGCAGATTGGAACGCCGTCTAAACAAAACCAAAACTGCTAGAGAAACATTCCTCCACTACCTCATCAAAGTCAGTCCTCTCCATGCCTGTGTCGAGGTCTGAATAAGTGGTATGCTGCAATCCAGCATTGGACAGTGGTTGCTGCAATCCATCCGGCAGAAATTTGTTACTGATAAGAACATAAGGCACACCGTAAAAATTGTCTCATAATAGATTTTGTTGGGTGGGGAGTTTGAGGGGGGGTGAGGGGGTGATACTGGTGGGGTTTTTTCCTTTCCCCCCCAAAAAAAAAGACAAGAAAAAGTCATGAAACAATTCATGACACAGATTTCTGATTGGATTAGATTTTTATTTTAAAAAGCATTTGCTGAAACAAATTTGTTCCCCCAAAATTTGCTTTTCATATTGAAGTCCTTGCTGGCTTGACAGATGGAAAGTAATGAAAAAGAAAGTATAGCTACAATGGAGGAGCTGGGTATTTTTCTCATCACCAGTCCATTACCAGTGACCACAGTTTGATTGGAACCAAAGCACTAAAATAAATTTCTAATCCTGGGGGGTATTTCAGTTAATCATCTAGGGATATATCCAAATCAATTGTTTAAAGTTCTCACAAAAAACAAGAGACTACTACTGGTCAGAAAGAAAGCTTCCAGTGATCCAAAACAGATTTATTTTAATTAGGAAATAGAATTTCCAGGGGGTTTGAGATTTGGAATTTTTTTTAATGGCAGTGTGGAATCCTTTATTAAATTTGATTTGGTACACAATTATAGCAAAACTGTAAATATTAAACAGTAGGGAAAAAAAAGGTGGACTTCTTTGGAATGTGTATCTTGAAAAGTAATCTCCATAGCGAAAATGGCTGTTGTAATAGGTTGGGTTTTTTTCCCCCAAGACGTAAATTCTTGCTAGGACTTAACAAATGAGACTGAAATTCATTCTAAAAAAAGGGAATGGATCAGGTGTAAACTGATAAAACTTACCACTTCTTTGACCTTGTAAACTTCCATTCCAAACAGCAGTAAGTTTGCCTAGCAGCAGTAGGTTTGCACATCCTCTTATTTCCTTTACCGCTCAAACCTAGGTTTTCACTGTTCAATTATTGAATGGAACACATGCCTTTTTAATTATGTTAGTGGAAATGTTGGCTGGTTGTGAAATCAAGTGCTTGGAATTGGTCCATTTGTGCCATGTGAATCAGCAGTACTGTTTCATAGTTTTTGCATTTTTTCATTTCAACATTTCCCACTGTGATCCTTGCCCAGCAGAAAACCTGATAGAGAAAGATTAAAGGCTCCATCTAGTGGGCAAGAATTTTCTATTGAAAGGGGGAAAAAAGGCTCTCGTTTTCACTTGATTTTATGCACTAAGAAATACTGCTTTAGATTTTGTTTCATTAAGCTGCCATGTTGTTGTTAATTCTTGCCTTCTGCAGAGCCATTATTTTATATGCAAAGCTGTGAAACATTAAGTATTATTCTGAGTCTTGAGCAAGAAGCAATAAATGATACTAAATGAGTGGGTTTATATAGCAGTTTATCAACAAAGTTCCTCCTCCCCACCCCCTTCAAGTTTCAATATATAGTAACCAAAAAAAGATAATTAGTGCGTCAACAAATGTTTTAAAGTATTTAAGCTTCTCTCCTACTTAAAACTGACTGGAAACATTCATAGCTTGACCACAGCACTTAGGGTATTTTGGGATTATTTTTACTCAGGGAACTCTACCCATGTGTTACCTCAGCATTAAATGACCTGCAAACAGTGAAATCTGTGTTTTTTGGCAAGACACAGCCCCTGTGACTTCTGCTGTGTCTCCCAAAGGCAAACACCAAAACTCATTCATCCTGGCATTTGTCTAGGAGCCTGCCTGGTACTGTTGTGTGTCCAAAAGCATCCTGACAGAATCTAGCACCTTTATTTTAGGTACACAGTTGAGCTCATGCAGTAGTACTGGGGTTTTTTCTTTTCTCTTTGCTGTATTTCTGCACAGCATTGCAGTTATGCTCCCAGCTCCTCTACTGCAAATGGCAGGACTCTTCCATTTGCAGTAGTGAAACTTGGGTGTTAGTCTCTCATTCCAACAAATTCAGCTAGCAGCTGAAACCTCCTCTTCAGTTCACTTCAAGCTGATAACAAGCGTAGGAGCAGGAATAAGAAGCAGCAAGCACAGATTTAGCAGAAGAGACGCTCAGTTCCATGCCCTGGCTTTTGTCCCAATGCCTTTCCTTTTAAAGCCACAGAGCCTGGCAAGATCAGTTCCTCCTGTGCAGCTTCCAGCAAGGGGTGGACAGTGTAACAGGCATTCTAGTAATGCACTACACCCAAGTGATTACTATAGCCAGCATTCATATCCAGCGCTGGAAAACACGTCTCCGGTGGAAATCACCGAATAGTTCACTAAGTTCTGCACTCCTTTTGACCACAGGGAGATCTTCCTTTGCAGTGGGTCACTTAACAGCAAACCCAGAGGATTTTCATTTAGGTATCAATGCATGATTTGGCAATTCTGTGATAGGCCACACAGACTTGCTGATCTTCCAGAACAATCCTCCCCAGCTGCAGCTCTCGTATGCTCCATGGATGTGTTTTTCTGAGGTGCCAGTGGGTAAGAGCTGGCATTTGGCTTGTTTTACAGGCTAAAGCAAAGGATAGTGTTAGTGTTCTTACTCTCGACCTTTCTATGAGCAAGGACTACAAAGAACTGAGTAGTTCTAGAGTGCCTTTGAGGAAGTTGGTATGTTTGCATCACGCAAATGATGCCGTCTCAAAAAGGGAAGATATGAAAGTTAGAAGTTAATCTGCATTTGTTACAGTAGTGCCACTTGGTTTCTAATGTACACAAACACCTCACATGAACTAGAAGAAAAGATGCGAGTCCCTTATTTCAAAATTGTTAAATACTATTACTTTTAACTTCGCTCTAGGACTGTTCATGTTTTAAAAGATAATAGGCTTGTTGCTGAACTAAAGCAAATGCCAAGTTTGGAACTACAGTAAGATACTCTTTGCTTTACTTTAAGTATCTTTTCTAGCACTAGTACTTGAGCTGATCCCAATGAAATACAAGTTTCCAGATGTGAAACTCTGAGGATTATCCGACAAACTGCTTTTGTAATAATCTGCAGTAAACTAAAACTGTTAATTTGAGGATTAATTTATTGCCTCTTCATGTCATTGAAAAATCTCATACAAGCCTTCTAACTAGATAATGTTTAGCTGGATTAGATTTATTCAGCTTTTTTTTTTTCCTTTGTGGAAGCAGTGGTCTTTCAAAACAAATGCACTGATATCCTTTTATTGTTGTGGAGAACCACTCAATCTTTTCTTTACTTTTCACAGCTAACCAAGTGCTGAAATTTGGAACACTCGTCAGTACTTCCAACACCTATGACAACTCTGGGATTGTGACCATTGAGACAGACAAACCTTTGCTGTGGACAATGGCTATCAAGAGATAAGATCAGCTGCAGCTGCCTTTTCTGATCTGACACAAAATTTCACTGAATTAAGACAGTAAAGCTGTTGCAAGATATAAGCAGGCACTGATTTTCTGTACTGAATGAAAAACAAGTCTGAAATAAAAGTCACTTGAGATTGAATCAAAATTACTTGCAGTAATAGAAGACTTCATTCTGGTAAATCACATTACTTAATCAGAAGATGCATGAGCAGCCACTCAGTACAACCACAAACCAAAATTAATGTTAAGGAAACTGCTGCTGCTTATCTGGTTAGTTCAGGTACAAAGTATTTTATTCCAATAAACTATTTTTCCTCTCCTGCCAAAAGGAAATACAGTACCCAGTTGCACATAGTATAACTGTATTACAAGGTGATAGCACTAAGATTACTAATCTCATTTTTCTGTCCTGGTTTGTAACATATGTAGGTGCTGGTGAAGATTTCTCAAGAATAATAATTGAACTTTTCTACTTAAGCAAATTAGTGTACTGAAGCTTCAATTTTGCTGTAATACCAGTATCAGATCTCCCAGTATTAAGTGCTTTTAAAGTCTGTAATAGAACAGAACATTGTACCTTCTGCAAATACCAAATGCTTACAGTAAGATTTTTGAAGTGAATTTAATGTCTTAATCTCAATCTGAGGAGGAAGAGCATTGCATCTACTAGAGTTTTTGCAAGTTTAGTTGTTAAAATCAAAATATGCAATTATTTAAAATAATGGAAACTTCCAGGTCAACCTGCTGGAGCCTTTATGATTCTATGTACAGAACAGGATCCAAAATGGGTTTATATCCTATCCAACAGTGTGAGCAAGTTGTGGATTTGCTGAAGGACTGTTTAGTGTCTCTGACAACTAAATTATCCTCAAATCCTAAATTATCCTCGGTAATCAATTAGGTTTGAGGCTTTTAATTATGCTATCAGAGTAAGGACTGGTAATGCAATTTGTTTGCTTCTTTGGGGTTTTTTCCTGTCATATACATACCATAACCTAGCATGACTTCCAAATGCAGAAAGAAATTACTGATTAATTATGGTGATTCCAGAAATTAGTGACAGGAATTCCCATACACTTTTACAATTCCATGTGAAAGGATACAGAAATACTGTTTTATTGCAGTCTGCTTTTGCTGGAACAATGCTGTTCCAAAGCTTAATTTACTGCTTTGTAAACAGCTCCTGAAGAGAAGTCATACAGCTGTCCCCCTTGGAAGCTTTCAGTATTTGACTGCAGAAAACCTTAGGCAAACTCATCAGAATCCAACACTGACCCAGCTTCAAGCAAGACATTGGACTAGAGATCTTCCAAGCTTCCTTCCCACCTGAATGATTCTACTACAGTTAAAAGAAGTAGAAAAAAAAAAAAGCCACAAAAAAAAAGGTGCCTGTAGACAGGTATGATTATATACACTTTAAAAAAGAAATAAGATGACAAGAATGTTTGAAAACCCAAACTGAGCTTGTTTAATATCAAACAAATTAAAGCTGTGAAATCACTGCAGCAGGTGTCACAACTGTCATCTTCACAGTGAATATTCAGCCACCTCTGTTGAGAGAACAAAGTGATCAGTTTCAACTAATGAAGTGTGATCAAGTGATCCCACCTGAAGTCTTACTTATCCTCCCTCCATTGCCTTGTTAGGACAACCATTACAACTCATCTCCCATTTTTAAACACTCATTGCCTAGATGACCACTCTTACAGGTATAAGGAAGTCACAGATCATGGACACAGAATGGTGTTTAACCTCTTTCAGTGCTGGAGAGGGGATCACAACAGCTCCAGAGAATATGAGGAGTTTTAACTGGGACTGTTAATATGCACCACCATGGTGCCAGTCAACTTGAAGTTTAAATTTTTTCACGATGTACCATTCATTCCAAAAGGGCTTTTACAGGATGCAATTACACATAAAGCAATGTTTCAAACATACCTAGCACTCAGTAAGTGAAACAAGACCAACTTCCTTCTGTGCCCTGTCATCCTACAGCACACCCACTCACTGTCCTTTACCTTACTATCCATCCATTTATTTTGGATACCCAAATTATGAAATGGAAACTATAAGAGTATATAGATGCAAATAAGGTAAATGTTCTATGGTCAAACATACACTGAAGAACTGGAAATCAAAATATCTGATGTTCAGTTTTGATGCAGAATACTCAGAAAAAACCTTAAGAACTATGGATCTAATACTTTGCAGCATCCTTAATTAACATGAAGTTCATTAACATTGTTCATTAAGTCCTTTGAATCAAGTAATACTTGCCATAGTACACTAACATGTGAAATGCACAAACAGCAAAACAATGGGTCCTGCAGGGCTCACTAATGTCCTCTGTTTAAAACTGATCAGATAAAAATTTAGTGAAATTGAAGGCCTTATTCACTTACACAATTATATTGTTGATTGGGATATGGATCAATTTGACAAAGAAACCAATAAATCCCATTATCGCAAAGCCTATTGCTGTTGCCATGGCAATCTTCTGGAATTCTGCAAAAAACAAAAAAGCGTTTGTCAGGAAGTCTCATGTATGGCATACAAACGTGCACTGCAGTGACCAAAGGCCAGATGTCTCTTTACTATATTAACTGTGGAACTATATTAACACTGGGAACACTTCAAAACCTGCAGAGATGCTGAGAAACAAATCCACTTTTTCAGAAGAGAGATGAGATTTTCAGAGAGAAGTTGCAGATTTCCATGAAGAATGGCTGATCACAATCTTTTTTAAATACACAGAATCAAAAATACCCACAAAGACAATTCATAGAACATTTATCCCATTATGTTTTCTTTACATCCCTACAAGTCCTGGAAGTAATCTCTAATATGGCATGGAAAAAGGTTTGTATTTATCTCTGTCACAGGAGGACAGCACTGTAAGGCCCCAGAAAAATCGAGTACTTGGGGTTTTTTTTGTTACTTTAGGACAGCAACCATGAAGTTGAGAAAGTAAACAGCACCTCAGAAACCTAACAAGGAATGAAGTTCCTCAGGGATCCTAAGAGCAAACTTACATCACAGACCTGTTCACCCTGAGCACGTGAATAAAGCTCTGTAACTTTCAATGTAACCAGCTGCATTCTGATTTTAGTTACGGCTTCTCTCTGGGGCCTCTCTAGTCCAAAACCTCCTCTACCATATTCCCAGCAATGAAATTGTTCCTGTCCCAATCAGGCAATGACTGACAACTGTGGAGCTCTGAATTTCAGCTACTTAACCTCTCTCCTAAGGTGAATCTTTGTACCACTCACACGCCTACGTACGTATCAGAAAACAACACGCTCAAGTTTGTTATAGCCAGAACCCTAAACACATTGACATTTAGACAACTAAAGATCAAGTTTAAATCTCATATTGGCAGGTGAGAAACATCCACAGCAAACAAATCAACAGTAGTGACGTATGGAAAGACGTGTGCTAAGATACAAGATGAAGTAAGGATTGTGTTCTGATTTATTGTGTACTTTACCTTTCCTGTCAGGCTTGGTGCATCTCTTAACAAGTCGTATGGAGTCTTTCACAAACTGACGGCTGGGTTCCACAAATTGCATTACCTGATCCATGATTGCCTGCAAAGATAGGCACATTTAGCATTGATGGTTCCACATTTACACTGAAAACCAGAATTTTTTAATTGGAGAAGTAGCAGTTACCTACAAAATTTGTTAAAGGCTTAAGATAACCTAAAGTGTCATATTCCAATCTAAGATACTTCCACTTTGCGGGAAATTAAGACACTGTTTCAGTACATAAACACAAGGGACTGCAAAAGAAAAAAAATACGGAAAATTGTGCCTTTCAGCCCAGAAAAGGAAAACGGCTCCATCACAGTTTAGCTTTCAGCTTATGTCCTACGCCGTGTTTCTGAGACCACCAAAGGCGTCTAAATAGACAGAAGTCGCCGGTTTGAGGAGACCCCCACGCCAGAAGGTGCCAGGGATGGTGAGCACGGAGCCAATGCTGCGGCCAAGCCTTACTCTGGGAGCAGGCGAGCACCGGCAGCGCCGCCGCACGCAGGACACCGCCGGAGCGATCTGCTCCCATTAATCCACACGGACCCCGGCAGGAGCCTCCCGGCACGATGCCGGCCCCTCTCCCGTCCCCAGCGGCTCCCTTCCCCCTCGCTCCGGCCGAGGGCCCCCTGCCTGCCGCAGTCCCTGCAATCCCCATCCCTGGCCCCGTCCCAACCCCCTCTGCCCAGCCCCCATCCCTGATCCCATCTCCCGGGGCCGGGGCACACCCGGGCCCCCGAGCCGCCCTCACCGCCGGCCGAGGGACACGTCGCACTGAGCGGCGGACGCGGGACGTCACGGCGGCGGGCGGGGCGGGTTTTGGGTGGAAAAGGAGCCTTTTCGAGGGCGGGGTTTTACTGGGATTCTTTTCCCTTTCCGGTTTCCGGGGCCGTGGCTCCTCCCGCCGAGGCGGCGAGGCCGGGCGCAGCCGAGAGGGCGGGTCCGGCCCGGCAGCGCCTCTGAGGCCGGCGGCAGCGCGATTGCTGTCCGTGCCCTTGGAGCCTTGGGATCCCACAGCGTCCTAGCGGGAAATAAAGGGAAGAAGGTGCCACTGTTCTCCCAAGCAAACAAGGATGAGAGGACGTAGTCTCAAGCTGCTGCCGGGGAGGTTTAGGTTGGACATCAGGAGGAATTTCCTCACAGAAAGGGTGATTAGATATTGGAACGGGCTGCCCAGGGAGCTGGTGGAGTCACTGTCCCTGGAGGTGTTTGAGGAAAGACTGGACGTGGCACTCAGTGCTATGGAATAGGTGTCAAGGTGGTGTTAGGGCATAGGTTGGACTCAGTGATCTCAGAGGTCTTTTCCTACCTAACTGATTCTCTGAATATGCTTGTAACAAATGCTGTTTGGTGAAGGAATGACCAAAACCAAACAAAACCCCACCACAACAAACAAACAAACAACAACCAACCAACCAGCCAAAAAAACCCAAAAACAAAAAACAGTGTAAAACTTGTTCAGGCTGATTGCCCAAAGCCAGAGACTTGTTGGTTTTCAGGAATGCTGGAGCCGTTGTGACTAAGGGAGTCCATCATCTTTGGAAGCACAAGATTTTTCTTGTGTAGAGAAGTGTGCAGTGCTCAAAGGTGGGAAAGCTCCGTGCATTTCAGCACCACAGGGGTAGCGTAGGACACTGCCTTGCATGAGGGGGAAAAGAGGCTGTCACCGCCTAAAGGGAGCACTTCCCTGCTGCTTCATCTTGTAACAGATAAAGGAAGAACAAAGACAAAATGGATTTACTTTTTTTATCCTTACTTTGCTTTTGATGTTATTGATTTTGCTCTAGAGCTCCATTCCTAGTTGACTCCACACTTGAGTTTATATAAAGTACCCAAAGCTTAATTATTCATGAGACTGTGCGGCCTCTGCAGCCAGTTCAGCAAACGCTTTACTGATCTCAACTCCCTGTTGCATTTAAGAGTGCACAAAATGTTTCCTGGGCTTCAATTTTTGCTGACAGCCTTCATTACAGGTAAAGTGCCATCACATCACAGTAGGGAATTGTCAGTCATTCCATGGATATTTTGGCAGCCGTCTTCTTTGTCTCTAGCCACAGGGCAGTTCCTCAGTATTACAGACCTTCAGAGATGAGCTCCATACTTAGTATTGGAAGGTTATTGGCTTGAGGTCCTCTACAGGTTTTCTCCAAAAGTCCACCTTTGCATTGGATTCTGCTTTGAATGAAAACTCCTGTAGCACTGTTTCTCAGGTGGGGCTGTGATTCTGATGGCCATATTCTGCTGGACCTCTTCCATTGGCATACCAGCACAGAAAGATTAGAGTGTCAGTCAGGCCTCCCACAGCAGATCCGTGTATAATTTGGCTCTTGTTTTTGAGACCAGTCTGCAGTCTGCCAGGATGGAAAGGAGAGGCGAGGAAGATCCCTAAGGAATGCAGCAAACGGCCTGATAGCCACAGTGCTATGTGTGTGTGATGGGGCACAGCAGATTGCTGAGCATCTAAATGAGAAATGACATGTAGAGGCATTTCAGTGGGCTTTGTCTTACTTGGTTTTTTTCCCTTCAGTGTCACAAATAAATGCCAGAGACTTCACCAACAGAGGAAACTCACAATTCCAGCTGTGCTGGAACCATCCCCACAGTGGATGTAACCAAAGGAACTGATTGTGAAAAACTTAAACTGAAAAAAAGACACATGTATGAAACAATTCATGACACAGATTTCTGATTGGATTAGATTTTTATTTTAAAAAGCATTTGCTGAAACAAAGCTTTGTTCCCCCAGAATTCTGTTTTAAGTTGTTTTTCCTGGGGAGAAATGGTCTGGAGAAACATAACACATCTTGCATGTCTTAACAATGTGGCTTTGTCATAAGTTTAAACTGTGGGTTCTCTAGGGTGGGGTAAAAGGTATCAGTTGTCCTGTCTCAGCTTCCTTCACTCTGCCATGATGAGCTCTTCTCTTTGACTGCCAGGTTGCAAGTTTGGACTTCAGCAGCTTAGGAGAGAGGCAGAGTCCTGATTTGTTCACAGAAAGCATTTGGTATTCTCCTCAAAGGATTTTCCAGCATTATTTGGGTTTGTGGTGTCCTTGAACTAATACATGGTTACTTAGGCTAGTCTTCATGGCAACTATGTTACTGTTCTAGATATATTTACAAAGAGCCATCTGCACTTATAGAAGATAGGGAAAGGTTTACATCTCCTCGGCATGCGTATTTTTTTTTTTCATTGAAAGCTAGACTGCTGCTAGGGTGTTTTGTTTCTACTTCTTTATGGTTCTTGCAAGGTTGGGGAAGAAAGTGGTGTGCTTGCACAGGTGAATTTTCATGGCAGTTTTTCAAGTCTGCTTTTATGGCAACATCTAAGCAGTACATAACCATTCCCTCAACAGTAAAAAAAGACCATTGTTATTCTAGGCAGTATGTGCTAGTGCTGCTTTGCTTTTGAATATTACATAAACTGGAGCCACATTGAGGGGGTGGGGTACAAGGGGGAGAAGGTTTTCATTCTCTGTATGCTCCAAGAATGAGAGACTTCTTTTGATGATGGTTTTACTTTGCATATTTGCACCTTTTGGTTTGCGGTTTGTTCTTGTCCTTTTGAGGACATGCAAGGTAAATATCTGCTTTTAACTGTTGGCCCATTTGTTGTAAATTGTTGTATGATGTCCATTCCCCTGGATCTGGACACATATGCTTGGAGAGTGAGATCAGCCTCCTCTTTAGCCTCTCCCATTCCATGTTGCCTGCCTGCCACAGCACCGATCCCACTGCAGCCTGCACAACATGGTGGGATGGCAGGAGCCAGAGAGCTGCCAGCAGCTGCAGCAAACATAATTTTGGGATCAGCTGAGAGGAGAAAAGACACAGACTTCAGTGTGGGAGACAGCTCAGCCACGGCATGGTGGGATGGCACATGTGTAATTCCCAAGTGGTTGTGGGAAGGACAGAACAGAAGCTCTGTCTGAACAGGCCTCCAAGCTTCTCTGTTCTCCCGTGGGGTATGACCCCATTTTCCCTACCCTGACTCTGCTCCAGCCTCAGGCAGGTCCTGCTCAGGTTCCCCTGAAGCTGGTGCTGCCGGGCCTCAGCAGCAGCTCGATGGGCAGTGCTCCACTCTCTGCATCCCGGAGGGGAGAGACCTGCCAGTATGGTTTTCCTGTGTAAAGGATTACTCCCCATGTGCTAGAAGAAACTACTTGTGGTGGTCTTGGCAAATTTCCTGTGGCTCCACAAAAAGTGATACGTTGGGATATGAAGTCTTGCTGAGCTATTTCCCTCCCATCCCAACCCATCCCACGATGGACAGCAGGAACTGAGCTGCTCCCCTGTAGGAAGAGCCAGAGGGATGAGTGGGTGGGCAGGAGGCACAGCCAGTGCTCGACCCAGGATCTCTTAAGCCCGCCTTGTGGCAGGCCATAAGGCATTTGAACTGGAGGAGGCAAGGCAAAAAATTGGCTTCTTCCCCAGGGGCATTTTGGGAGGGATGGACTTTTTGAGCAAGAGCAGCATTTGGGGACAATCTGACTTTTCTTTATAAATTTAAGGAGCAAATGGTTATCCAGAGTGACAGCAAAAGTGAAGAAAAAGACTAAGAAAACTGGGAAGGTGGTCATTTGTGGACTCGTGTGCAAGGAAAGTGGGTCACTGCGGCCGGTGGGCATCTGATTATACTCCAGGTCAGAAAACAGCAGAGAACAAAGAGCACACAGCAGCAGAGATTTACAGCCCAAACAAGAGAATAATGCAGAGAAGGAAGAGAGAGAGAGAGAGAAGAGAAAGCAATGTGATGGTGTGGGAGAGGTTAAGGGACATCCTTGTTGAACAGTGCTGCAGGGAGCTGCCTTCTCAGATTTTCAGAGGCCAACAGCATAGTAGCACCATTGACTGAAGTCATGCTAATGGTCCATTGCTTGACAGTCAGTGTTGTTAGATGACTAAATAACTATAAAAGTCAGTTTTCAGAAATTGGTAAGATATATGGAACCTTTTATTTTTTAATTCTACATTATCATAAATGTGTTTGATTAGTTTATATCTTGAAAAAACATTGGAATATCTATGTGCTTTTGACATTTAAAATTAATTTTAGCTTGTCATTCCTCTAAACAATCCAGAGACTCTGTTTGGACTTGATAAGCTCATCTGCATGATTTATGATAGGAAGAAAGATTATTTCCCTCTTCAGTATCTGTACAGATGCAGGGGAAGAACATAAATAGGGAATTAATGTTAAGAAGAAAATGATAGCTCAGATTTAGGGGTCAGGAGGAAATTATGGAGTGCTTGTGGTCCATGTCTTGGGCTTTAGCCTCAATAATTATAGAAATGCCACTAGATCAGACTTAAATGATGTGGTTGTGAAAGGGAATGTATCTCGTCTGAAGCAGCCAACAGGCCTCATCTTTTGATTTGTACTGCTTAATATTCAATGGAGATGAAATGTGGGGATGAGGGACAAGTGCTGTTAAAATAGATTTTTACCAGTGTTGGATTTATTGTATATAATTTTAAAGATGACCTTTTAAAAAAATTCTGTGTTCCATTTTATTTGAAAGAGAGCACTTGGGAGATTTGTGTCTGTATAATGATAGACAAAATAGGAGAGAAACAAGGGCAGTATACTAAAATGACATTGCTAAGTGATACTTCAGACTAAAAAAATGTCTGAAGGCTTCTACAAAGCAAAAAAAAAAAATTGGAGAAGTTAACAGAGGAAAAATAATTCCTCCATCAGCTGTTCAGGTCAGAGAAATAAAGAAAAATCAAATGCTTACTAGTTTTTCTGTTGCAGTGCTTGTGATGGTTTGTTTTGTCTTACTCTCATAAATAGCAACTGATGATACAGGCCTTGTTCCTTACTTTGTAATTTCCATATGAAGATTTTTGTGTATATTAACAAATCTTTCTTAAATGCTAGTGGTGATTGTGGAAATACTAATTAGCACTTCTGATTAAAGAAGACCGGGGTTGGAAAATTAAAACTGGGAATATTCTTAACTTTAGGGTGATTTTTCATAATCAAGTCTTGTTTTACTTTGTTTTGGCAAATCTGCACTTAGTTCATGAAGCCTGGCCCATGGTCCTTTTTGGAACATGAGGTAAACTAAACCTTTCCCTTCTGTGATGTTTCAACACAGCTTCTACTCCATTAGTGGCTCAGGATGTCTGTTCCATCCTATATAACAGTAACGGGATCATGACCCATGATTGGGGTTGGCTGAGCTGGACCCCAGTTCCACTGTCATTATATTCATTTTGGTACAAAAGCTGTTTCATTACATGTCGTGCCACTGAGGTCCAGGATCCCAGCTGGCTAGCACTGTGGGTCAAAATGCTGTCTTTTTCTTGAGAGGTAAAAGGTGTTTCTTCAGCTTTTTACTGCTGTAAAACCCTAAAAATTCAAGAGATCTTGAGAGACACTGCTTTATAAGGGTGAGAACCATTTGAGGGGTAGGGAAAATTGAGCAGCTGAAAGAAGGGAATTGGACAGGCAGAAAAAAACCTTTCTACTACTGAAAAGCAAAATAAATTCTTGCCCCCAGTTTTAACTTTTTTTCCCCCAGCTGATCTATATAGAGTTGGTTACCTGCTTGTCTTTTGTTCCTAGCTTCAGATTAAATAGGACATTTCCCTTTGGCTCAGGTTCAGCTTTTGTGGTACTGCTGAGGTCTCCTGAATTTTGCCAAGTGTTTGTGCTGAAGCAGACATCACTGATTTGTACGTGTGCTTCAGGCATGCTGGCGGCATGTGCTTTCTCAAAGGGCGCCTTGGAAACATACTCTAAATATGTAATAACTTGAGTGTAAAAGAATCCAGAGGAGTTTGGGTAAGTCAGAATTGAAAATCAGCTTTGGAAGGTTTTACAGGGATGGGAATCATTCTTGAACTTCAGAAAGATAGAAGTGCAAAATTTCTTTTTTTTTTTTGGTTTTGTTTTGTTTTGTTTTTAAGGAAATTTTCGCTAGTCTTTTGAAAATATTTTTAAATGCTTCCCCCTTCCTCCTTTCTACCCACACAAATCTTTACTCTCTGTGCTAGAAACTTAAATGGAAGCTTAAACTCCAGTCTTGCTGAAGAACCTTGACAGGACCTGCTGTTCAGTGAGTCAAAGACTGCCTCTGAACTGCAGACAGTTCAGCTTTAAAGGTGATTTAAGAATATCCCAAAAGGGGTGATCTCTAGAGAAACAGTTTTGCTTAGTCACTGGCTGAGTGCATGATCTTCCTCACATGCAGGTGGGAACAGGACAAAGCTACTTTTCACAGCATGAAGAAGCTGGAGGCCTTCCCTGCTGTTGTCTGAATCTGCAGCATTCTCAGTAAGATTTTTGTTGTTGTTTCTGCAGAAGGAATAGTACAGCTATGTCAGTTATTCTGTTTCTTTATCACACCAGTAATGCTCCAATCCTGTATTGGTGAAAAGGAGTTGGAGAACCCCCTGTTCAAGTGGTACAAATGTATACAGCAGTCTTTCAACACAAAATTGCTGGTGTTCCCAAGTCCTGTCAGTAACTGCTGCAACTGGAGCAGGCAATGCAGTGTTTGCAAATCTAATTTCTCTCACTTCCTGTCCCAGTAAGATAAAAATCAATTACTTCCATTATTGATGAAGAGATAGAATCCTGCAAGGTGGTGTTGGTTTAAAAAATAAATTCCTGAAGATCTAGCACTTTCCACTAGCTTTATTACCCAGGTGTCACTTCCACTTTATCATGGACTTAGTGTTGCAGAACTGTCCAAAATGTTGCAGTAATCAGATACAGCACTTTTCAAAAGTAAATTCTGCTAACATCATGGGAAGTTTGTCTGTTTGCCTGAATCAGTCCAAATGCTTGGTTTAATAACCAAAGTGGAAACATTTCAATGGAAGCATCTCTGCAATTTTGGCAGCAGGTGTCAGCCCCAGGCACATTTTAATTAGCACCTTTTTTCCAATTGTTAGCTAAATTAGCCAAGTATTAAATAGTCTTCCCCAAATATACCTGCAAATTTGAACTTTGCATCTGTCTTAATGTGTGGACACACTGCTATCCTAGTAATGCTATTTATTGAGTTATGTTCTAGTAAATTCATGGTACATAATCTGAATGGTATCTGGGTTATCTTTATAAATTCATTTGTAAAGCACCTGCCAGCTGTTTGGTACTGGCATTTGTAATATTACAGTTTTCAAGTCAACAGCAGTAGTCACAGCACTTTTCCTTACAGAGAACTTGATCTCATTTGTATTTCATAATAAATAATTTATTTTCATTATCCTGAATTTATGCAGCTGGAGTAAAAGATTCCTGCTCTGGGCCTGTAAGAGCTGTAATCCTGATTAGAACCTAATGCTGAATCAAGCCATGAAATTGATAACACAAGGCATTCTTGTCCTCGTCTTTGGAGTTATTTTGGATTTAATATTTCTGTCTTCTTGCATAAAAACAAACCTGTAAGAACCTAACATTGTAAAACAGTGATCGTATGTTTTGTATCAGTGTTGCTGATAAACATCATCTGAGAGGTTTTTCTTGCTAAGGAGCCTATAAGTAGTTTCTTTACACTTTTACCCATGCCAGGCACAAGCAGAGCAGGCTCATAACTGTTCAACCCCAACTCACTCATGACCCTCTGTTGCAGTGCAGAATGAGTTAAACGGCATAAACAGTACACTTCAATTGCTGAAGATTGTACAGCAAGAGCTGTGAGAAAAAGCTGTGAAAAAGAACTGCAGAAACTGAGAAGGATACATAAAGAAGGAACTGCAGAAACTGTGTCCCCCTCCTAAGGAACAGAGCAGCCTGCTGTGATAAGTTATTGTGCAAAAGTACACATTATGCCCTGCTGTGTACTAAATCACATGTAGAACGATTGGAAATTGTTAAGCAGAAGCTAGAACAGTAGAAATATCTGCCTTTTGTCAATAAACGTCCTTGCAGCCTCACAGTGCTTGCTCCATCTTTCAATCACCATTAACCCTCCTTTCTGCAACCATTCCATTAGGATTCTGCCCTCGCTCAATCCTAAACCTGATTTTCATATAAAAGAATAGCCTGCCCTTAACTACCCTTAGTTAGCTTTGGAGAAGTTATGTGCTTAGGAAATAAACCTTGTTTAGTATGTCCTGCTGTAGGAGCGGGATAAGGAGGTGTTACTCTGTGTTTCCCTGCAGTGATGAAGCCAGGGAATATTCAGGTGTGGTACATAATGTAAGTAGTGGAGGAAAATCATGGCATGGTGTTGTGAGGGACCTGAACTGAAGGGAAGGATGAGCTGAGGAGGCAGACAAAACACAAGGTAAAGCAGTGAAGGACATTGTCAAAGTACAGGATTTTTTTTTTTTCCTTCTTGCTGCACTTCTGCATTAAGCCCCTTTGGCAATTAGATTGCAAAAACTAAACATCCTTTGGCTCAAGGGACAAAAGTGTTATTTATCTGTAACAACTTATCTCCTCTGGTTATTTAGGTAGCTCAGTGGAGGAAGTGATGGATCCTGTTCTATCTTGGGTGCAGGATAAGGGTTCCTGGTGCATAGTATTCCAGCTTTGACTGTGGTATTTGCAGGGTCTGACCTGGACACTGCAGAAGTTCTTGTTATTCCTTTGGGGCCACAGTCCAGATAAAACTAGTTTTTAGACTCCTGTAAATACTTAATAGGCATGAACCTATCAAACATACTGGCCACTGAACATGCTGTAATTAATTGTCAGTTAAATCATTAAGCTGTTAAAACGATATTAAATGCTGAAAAATCTATGGCTGGTCTACTGCACAGATTTAAGGTTTTTAAAGGCTGACAAATCTTTGTTGTCAGTTCAGCATTATTGATGCCTTTGGCCTTTAAAATACACAGCTTCAATTACATAAGTTAGGGTCTTTTATTGCATCAGCAGCTTTTCTGGGCTAATCTTATTGGTGGTATGTAGTTTGTCATGGATTGGGAGAGGTAATGCTAATAAAACTTATGATTTTTAAAATACTTGCAAAATACCTTTCACAGAAAACACCCAAGATTACTTTTTCTATTTTTTTTACCCTACAGCAGTGAACGCCTCACTTCTCAGGGGCTTCATATACATGAGAGAGGGCCAGCAGATATGAATTATATCATAAATAACCCAGTAAAGCTGTTCTAGATGAACAAAATTTGATTAGAACTTGAGAGGACTTGAGCAATATGGGCTCTCCTACAGCTGTCTTAGACTCTGTGTCCTCTCTTACAGGAGAGGATAAAGAATCACGGTTGGAGACACTTGCAGATTTCCTGTGAGTAGCAATGTACTCTGGAAATAAATGGCAAATACCAGCTTGTTCCAGTCTTGCAATTGTTAAGGCACTGACAAGTTGTAATATGAGTTTGGCTGGCCTTACTTTTAGACTGAAAGAGAATAAGATTAGAAGCTTTATACATAACTCTTGTCTTTTTTGTGAAGTGAATCTTATTTACATCCTTTTTAAGCATCCATAATTCTGTGGCACCATTGCACTATAGGGCTACCTGCATACGAGCACTGAGCCAGGTATTTTTTGTTGGCTGCAGCAACAAGGCCAGTCCTTTAGATCTGAAATTGCACCCAGCCAGCATGCAGCTGAAACAGAGGGGGATGTGCTTCTGTCTCTTCTGCCTTTCTTGGAGCATTTTTTGGGTTTGTTTGTTTGTTTTTGTTTTTTTTTGTGAGAGCTCCCAGGACTCCATGTTATTCCTGGGTGTTAGATCCTCTTGTCTGCAGTTATGTATTCATGTGGCTTTGGCCTACCTGACTTCTAGTTGTCAAAGAGAATGTGTCTGCATATTTTCCTATTCAGACACCCTTTGTTAAATCACTTTCAGTATTGTCTGTGATGGTGTTACATTCTCTGCCACACCTTAAATGTCACATAGAATGCAAAGATTCCCCAGTGTTGTCTGGCTCTTAATTACCTCTACAAGTTGTTTAACAGGATGGTCTTTACTTATCTGTCCTTAGATTCCTGATCTTTCTTGAAGCTGCTTGTAATCTTAGGTGTCAGAGTCTAGAACATCCCTCTGGCCACCCTGGAGGGTTTGGAGACCAGACAGGGGGGTCTGGGATCTGTCCAAGGGGGTCAACCAGCCTCACACAGAGCCCAGGAGGACACTGCCCCTGATCCCTGTCCATGGGAGTGAATGCCCACGTTGTATGAAGAATCACAAGCTGAGTGAATTCAAAGTAAGTAGTATTTAGTCTATCATAGAATGTAAATGTAGAATCTAGGATTTTTAGTATATGGGGTTGAAGAGACAAGATGGAGGAATTGGGGAGTGGCCCCTGGCTCCTTGTTCTTGCTCTTGTCCCCCATTTTCTGCTGAGTTGGATCTTGGGGATTGGTTTAGAGTGGAAATGACATGTTGGCATGGGTGGTGGGCACTGGTGAGATTTTGTGAATAAGGAGTGCGTTTCAGACGGTGGTTGGGTCAGGGGTGCTGTACATAAGGTACGGGGCTCTCTGATCCACCCAGTCCTGCCACGTGCCCTGCTCTGCTGGAGATGCCTCCCAGAGCAGAGAAAGAACTAAGATAATGTACCTGCCAGGGAGGCCTGGCAGAGCTGAAAAAGAACTGAGAGATAATGAAGAATATACAACCTTGGAAACACAGACTGGCAGACTCAGCTTGTCATCTCTGGCTCCGGCGTGAAACACTTAGGGGCAAAAGAGAAGACATAAAACCTTATTACCTTGGGGAACAGCAACCCCGAGGAGAATCTCAGGGAACAGCAACCCTGAGACTTAGGACTTTCATTAAATATCTCACTGAAGTGCTTTAAACTGTCCATGGAGTGGAGAATGTTTTATTCCATTCCTTAATCTCAAACCTTAGGTGGAAATGCTACCCTGCTACCCACAGCTAGTATTGTTTTCAAAATACAGCTTCTGGCTATCTCCAGCTCCAGTGTTGTCCTAGTCAGGCTTGGGAGTCAGAGCCTCAGAAGGTGACAGACAATCTCAGAGCATCTGACAGATCCAACCTCTATGAACACACAGGCAATTTGGTTTATCAGCCCCTGTGCACCTTTAAGTTTTGATTCTCCTCGTGGGTCCTCAGAATAGTGAGCCATCTATAGCTTTGTTTCTCTCAGGACTTTTCTCTGAAAAATTGAAGTTTACAAGATGTTGTTTTTTAAAGGTCATCTAGCAATGGTGACTTCCTTGATCCTGCTGATAGGTTGCCTGTGCCAACTAAAACTGTGATCCCAGGGGGAAATTTTGTAGATGCAGCTTTTGTTATCTCAAAACACTGGTGGACTAGTGTGTGTTTGAGGGTAGAAAGTCTACTGTTGCCTCTATTCTGTGCAAGGTTCCCTGGCTACAACACACACACTCCACCACCACCACAATCTGCTCCCATCCCTGGAGTACTTCCGTGTGCCACAGGTGGAGAAAACCTTCCCACTGATCTGCTTTAACAATAACAAGATCTCGATGACATTTGGCACCAGCTCCATCCTATATCTAGTGTACACATGACTCCAGGAAGAGCAGATCTGTTGGATTCTGGCTTCTCTGACACCAGCCTATGGCTTGGGGGATGTGGATAGAGCTGTACATTTGGGAAAAGTTGTCATTATTGTCTTATTCTCATCTGAGACACTAATTTTGAAGATTTTAGAAAAGCCAAGGTTAAAGTTAACAATAGATGTTGCTGATTTAGCTGAACTGAATAGATAAGCTTTGCTGAAATCAGTTAAAAGTTAGAGGATGGTTAAAAGAAACTGGATTTAAGATAAGCTACCCCAGATCTAGTAACTCATTGCTGGTCAACTTTATGAAAAACAGAGAAACTAATCAATACAACACAAGACAACTGCAAACCTCCTGTTTCCAGAAACCCATTGAAACCCATTGAAAACTATTGAAATAGTCCTGGAAAACAGGAAACAGGGAGTTCTACCATCCATTAATCACATCTACATTGAAAAGGTTGAAAGGGAAGACTCGTTTTACTTTCTCCTTTTGGTGACCACTCCTCTTAAAAGGACCACCGACCCATTTCAGGGAACAAACAAGGCATGCTTAATAGCCTTTTTGTCAATTAGCTTAGGAAGCGGAGAAGAAGTGACAGGGGTATGAATATCCATTTTTATTTTGTGTATTCAACATTGTTGTAAATAAAAGGCTTTGTGATTACCTGTGATCTTTGCAGTGTGCATTAGGGAGCTATCCCACGCGCTGCCCTGCGTAGCAATAAACACGCTTTCTAACTTGAACTGTTAGAGAGTCTTTTGTCCATCACAGTTGGATATCGATATTAGATCTATATTCATATTTTAATAAATCCCATCATTGCATCATCTTCTATATTATTTCTAGGAGACTGGCTGTGTCTCTTTATATCCCAAGATATAAACGGAGTGGTTTGGATGTCCAGCCTTTTGACTTTCCAATGCTTTCTCCAGTGTCTCTTGCTAATTGTTTTTGCAGGAAGTACTTTCAGAAAAGCCCAAGAAGTGAAGATTGTACTTCACTTAGGAGATCAGGACAGTTTCTTGCTGTGGGTCAGCAAGTTCTTTGTGCCAGAGGATACTAAAGATGGAGTGTGGAGATCCACTGCATGCTGTAAAAATTGGACTGAATGTATTTGGAAACGTATATTTGGGTTTGCATCCCTGTTGGCAGGATGACATTTTCACAAAGTGTTTCACAAGATATTTCTAAAGTTTCAGGTGTTTGGATTGCAAGAAGTGATGTTTTTTCACTAATTAGGGCCATTTCCAGATGCTTGAAAGAACAGTTGGAGTAATTTGGCTGCCCTAAGGCAAATACCTATGTTCCTTTTTCCAGCCAGGTCAGGGTGGCTGCTGTGTGACACGAGGCCTCAGAGGAGGTGCCTACAGGTCTGGCTAAGTGTCCCAGGATATTCCTTTCTGGATGTGACTGTCAGTGTGCCTGTGGTACTTCTGAATTGCCCACAAGTGATATATCCTAGGGCACTATGTAATGGGGCACCTGTCTTTCTGTGAATATTAAATGTGAGGCCCAGGAGTGTCACACAGCAGACAAAACATACAAACAACCTTTGAAAACCTTGACTTTATCCAGAGAGTCACATATGATTTACATTTGCAAAGCTGAAGTTTTCTATCCACATATGCACCTCATCCATAAAAATTCAACCCTTTTAGACAGGTATCAAAAATATAGTATTTTAAAATACTTAGGCTATTTCAGTGTTATTGCCTTTTAAACCATTGTTTGGGAAATGGTTTTGTTTGTTTACATCTGAACTTCAGACTGCTTTGCAGTTCTGCATTTCACTATGGTAGCAGATGTTGGTGACATTTTATAGAGCATAAATAACAGCTGTGAGCTGTGAAGTCATAATTCTGTCAAGGCATCTTTCTTACAGCTTGTCAAATAAAAGAGCAAATTTTGAGTGACAAAAATGTATGTATTTGCCAGAAGTTTGTTTCTGGCATTGCTGGGTACCCGCTGTTTTCATGGAGCCAAATACCATGACCTGTAGAGGATGCAACAACAAACTTGAAGGTGTCCTAATATGCACAATATGTACATCTGAGAAGATGCAGAGAACCTTGCTTGGGAAGAGTCAAGAGATGAACTGTGCATTGCTATCTCAGGGAAAAACTGGTCAGTTCACATCACATGGTTGAAAACAGGCTCAAAAAGATTTTAAGGAAACTTGCTGGTCTGACCATCCTCGAGCCTCTCTGCTGGTCACACTCCCAAGGCCAGAGACTTCATTTCTGGCACCAAAGCTCCTTCACAGAGGGCGGCTCCAGTGAGAGCCCAGCTTAAGTCCCCACATCTCCCACTCACACGGTCAGACTGCATTTCCTCACCAGCTCAACCCCAACTTTCCCATGGCAGTGTCAGACCTCTCATTCCTTAAGGCCATTTATTTATTCAGGGCTCTGTAACACAGAAACAGCCCAAGCTGGTGCCTCTGAGGAGGATCCCCAGCAAGGGAACCCCGGGCTTCTCTCCCCTCACAATCTACCGGCTCAGAAATCTCGCTCTCCCTCCCATCTCTCTCAGTGACCATTCCCAGCTGTGCCACTGCTTTTTTTCCCTTTGTCTGCCTGCACCAGGTGTGTTCCTAGGGGCCTACAGATTTATTAATGACAAGGAAGTGGCAATCTGTGAACTAAATTTTCAGGATCAGTATACAACAGGTGAACTCCAATACCAGATGCATGTTATTAATAAACAGCCACAAAGGTGTTTAGGTTTCTAAGCACTTTTCTGCAGCTCATGCTAAACACATGCGTGAACACACATTGACAGTAATGTACACCCCCATGGTCCTGTGTCTTGGGGTATGAGACACAGAATGCAAAGGGGTTACACACGAGCAATGTCTGACTTGTCTGAGGTCTGTCCTCCACACATAATTAAGGTATCTCATATTTTCTTCTTTCAGATATATACTATTCTTTTGCCTGGGCTTTTTCTCTGTGGAAGTTGGGCTCTTTCATCTTTGGTCTAACAATTTTTGGGGTGTTTGCCTGTATATATAAATGTTTTCTTTCATGTTTTCATAGATTTATCAGTGCATAATTGTACATAAGACTTTTTTAAAGTACTGAACAGGCAGATGCAGTGTCTGTCAGACTTCCTTGGAGTCAAGAAAGCAATAGGATCAAAATCAACTTTGAACTCTGTTTAAATCTAATAATCTTTAATCACTTGTCAAATAAGTTCTTGAAGGCAAAGCATTGAAAAAATTACTTCTTATTTTTAAAAACAGTCCATAATTAAAAATATTTCCAGTGATTTTGAATATAAATGTCTAATGAGGAAGACAAGAAGAGATAAAGAAATCTTCCCATAGAATTGGATATTCAGGTGTTGCTAAAAAAATCTATTAATGTCTTTCCTTTATTAAAAAAAAAAAA
>VXBR01005945.1:716186-729000 GCA_013400215.1 Cisticola juncidis
AAAAAAAAAAAAGTCATCACAAGAAGGCATTTTATTTCCTGTAGTGCACCTTTTCAACATTTTAACCTTTCCAGCAGGTAAATGCGGGTGTTCTTTGTTGTAGCTGCGGGATGTAAAATGATGCAGCGAGTCCTTCCTCTCGCTAGATGGCACCGCTGCCCTCGGAACAGGGCCCTCCACGGGCCGCATTTTCGGGTGAGAAGTTTCCAAAGAGCTCCTTCAATTTAGGCGGATTAACTTTGTTTGGGTCCTGCAGATATGGGAGGTTAAACAGATTCCTGTTGATTCAGTGTTAATTCCTGAGCCTTTCTGGACTGCTAATTTTTGCTCCAGGCTTACTGGATTTTCCTCTCCACACACTGAACAATATTGCAGAGATTGTGCAAACCTAGTTCTAAGCTGGTTTGTCAGCACAAAAAGAAAGGGTGGTTCAAGAACAGAGATAAAAGTAATGTAGTCCCAAGTCCACGAGGTTTGGGTTGTTTTTTTTTTAAATCTGTAAGATATACGGACTCTGGAGAACCGGAATTATCTGAGAGGAATGACCTGAAAGAACAAGTAATACCTCCTGCAGGTGGGGAGGGACTGGGAGAAAGGAAGAGGAGAACAGAATGTGAGCCCCGAAAACTGCACTGGAGGAAGGACTAAGCCCTGGGGAAAGCACAGACCAACCAAAATATTTGCTGAGACCACCTGCAAAGACCTTTTGGAACTCCTCCAAATCATAGTGGTGTCATCTCAGAGGTGTGATTTGTTGTCTGACTCAATAAAAACACAAAGGTGAAATGTTTGTTGAAGAGCTGAGCTCAGTTTGGAGTCATCTGCAAGTGCACTCTCCTTTACGGCAAAATTCCAAAGGCATACATAGAATTTGTACTTCTTTTAAAAAATTTTAAGCAAATATTTGTACCATTTCCCATACAATATTTTGACCCACATACAAGCTCACACATGAAACCCTTCAAAAACATTGCTGAGGTTCAATTCTTGTGCACATTTGATTTCCTTCTATCTGTGTATGTATTTGGCTCCTTATCCAGGAAAATGAGGGGCTTAGGGGTTTAGATAAAAGCAATCATTGCTGAAGGGCATTCAGTGAATGGGCATTCAGTGGGGAGTTAAAAATGGCAAAGTGAATTCATGGTGTGAAGAAAAAATGAAATTTTGTGTTGTTTCTGTCACAGGGTAGTTTGAAGATATCACTGTCTGAATTGCTTGAGCTCGCAAAAGGATTCCTGCTTGTCCAAACTTCTCTCTGCAGGGGGAGGACATTCTGATGTCATCAAATCCCTTTACAAGTGCTGTCTTTCAGCCACTTGGAGTACACATATTGTGTTGGTGGCTTGACACTCAAACTCTTAAGTTTGTTTCTTAAAATGCCTACTGGACAGTTTCTGAGGCCTGCAGCCACTAAAAAGCTAAACAACAGGATTTGAGCCTTTACAATAAAATCCAATCAATTAATGGGATAGTTTTAAATTAATTAAAATTCATGTGCTGTGAACTGGTGTTTGGCTGTCTTTATTTATTTAAATTTCAAGCTTTTAGTCAAAATGGCTTTTATTTTCAAATTTCTGAGCTACAAGTATTGGGAGCATCTAACACAATTTATTTTGAGGATTAAGAAATCAAGGGATTAGAAGGAAATGGTAAACTCCAAGCAATCTAAAAGATGACTGAAAATATTACCAGGTTCATTATAAATGGAAGGTCCCAAAATAAAACCAAGGGAACAATCAGATTCCCAAATACACATGGGGAGCAGAATCACTAGTGCTATGGCTGCAGCTACTGTTGTGGCAGGATGCCCCTTAAAGTGATGCTTATTAGCAGGAGGGGGATTTGAAGAGAAAGGAGCAACAAAGCTGTATACAAGTGGAGATGGGAACTGAAGATGCTTGGTTTGGATGGAATTTTCTGAAGCTGTGTAAATGCTGAAAGAATGGGTAGGACCTACTGCAGTAATTCGCTGGAATACTAATGTCAATTTTATTTAAGGGTTGGAAGAAATCTTACATGAAATGTTTTATTCCATATTTGTGAGGAGTAAAGACCTCATTTAGACTGGATATTCTGTTTTACAGAAAGTTCCTCCTTCTTTTTTGCTTAGCTTGAAGGTGGGTAGAAGGATTCCTAGAAATACAGAGACATAGAAAATTAATAGAAAAAATGCTAGGCAGGATTGTGCGTCTCACCGTTCTGCCTGCAAAATGACTACTTTGAGTTACCAACCATAAACCAGGCAGAAAACAACTCCCTGTGCCCTTGAGGCCCCCCTGGGACAGGGCAGACACTGATCGAATCAGAGCTTCATAGGCAGATGGAGGCAAGGGGATACGGCCAAGTCTTCTTCCCAGGTACCCTCCATACTGTCTCTCAAGCACAGCTCTCACACTCAGCCTCCCCATTGTGGCTTCTCTGCAGCTCAGGTGCAAAACCATGCAATGGCTCTGTCCACTCTCAGATGCAACAGCAATAAAAAACACAGCCATGTAGAGAAAAAAGTGAACTTTACTGACTGGAACTACCCTTAAGAGCTACAGTTAGGGGGTGTGAAGACTACAGGGGAGAGAACTTCATGCCTAAGACTCTGTCAGGTTTTGGGAGCTTGAACTCTGAAAAAATACACCTTCTGGGGGAAGAGACTGCTGGGAACTCTATACCTGAGCCTAAGGGCGGGGGCCTTCATTAGCACCTGTGGTGGGGGATGTCACAGTGCCCATGCTGAGCAATTGTCAAGCATCCCCTGCACTAAGCTGCAAACGGAGAGCCAGGCAGAAGAGGCACCGTCAAGGGGAGGAGTCTCCTCCTCTTCCAAATGTCCCATTGCCTTGGTCTCTTTTCTCCGGGCCTCTGTAGAGGGTGGTGGCACAGGCACACACAGCCGCATCAGGGCACCCTTGTCCCTCAGCAGCGGGAGCAGGTCCTTGCAGCAGCTGCATCCCTGGCAGCCCATCCCTGCAGAGGCTGGGGGGCTCTGGTGCTTCTCCTGGCGGGCACAACAGGGAGCCTGATGCAAGGGGCAGAGGGGCCTTGGGGGACTGAGGCCTCCAGGGCCAGCTTTGGCCTCTGAGGGACACACTCGCGCCTGGCTGGGCTGCCCCGGGCGGAGCCTCTGCCTGGTGACCCTGGGCTCAGCCTGGGCCCCATCGAGGGGCTTGAAGCTGACCCCCTCCCGCTGCCTCCACACCTTGGGCAAAGGACTGCACAAGAGGCCCAGGACCCCGGGAACCTGCCCAACTTTCCTCTGCTCTCAAGTCTCTCCCAAGTCTCGCCCAACATCAGCTTGGCCCAAGGCCATGGACCACTCCCCCCTCCCCAGCACCATCCCACCTCCCTGATTTTCCCTCCCTCCCTAAACTGTCCCCAGCCCTGGGCAGCCCATTCAAACATGGAATCCCCTTTCTGGGGAAAAAGTTATTCCTAATGTCCATCACAAACATCCCTTGGTGCAGCTTAAACCCCTTCTTGGTGTCTGCTCTCTCTTGTCCTTGCCCACCTCTGAGAAGGCTGGCACTGCCTTGTCTGTAAGCTGCCTGTAGGCGGGAGCAGAGGCTGTGCTAAGGAGAGCTGCTCAACTTTTGGGCCATTGCAAGGGCCTGCTTTCCTTTTCCCTTGTATATTTGCATTAAAGAAGAAAGCATCCCTTCGGGAAAGAACTACTCCGTGTAACAGCTACTTGGTGCAAGAATAAGTATCAATAAATAGACCGGGAAAAAGACTGAGGCTGGAAAATTGAAGCGGATCAGCAGCTGTTCAAAGTACAGGGTTCTGGCAGAGCTTTTCAGTCAGGAGCGCCTCGAGTTTTAACATGAAGCTGCAGCAGCACACGAAAGGCAATTCTGTGATGCGTCTGCTGCAGCAGCAGGGCAATCTCAAGGCTCTCTCAAATGCTGTAGCCCTCCAAGCAGAGGAGAATAGGACTCAAAAGGGACAGAATGTGTCTCTGATGGCTAGGACTGGATCCATGCCCAGGGAAAAAGAGCAGGGAGACAATGAGCACAGGCAGTCAGCTGAGACAGATCTGAGGAAGCAACACAAACTTGGAGCATGGGCCAAAGTCTCTGTAGCCCCTTGAGAGGAGCTCTTAACAGAGGAGTGCAACAAAATAAGAGATCCAGCTCCCAGAGATCTTGCTCCCAGAGCTCTGGCAAGCTGGAGCACACTCTGTGCAGCCAAGAGTAGGAACGGTGCTCAGTCAAGGGTGGCTCTGCTGGAGGCAGAGCAATGCAGCAATGGCAGCGATGACTCCTGGGGCTTGGTGCTGGCAGCTGCTGGAGCTGGAACTGCACACAGAGCCCTGCAAGGAAGGATGGAGCTTCTCAAATCTGCTGGAGCTTCAGGTTGTGCATGGTGTCTATGCCTGAGGCGGTCACTGATGGGTGCTCCTCAACCGTGGGACACATCTCATAACTGAGGTGCTGATCCACTAGCAGATTTACTGTTCAAGGTTAAGAGCAGGCTTTGGAGCACTCAGAAGGAGTAGGACAAAACTGGCAGGGTCTTCTGGGTAGCTCTTCAAAGAAAGGTCATGTAATAGAAATAGGAAAGGAGTGCCCACAGGGACATCAGGATGAGCAGGACTTGACCCTTTTCTTTCCCACTCCCTTGCCCAGTGTCTTATTTAAAGTGATTTGACCCAAATACATACAGGATGGAAGAGAAATAGAAAGAATTTGAAGTCTAGGTTCAGTCTAGAAAGCCGGAGTTCACTGTGCTGACTGACAAGGAAATGTCAGCCATGCCCTAGCAGTCTGGAGTGCCACCCATGTCCGTATCAGGCCTACAAACACTGACCTGGCAAGGGAGGGAATTGTTGTTTTCTACCCTTCAGTCAAGTGGCCTCACCTCGGATATTGTGTGCATTTTTGGGTGTTAAAATAGAAGGAAGATATAAAGTTGTTGGAGAACTCCAGGGCAGGCCTACAAGATAGTGAAAAGCCTTGAGGGGAAGCCATATGAGGAGCTGCTGAGCCATAAATGAGGGAAATATCTCTTAGCTGAAGGTACTGGGTTTTAGGGTGTGACTGTGGTACCTGAGAAATCCTGTATTCGTATGAGTCTGAGCACTTTGGTGGGGAGGAATATAGTCTTATGCTCGGGGCCAGAGAGTAATCCCTGCTTTTATTTTCCTAGAAAATCATTGCTAGGCAATGAATCACTATCATGGGCAGTTTGTGATCAATAATCAGTCTGGTATGTAGCAGAAGCCTTTTATTTTTACCTTGCATTTAGTAATAGATGCAGACTCACATTTATCTGACCATTTAAAAAGGATAGGAGAAAGCAAATACCTGGCCAAGGACACAGATTCTCCTTGTTCTTGGATTTTGTGAAGGAGAGCTATCTTCCTTGACACCTACTCCCTGCATGGGTGTTATCATTTTATGTACCAAAGCTTAGGTGCTCACTGGATGGGATGACAGAGCACTGAAGATTTGCATGTGACCAGGGCAGGGGCACGTGCCTGTGAGTGCCAGCAGGGTCCAGGACAGAGCAGGCAATATGCCCATCAGGAGCCATGCTGTGGTGTTTCACTGCAGCACAGACACAGGCTGTGGCTGCGATTGGCCCCAAGCACCTGTAAGGATAATGCATCACAAGAGTTGGTCCAAAAAATACCACGACTGTCTAGATGTTACTCACTGTTAGTCTGGATGCCAGACTGTGATGTGGGTTTGCAGGACATGCAGATGGAGTTAGCCCAAATGAAAGACCACCTTCAGAGAGAAAGACAGAAAATGGTTTTTTGGGTTTTGGTAGAAATTTGCATTACTGGCATCCTCTGAGGAAACCTGAGGTCTGACTAAAAAGAGAGGAAAAGTATGTAATATTCACTGCTAAATCATCCTTATTAATGTAGCAAAGCACCACTTCTGATATTGCTTTTGGTGGTTCTTGTACTGTGCCTCTCTCTAGAGAAGGAATGAAGAGGGCTGAACCAGTGTCAAATTAAACACTTCATATGGAAGGAAAGGAATAAACAAGATAACTATAGGAGTAATACTGTAGTACTAGCTGTTGTACAGAAGGCAGTAACTGAGATCTATTAAGATTACTAGTATTATTTGGAGGAATAAGAATAGAATATTTATGGTGTGCTTTCACAGGTGCTTGTCAGATTAAATGAGGCCCTTTTGCTTCATTCTGGATTGCTGTTACACCAGAATGAGGGATGAATAGAATAGTCTCTGCTTCTTCCTGCCTTTGGGATAAAAACAAGCCAATCTCTTGTTGATGCACATCTTGAGAGGCTGTAGGGTGTCACTTTTCTCAAGCAGCCTGTTGGTAACCACCATACCCTGAGCAATCAGTGAATCAGAATTTCCCTGACTAACTGAGGGCAAAATTTGAGGAACAAGTCAGCCAGGGCATATTTTAGAGACTTTCACAGACCTGGTAATGTTGCACAGCTTACACTCATGGTTTACTGAGAAAGTCTCTCCTTTCTTCCCCCCACTCCTCTTTCTGCTTCCACCCAGGAGTTTTAATCCTTCTGTGGTTAACAGCTTGTCTTGGGGAAAACCTCTTGTTGATAAAACTGCAGCTCTTCACACATCTGGATTTCCAGTGAACCGAATGGGATTTATTTCTTCAGGCTTTCAGGGTCAAATGAAGAGCTGTAGTCAATCCTACCAATGGAACATGGGTCCTGCAAACCTTGAGAGCATTTAAACTGAACTGCCAGGAGGGTGGTCTGGCTGGCTATAAACTGGCCCTTTTTAGGTTATGCACTTTTGGGGAGATTGTTATCATTTCTGATCTGTGCTTTGTCAGGTCTCACAGGCTGTATGATACAGGCAGCAGTAATCTAGCATCTTAGACTGACAGTAATGTGTCTGTGATGAAAAAATGAACTGTGACCCCTGAGGAAAAGGATTATCCCATAATCCTGCTAAGGCAAAGGAGGGGCTCTGTTAAACCAGCTGTGCTCCTTGGCAGAGCTGACTTTTCTGGAGGGTCTGCAGGATGCCTGCCCAGCATCTCTCCCTTGGCACAGCAGTGCCTGGTGCTGAGTACAGATACTGCTGTGAGAACAGAGACCAGACTGCTGAGCTTTTCACCACATTGGCTGAGTCTGCTTTTTAGTGGTTATAAAATCACTGTTCCAACTGTGATGTGTAATCTCAGATGTGGGCAGGATTTATCATGGAAACAATTGGATTTTGGCCGCCTTGTTGAATAATAGCTCATGCTGTGAGTGAGAAAGTTGCATCAGAAACCAACAGCTGGTTGGCTTACCAATGGCTTACCCTTTACAAAATGTAAACTAATACTGTTGATATAAGAAGAAGGACATCACCAAGAAGTCATGACTTCTATACACTGTTGAAGTAGATCTGAATTATTGACTCTGTCAAGAGTTGAAATACAAAATTTAGATAATATTTCCCTACCATAAGGGAGAAAATAACTATAAGATTCTTTAGTATCATTTCTTCTGATGTTCTCGGCTGTGTGATTTGATATCTTCTATCTCTTCCTGTACCAAAACATCAAAACGTGGGTAGATTAAAATATTAATCATCCTGAAATTTAATTCTTCTCAGTATAGACCTAATCTAGAATACTTCTGCATTTTTGGCTTGCACAAGAATGAATTTTTGAGCCAGTCTGTCCAGCCACAAGCATGCAAATTACTCACGAGGGTGAGATCCTAAGAGTGAGAGCATGCCAAGAAGGTTTTTCTCCCATAAAGTGTCTTGAATTGTACACAGAAACTCTCTGTATGCTAAACACTCACCCTTCCCTCCTATTGTTCCATATGCTGTAAATAAGATTATTTTAAGTGAGGAACCTGCGAAGGGCTGAGTATAAGGAGAAACCTGTCATGCTCATTCTCAGGATCTTCAGGCAGCAGTTTGGTGCCACCTCTTGGAGACACTTGTTTTCCACTTCTTCATTTCCTGGACTTTGAGTCTGTTCCACATCCATTTGTACCAGAGAGGATAAAGAACTGGAGTGCCACATTTAAGGATAATTAGACCCCTTGTCTAACTTGTGGGCTCCTCCAGATAATGAAAAATGAAAGTTTTGTTCAATTTAAAAGATTTTCACTCAAAGCTTAACAGATTTTAATTCAGACCTAGTAATCTTTTGGAAATTTCTGTATTAAGATAAGGAAGTCACAACAGGTATTTCCCGGCTAGTTATTCTGCAGATAACTTTTTCTGTTTGTTCCCCCAGACAGCAGTAATTGTAACACATGGCAGATTTCAGGGCACACTGTTCTCTTCATGATGAATTATTTATATGGCCTTCTGATTTTATATGGCAGCATCTCTATGTCAAGTAATGTAATACAGTTCTACATCACGCCCTGGCACAAAATACTGTACTGCCTTGAAAGCAGAAGGGAACATTGGGTTGGTAGGATATCTTAATCTCTAAACTATAACTGCAATAGGACAAAGAAATCTGTGTTCCTGCTACAATAGCAGTGGGGGGTTTAATCACTGTAGTGACAAGAGTAAGACAGAGTTTGAATTAAACAGTAAGGGGAGAAAATACCTAATAAGAAAAATTGATCCTGAGCCATGGGGACAGCCTATTATAGTAGAGGAATTCAACAGGTTAGATGAAATGTCAGGTGTAATCATGCACTGAGTATGATGTAATCCAGGGGGGTAACCCAAGCTCACTCTCTCTTCACAGTCTTATTATCCAGGGACCTATTGTGGACCAGTGCTTTTACCACATCAGCTGATTTCTTGATTTTGTATAAGCTTGTATCATTACCATCTGTTATTTGGTGCTTTGGGTTTGGATATAGAAAAATGTCATGGGTAAGGACAATGTGTTCTATAAAATGTGTGTACATTGTCTTCTGTGGATCTTGCAGCAGAAAATCTTTTCAGCTTTCATACTGAGATACCAGTATGAGTTGCCCAAAAATGTAACAGGCACCACATCGTCCTTCACCTTGGCAAGCTGAAAGGATGGATCAGCTGAGAAAGGTCCACAGGCAGCATTTGAGACACTCTTTAAGTGGAGATAAATAAATATTAAGGTAGATCCTGAATATCTACTAAGTTTTCTACGCTGAGTATTGTTTTGCTGGAAATGCACAATGACAAAATCCTGATGAAAGTGGCAAGTGTCACAGCATAAAAGAAACATCTGGAAGGGTGGAAGATGAGGCATTCTTGCTTGAGGAGAGGTAGCAGCAGGTAGTTTCAGTGGTGTGGAGTGAGTAGGCGAATGCCAGGAAAGGATTTTCACAGTCTTTGAGAAGAGAAAATGATCAAAGGAACATAAAATTACTGACTTCAGTTCTGGTTCTACACAAAGAAATTTTCTGGTTTCATTTTTTATTCTCCCCTGCTCTACCTTTACCTAATATTTGAATCTTTGGTAAGTGTATGTAAACTAAATCTTTACTGGATGCATGAGCCTGGACTTTGGCAGCACATCATGTTTAATGGGATCACTGTGTGCAAATCCAGCCTCAGCAACTGGTCACAAGTCATAGGATTTCTGCCTCACCACAGGAACTGGCTGAAAACAAAAGAGAGGTGGAAATTAAGAAAACAGCTCATTCTGCTGATAGGCTGTTGAGAAAATAACCACTGTGCCACAGACGGAAGCACTCCTTTGCTGGGGCTCCAGAGGTTTCCATCTCAGGTAGTAGGAACTTGCCAGATTGATATTAAGGTAAAGAATGTTTCTACCAAATTAACTGATGGAAGGAAAAACAACCTCCTGCCACATACATACCATTTCATACAACATTTTTCCAAACTTGTGCTACGTTTTTGCCATTTGAAGTGTTTTCTTGGGGCTGCTGGACTAATCCTAATAGAGCTTATCCTTTTATTTACCCAAGGAACAGATGAATCTTGATGGTAAACATACAGACTTCTCTACACAGTCCCTACCATTGTTGGAGTTTTTTAACCATTTTCTGGGACAGACCTTGTTTTATTTTCTGTAATGCATTATTCTTTGTCATATACGCAGTGTTTCCATCCTATGGGTCAATACTAGTCCCAGCAGTGACTTTAGTGAGGTGGATGTTTGCCCACAGGAATTGCAGTCCGAAATTAAGGTAACACTGGTCACTGGAATTACTTGCATGAAAAATATAAACTGCTGAAACAAGAGGTGGTGACAGGAAAACCTGAGATATGTGCTTTCCCTGAAGACATGTTCTTAAAAGATCTGAGTACATTCAAATAACCCCAAGAAAAAGTGTTGCAAGATTTCTACAGATGTTTCCTTGCTCTTATGGGAAACTTGTTAATCTTAAAACCTGTGAAAAATATGCATATTTGCTGTGCTCAGCATAATTTCATATTTCTATGTGTGGGAAGGAAGGTAGAGGATTAAATAACTTTACTGGAAGCAATTAAAACAGAGGGAAGAAACTACCACAAACCCCAAATAAGGAGAAAAATCCTCAAAGTTTCACTGAAGCCAGCCAGAGAGCTGGAGAAAGAAATCCCTATGAAGCATGAAATCTGCTTTTGTCCCTGTAGTTTGCAGTGACACCAGCTTCACATCACACATTGCTCAGGATACTGTGTGGCTTTTGCCTTGGTGAGTGCTGAGAGACGATGGACGCTTTTCCTGTGCTAGCCTTAACTGTCTCTCTAACCTCCAGCATACTTTCTCACTCAGGGAAAGGGGCAGCTGACAGAAACAGGCTGTCCTCTAGATAGTCCCTGCCACAAGGTGTGACAGCAGGTGGGAGATAAACTAGTGAGCTGGCTGGGGGCAGAGTATTGTTCAGGAGCAGACAAAGATCTTGTTTCACCACAATTCTGGGCTGTCTCTGCCCTGCTCTGCCTTGCCCTGAATTCTTTAGCAGCCTTTGGGCTAGCTGTTTGTTTGTCTTGAACATGGAGATTATTCTTTAAATTTCTTTGGTCGCTCTGATGCCTTGTAACTTTCCAGAAAGGGCTTTTATAGGTTTATTTGAATTTTGACTACACTTGACTTAACTGCAATCAATTATTGCATTAGCAATGAAACAAACTCAGGTTAAAAAAAAAAAAAGAAAAGAAAATAAAGGGAAAAAAACCCTGACCCTTGTAAGCTTTTATTAAACACTCATTGTCTGCATTCAATGTTCCCACATTGAGTGTGACCACACTGGCAGGACATCTGCCTGCAAGGCTACTCCAGCAGTGACTGGGAAATAAATCCAGTGCCTGAAGAAGAAGAGGCAGAGCCCTGTTCACAGCAGAGGGACAAACTTCACACATTGTCTCTAAAGGGATGCCCTTTTGTGGGTTCTTTCTATTGATTGCTAAAAAGAAGTGGGAGCAGCCCTGACTGGCATTTTCAGGGGAGCAGGGGATTTTTTAGTTGCAGAACTACACAGTGCTGCAGCCAGTAACAAGTAGACAATTTCTTTGATTTCCTGCTGTCCTGTGTGTTTATTCTGCCTCATCCAGCAGCTCTAGCATTATTTGCAAGGATGCTGCTAACCCTGAATAATTCACTCATGGTGACTAATATTTTTACATTCATCTGTGCAACAGTGCTGTGAGGTACTGAAGAACCAGGTCCTATAAAAGACCATCATCCCCTTTTTTGTGTTTTTTCCCATTCAACTCTGAAACTCTGCTCTTGTGGTTTCTACCATTTTTTCCAACTTCGAACTCTGTTGTCCATCAAAAGGGACATTCTTTTAAATACACTTTGAGACTTACCTTGCTTTCTGTGAAAATGAACTTGCTTTCTGGAGACAGTCTGCTTATCCAGTTATGCTTTTAAATTAATTTCTGCACTGTGGTGGTTTTCCTGTTACCTATTCAATCTAAGCCTGGGATTTTTTCATCAATACACTTTGTTTCTCTCTTAGGCCGGTGCAAGTCATATATTTGGAGACTGATCCACTAATTTTCTGAACTCTAGAGGATTTTTTCATAGATGTACTAATTCAGCTCCTCTTGAAAGAGCCACAATAAAAACAAAACAAAACAAAACAAAAAAAAAAAAAACCCACCACAACAGAATGTCCAGATACATTGCTGACCTGTGTATATGGAGTACATGGAATACAAAGTACTCTTTTAAAAGTGTGCCACCTTTCCAGTCTGTCTCTTGCGTGCAACCAGCATGGGACTCTGTGGATGGGCCAGCACCCTGTTCCCTCTGCTAGGCAATGCAAATCAGAGCTGCTTCTGTGAGCTTGAAAAGATTAGAAGCAATTTCCATATTGCAAGTGAGAAAATGCAAACATGCATTAAAAGATTCAGTGTCAAGGCTTCATAATAGAAATTCTTGGTGGTTTGTCATCTTACATGCCCTTTAGATAAAGCATAACAGCTAAAAATTAATGTGACCTTTTTCTTCTTCCATCTAGATCTGGGCCTGTTTAAGGAGTGTTCATGTGTCTGGAATGAAAACAGCTTATTTCTGAAAGAGCGTGTTAAAACTGGGTGCTAGAGAAACCCTAAGAAATTTTAAACTCAAGCTTGAATCAAATCTGCACTTTCTCAGGATCCATGAGACTCACAGCTTGACAGTGAAATCTTAGAGCTTATGTAAATAGAACTGTCTCATTGGCAGGTGTTGCAGCTCACAAGTGGATATATATAATCTATACTCTTGAACAGACCTCGTGAGTCAAACAGGACCCAAAGCTTTAGAACAGTTTTGGTTTAATTTTTATGTAGTTATATTGGAGGTACTTTATCTGAACTGTTTAATGAGATGAACCATAGATTGCCTTGCCCTCAGCTCCCTTGATGGACCAAAGGGTCAGAAGTAGTAGCTCACAAAAGAGGTTGCTTACATGGATACCCTAAGCAGCCTACAGTTCTGCCACGAGGCATTTCCATAGGAGAACCTTTCTGTCAAGTAC
>VXBR01005948.1:0-97665 GCA_013400215.1 Cisticola juncidis
GTGCCACAAACTAGAGAGCAGAATCCCAACTTCAATCAGCAGACAAACAAAAAAGTTTTATGCTGAGTTTGATTTCACAGTCACAAAATGGTTTGGGCTGAAGGGCCCTCAGAGCCTGTCTCATTCCAATGCCCTGCCATGGACAAGGACACCTTCCACCTGACCAAGCTGCTCTAACCCTCAACCCAGCCCTGAACAGGTTTAATCTCTCATTAATCTCAGGTTTTTCCCTCAGCAGAGCCTCCAGGAGGCTCCTGGGTGTCCTGAGAGGTGCAGTTTGGTTGGGAAGCCCGGGAGCAGCCCACGTGTGCTCCCAGCTCACACCCTCCTTGGAATGAGGAAACTTTCAGCGTGGATTTCTCAGCACACAGACCCAAATCAATCGAATAAACATCGAATAAACAAGGACACTGCCCCCTGAGTGGGGCTCTGGGGCCACCAAGGTGCTGAGCAGCTCAGCAAACACGGCCTGAGCTGAGGGCTGGGCAGGCAGAGCCCTCAGCCCAGCACAGCCCCTGCGCTCTGATCCTGGGATTTAATGAGTGCAACGAGGAAGGGCAAATATTGACACTGAGGAGCTCAAGTGGGCAAATAAACCAGGCTTTTACAAGGGAAGCAAACACAGCTCAGGCTGGGATTCAAGGGGAAGATTGTGGCTGGGTCTGGGTCTCCAAAGCTGCTTTTTGCCTTTGACAAGCTGTTCCTTGTCAGGGCATCAGAGACAGGGATGGGGAATTTAGTCTGTGCAAACACACGTGGTACTGGGATGGAGAGAAAAAACAGGTTCTCCTTAGGTCTGCAGGCTCATTAGATTAATTTTTGCGTCTTTCACAAGCAGGGAGCAACTTCCCTGTCCTCACACTGCCCAGGTTGCAGTTCCAGCAGCAGCAGCCCTGAGGCCTCCAGCACACACACCCCACCTCCCCAGGAGCCCTCGGTGACAAATATCTGCAGCCGAAAGGCTGAAATCCCTGCAAAGCCCCAAGTAAACACAGCAGGGACCTGTTTGCGGGCTCACCTGGAGGAAAGGAGAATTGTGGTGCCGGGGCTGAGGCTGCTGTAGCTGTGCAGAGGGGTCTGTGCTGCTCCTGGGGCTGCAGAGCTGCTCTGGAGCTGGAGCTGCAGCAGCAGCGGCAGCAGCAGCAGCAGCAGCAGCAGCAGCAGCTTCACTGTCTGCAGCAAAACCTCCCCAGCTGTGGCCTGGAAGGCTGTGGAATAACTCCCATCCCCTCCTGCTCCTGGCGTGGGGCAGATGCTCTGGCAATTAAGGAACACGGATCTCAGAGGGGTCTCCATCAGGCTGAGCCGGGGTGGGGATGAGCTCCAGCAGAGCCCCAGCCCCCCTGGCAGGCTGGAGGAGCATCCCCCTGCCCCCAGGGACCAGCCTGCTCCTGGGGAGTGGGGACAAGGCAGCCCCAGTCCCAGCAGCCCCACAGGTCCCTGCCACAGCAGTGCCCTGCTCCAGACCTGCCTTTGGGGCCTGCCACCCCCAGACCCTCTCTGCAGCAGTCGTGGGTTTTGGGGTCACACCCAGCCATGGGTGCCAGGTTTGCCCTCGTGCAGAGGTTTGGGGGTCTCAAATCCCATCCCTGAAAGCCTCAGGGCAGTCAGGAACCTCTCCTGCCCTGCAGGGACAGAGTGCAGAGTGGCCAGGAGGTGCTTTGGGGTCAGATTTTGGGGCCAAGGCCCAGGTCAGTAACAGTCAGACCCCTGTGGAAGGTGTCCCTGCAGGGGTGGGATGGGATGAGCTTTAGGGTCTCTCCCAACCCAAATCTCTCAGATTTTGGGGCCAAGGCCCTGGTCAGTAACACTCAGACCCCTGTGGAAGGTGTCCCTTCAGGGGTGGGATGGGATGAGCTTTAGGGTCTCTCCCAACCCAAACCATTCTATGATACAATTCCATAACTTTCCCATAATTCCATAATAGATATTCCACAGTATAAAAGGAGCTGGGTTTAGGGTCTCTCCAGCTGTCCCAGGGCAGCCCTGGTGTCCTGGCTGGGGTGGGGATTCCCAGGAATCCCCAGCTCATTTGAGCAGTCGGGCTTTTAGCAGTGAATCAGGACAAGTGTGCAGTGAGCAAGGCATGAGCAATGCCTCTGACTGCCGGGCTAATCCCAGCAATAATGCAAATTTACTGACAGGGCTCTCTGCACGAGAGGAGCAGCTCCCATTTATCCCATTTATCCACTTATCTGGGGAGCAGATATCAGGGTAAACCACTCCGAGGCCAGTCCATGGCCATAAATCAGCATTTTTTTTTCCTACCAGCGGTTCGGGACAGGCCTCAGCACAGCAGCCTCACCCTTGAGGGGAAATCACTCAATTCTGAGCTGAGAGGGCACAGCAGACCCCGCACTGGGCTTTAGTCAGGTCCCTTCTTCCTCTGCCATTCCAGCACCAGGCTCTGAGTTTAAAATATTAACTTTGCTGTGCTCTACCAGAGGACCACACTCCATCCTCATTCCTTCTAGGAAATTACTGTAAATTCTTATTACTGCTCACAATCAAATCACTTCTCATTCTTCTCTCTAAGCTGAACGACTTCAGTGCTTGTGGTGCCTCTCCTGTTCTGGTTAATTATTTCTTTTATCACTTCCAAGAATGAATAGAAAGGCAGTAAGTGGGTGGGAAAAGAAATAATTTTAAAACCTTATAAAAATTTGTTGTGGTTGAAAGATGTTTGCTTTCTTTGCACGAAAGGTGACTTTAAATTTCCAAGTTCAGCAGAGAAAAGTGATTCCTGCTAGTAATTAAATTCTTAGATTGAGTCTGCATCCAAGTTTGTGTTCCATAAACAGGAAGGCAATTAATGAAATTAATGATTGGCATCAATGCAAGGGTTGGGACTCGAGGATTTTTAAGGTTCCTTCCAATCCAAATCTTTCATTGATCCACACTGTTTGCCTCCTTCTCCTTGCCAGTCCACCTGGGAGGAGAACAGCGTGGAAGAGGAACCTGTTTGGGTCAAAAAAAGCCTTTTTAGGACCATGAATTTGCAGTCCCAGCCTGCTGCCGATCCGTGTCTGCATCTCCCATCATATATTGGAAGATTCATTAAGGAGAGGTGGGAAAGGCCGGACTGGGGGTGCATTAAAAAGCCTCTTTGTTATTTCAGCAAGGCGAGAAGCACCCGATGGATCGGTTTCCATTAGCAGGAGAGAGAACAGCCCTTCAGAAACGATCCTGCTCTCACAATCCTTCTCTCACGGAGCTGCCCCTTGGACAGCCGGCAGCCTCCCCTGCTCATCCGTCCTGCCGCAGGCTCCCTCTGCAGGAGGAGTCGGATTTTTGTTGGAAACTCGGACAAGGGACACAAATGTCAGGGTGAGTCAGAGCTGTCCCTCCCCAGTTGTGCCCTGGGTGCTCTTTGCTCAAAAATCCATTTACAGCTCACTCCCTGTGATCCACAGCCCCATTTATGGTGCTCTCCCAGGCTTTTCCTGCCTCTGGCATTGCGGTGCTTCCTGTGGATGGAGAGCCCAGGCTTTTGGGAGCTCCGGCAGTTTTTGAGCTCCCAAACCCAAATCAGGAGAGCATTTACCAGGCTCCATTTCACTCTGAGCTGTGTTCCTGGGTCGTGCTTGCACATTAGGATCTCCCTGGCGTTCCCAAAGTGCCAGAGTTGCTGGGTGTGAGATGGGAATGCTTCTGCTGATGCTCCAGCTTCCCTCCAGGACGCTGCTTGGGCTCCTGTGCCAGCCCACGTGGCAGCTCTGGGAAGGTGAAATAAATCCTCCTTTTTAACCCCTCCGAAGTTCCAAGCTGGCTCAGGCCTTCTCAGGCTCTGGAGGAATATTTCATAGACAGGAAAAAGGACTCAAAAGAGGATCCGACCTGTTGGAGTCCAGGACATCCCTGTGGCCACCCTGGAGGGTTTGGAGACCGGACAGGGGGTCTGGGATCTGTACAGGGGGGTCAGAGCCTCACACAGAGCCCAGGAGGACACTGCCTCTGATCCCTGCCATGGCAGTGAATGCCCACAGTGTATGAAGAATCACAAGCTGAGAGAATTCAAAATAAACAGTATTTAGTCTATCATAGAATGTAAATGTAGAATCCAGGATTTTTAGTATATGGGGCTGGAGAGACAAGATGGAGGAATTGGGGAGTGGCCCCTGTGCTCCTTGTTCTTGCTCTCGTCCCCCATCTTTTGCTGAGCTGGATTTTAGAGATTGGTTTAGAGTAGAAATGACATGTTAGCATAGGTAGTAGGGATTGGTAAAATTCTGTAAATAAAAAGTGCATTTTGGACAGTGGTTGGGTCAGGGGTGCTGTACATGAGGTGTGGGGCTCTCTGACCCACCCAGTCNTATCCCTGAGGGGGAGAGACCATTCCCAAGGGGAATGGAACAGGAAGGAGTGCCACCAAAATGCCTGGAGGAGCTGCAGCTCCAGGTCCTGGAGCACAGGGAAAGCTGCAGTAGGGTGGGAAAAGCCCCTTCCTCAGCTGCAGGGGTGGATTAGAGCAGCTTTGTGGGGAGCACTGGATCAGGGGAGGGGGTATCACTGATCTCCCAGCTCAAGCTCCCTGCCAGGACCAAAGGGATTTCAGGGGTGGAATTCACTGGTGTGGGAGGAGAACTCCTGGAAGGGGCAGTGTGATCCCCTGGAGGAGCTCCCAGCTCCTCATGCTGAAGGAGGCTGGATGCTGTGCATTATACACGTGATGTATTTTATACATTATTTATGTGTTATTATAAAGGAGTGACTGTGGCTGAGGGGATTCTCCCCCTCTGCTCTGCTGGGGCCTCACCTGCAGAGCTGGCCCAGCCCTGGGGCCAGCAGCAGAAGGATTTTGGAGCTGCTGGAGAGTCCAGAGGAGGCTCCAAGGGCGGGAGCCCCTCTGCTCTGGAGCCAGGATGGGAGAGCTGGGGGGGTTCACCTGTAGAAGGGAAGGATCCAGGGAGAGCTCAGAACCCCTTCCAGGGCCTAAAGGAGCTCCAGGAGAGCTGGAGAGGGACTGAGGACAAGGGATGGAGGGACAGGACAAGGGGAATGGCTTCAAGCTGGAAGAGAGGAGGTTGAGGAGGTTTAGGTGGGATTAAGAGAAGGAATTCTTCCCTATGAGAGAGCTGAGGCCCTGGCACAGGGTGCCCAGAGCAGCTGTGGCTGCCCCTGGATCCCTGGCAGTGTCCAAGGCCAGGCTGGCTTTGAACCTCATCCCATCTCCTCCTCTGCAGCTTTTCCAGCCCTCATGCTTCTGCCCTCCTTCCCATTCTTTTACTGCATTTTCCCCTTGGATAGAGCCCAGATTTGGTGATATCAGCTTCAGTCACCAAAAAAGAGCTGCAGGGTTGGAGCAACCTGGCTTTTCCAGGAGTTCTTGGATGGGACTAAGTTTGGGTGTATTTCCAAAAGGCCACCACTGACCTCAGCTGCTCTGTCAAGCAGCCAAGGCTTTTTTATTTTTCCTGGGAGCACAGAAATCCCTCAAGGTTCTAAAATTTCTTAAATGTGAGAGTTGGAAATAAAAGTTTGGAAAAAGCAGAGTTTGCTTCCTTCCTGTTTGAAGGAAAGCTGAACCCTGTTAGACACCAGCCAAGGCAGTTTCAGCCCCAGAAATTAAAATCTAGAAAATGATAAGCAGGGTTGTGTTTTGATTTAAGGAGATCCTGTCAGGAAACTCTAAATTGAAGCTGGCTTTGCTCTGCCTATTAGAGAACAGTAATAATTGTGTGCCATATATGTGCTCTCACCTGCTTCTTCTCCCTCAGAAAAAGCATTTAAAATCAATTCTCATGAAGAAACATTCCGAAAGGAAGGATGCTGAATTTATTATTATATATTATTCATATCATGACAACACCCAAACTTTTCTCAGTGCTGAGCAGAATGAGAGAAGATAAAGCCTCTGGCCCAAAGAGACTTTGAAATAAATGGAAATGAGGTTTGGATCTGCCTCTGTGTGAGTGTGTGTGTGCATGGAAAGTTTTTAAGTATTACTGAAGAAAGCGTGGGGGAAAAATTGAATTATACATCAGCTTCTTCACCACCAGGAAAAAAAAAATGGGCACGTCTCTGCACTCTTGATAACATTTTAATAATTTACAACCTCAAATTTCACCCTGGGAGTGACTTTCAGGAGGAGGGAGGAATCCTGTGACTGTAAACACAGCTGGAAGGGAATGGAAAATATGGGATCTGCTGGCCAGGGAAGAGGGGTGGCAGGAGGAGAGGGAGGAAGGCAGGTGGTGGGTGGGGAGATGGGAATTCTCCAGGGGATCCCTCCCTGGGGACCCTGGAGGGGACAGGAGGTGTGGGGCAGCCACTGCATCCCCTGGCAGTGCTTGGAGTGAATCCTCATTCCCATCCTCACCTTCTCCAAAGGCACTTGGAGCAGCCTGGGCTAGTGGAAGGTTGGAATGAGATGGTCTGGAGCATCCCTGGGGTCTTCCCAGCACACAGGAGGCTGCACAGGGCTTTGGCTGGTGGAACCCTTTGTCCCACGCTCTGTTTTCCCAAGGAGGCCGTGGAGAAGCTTCCCTTGGGCAAGGTTCCCAGGGCAAGGTCAGCTTTGGGGCTACCAAAACCCATCAGCCTGGTAAAACAAAACAAAGCAAAGCAAAACAAAACAAAACAAACCAAACCAAACCAAAACAAAACAAACCCAAAACTCAGAAACCAAAAACCAGAAACCAAAAACCAAAAACCAGAAACCAAAAACCAGACCAAAACAAAACAAACAAAAAACCCAAACCAAACCAAACTAAACCAAACCAAACCAAAAAACCAAAAAACACCCAACAAACCAAACCCAACAAACCCAGGGTCCAAATAGTTCATTAGTGACATCTGTTACTTCACTAACAGCATCCCCCATGTCAGTCCTGGTTGTCCACACCCTGTTCTGCCCTGTGGAGGAGCTGCTGGCTGCATCCATGGGGAGGGAGGGGCCAGGGACAGCCCGGGGGTGCCTCCTGCTCCCCCTGCCCCACCCAGCCCGGGGTGGCCGGGCTCGGGCTCTGGGAGCTGATGGATGTCAGGGTTCCCCTGTGCAGCTGTGACACCGCCAGATGTGGCACAGCTGGCTGGACCCAGGTCCCCTGTGAGCCCCCCAGGCAGGCCAGGGCCAAGCACAGCCTGTGGCACACCAGGAATCCCTGGAGAAGCCAGGAGAGAGCGGGGTGAAGATTGTTCTCTGTCTCCCTCTGGAATGACAGCCACAGTTTGGTTTGTCCAGGGAATTTCTGACTTTGCAGGAAGAATCACAGGTGTCTTCAAACCTGGGTTCTGGGGGTCACCCAGCCAGATCTGTGCATGGACAGCCTGAATGTGTTTGGAATTCTTGCTGGACACAGCTCAAGGCATCACTGAATTCCCCTGAGTGTGACCAACCCCTGAGTCCCTTGTCCTGCCTGGAAACACATTTTGATCCAATTTAATTTAGCCTTGACAATCATCCTCTTCCTTAAAACCAGCAGCACCCAGATTTTGCTGGGAAAAAAAAACAAAAAAAAAAGTGGGAAATGGTTCTGCTTTTTACAGAAAGTGTGAAAAAGTTCAGATTTTGCAAAGACCCCAAGGTTTTCTTCAGATTAAAAAATATTCAACTGAAAGTGCCCAGTTTTCGGAAGCATGCCACTTGTTTATTGCATTTATTCTAATATTGAATGCTGAGTTCACATTATAGATAAGGGTTATTAGCAATTCATTTTAATGTGTAAGGAATTGAAGGAAGTTATTTCATTATAAACAGGGGAATGTGGCAGGTTAAATAAGAATTAAGAAGGGGAAATGGCTTCCCACTGCTCCCGGGCAGGGTTAGAAGGGCTTGGAGCAGCCTGGGACAGTGGAAGTTGTCCCTGCCCATGGCAGGGGTGGGACTGGATGAGTTTTAAGGTCCCTTCCCACCCAAACCATCCTGGGACTCTATGAAAGGACAGAAATGGGGCTCTCTGAGCATTGGCAGGCCAGATGCTCAGCAGGCTGGTGACCTTGTTTCTCCCCAGAAACTTTAGAAAGTGGTACAGGACTTTCTGTCTTTGCTGCCCCACCTGAAGGCTGATTGTGACCTGTGTAGCAAACCTGGGGACTGCAGCTCCATCCCTTCCCAACCCTTTCCAGGCAGAGCTGTGACTGTGACCTCCTGAGTATCCATTTAATCCCTGAGCTTTTCCCATCACTCCCATTCCTGGGCTGAACAGCTTTCCATGGTGACAAACCCCACCAGCTAATTATGCCCTACATGAAAATTTATTTTCCTTCATCGGTGTGAATTTTCTGCCTTTATGGGAAAGCGGGTTATTTATTAAGAGAAAAAAAAAAATCTCAGTGGCTTTGTGTAGTTAGAGCTTCTCAAATCCCCTTCTCAGCAAAGGAATCAACAATTACAGCTGGCCCTGGGTTCCATCCCCACTTAGGCATGATGGATCTGCAATTCCAGAGTTTTCATTAGAGCAAATAGGCACCCAAGTCCATCAATAAACCATATGAAGTGTGAGGATACTGATAACAGCAGCCTATTAGATTCATTAGTGCTAATCAGGAGGGAGGCATCGATGGCAGCCCGTGGATAATGCTCACTTAAAGAAGTGAAGGATTTCAGTGATGTGGGAGCACTGGAAAGGCTCTGGAAGCAAATGTCAAACCTGCCTCATTCCCTGGAAAAGGAGGGAAAACCCACAGATGAGATCACACAATGAACATTTTAGTCAATTATGAGGGCACATAATGGCAGCAGGTGAGGAACAGAGAGGAGGGAAGGGTGGGGAGGAGGATTTCCAGTGGGAATGTGTTGGGCACTGGTTTGAACCACAGAAGTTGGGAATGTTGGGAATGCAGCCAGGCAGGGAGGGCAGCCCAGGATCTCCCAGCACACAAAGGAAAGGGGAGATCAGAAAAACAATCACACTGTGGATGGGATGAGGTTTCTCCAGATGGGATCCAATCCAATAAATTCAAGAATCCTAAAACTTGGTGAACTTGTTATGGCTGCTGAGGTGGTGACAGGAAATAATTATGGTGACAAACCATTAGAAAATCATTGGGAAGCAGAGGGGAAAATATTAAATGTGGATTTCTCCTAAATCACATTGGCAAATCCAGGAAATTTGGTGGAAAATTTGGGGGCCTGAAAGTTAAAGAGGCAGTCTGGAAGTTGGCTGATAAGTAACAGGGAAAATATGTTGCAAAAAATTCCAGCTATTAGCAGCAAGATGGGAACCTTCCCAAAAGGAGAAAGGAGCAGAAAGGACAGAAAAAAGGCTGATCATCCAAAATAGATGTGACAGAAAATTTGGGAAATGCCAGGAGAGAATGAAAATTGAGAAATTCAGACTTCACTGGAACTGGCAAAATATATTAAAACCTCCAACCAAAGGCTGTCCCTGAAGCCTTTGCTCTTCCTTGTCCTTCCCTGGTGGAGCTAAAGATTGCAGCTAATCCAGGAAGGCCCAGACTGGAAATTATTGAGTTCCTAAGGATTGTGCTGGGGGCTGGGATGGAGGAGGAGCAGAGCTGGGGGAACAGAGCAGAGCTGGATGGGGAAGGGGAATGATGGGGCACTCAGGCTGTGGGATGAGGGCAGGAGAGGGGAGTCAGACCACGGGAATTGTCTCCATCCTGACTCCTGAGATCCCTCCCGTGGTCTTGCAGGTCTCCTGGCATGGGATAGTGGGAATATCATCCAAAGGAAGAGCAAAGGCAGGGCCTGAGAACATGGAAGAGAAAAGCAGGGACTGCAGCAGATGAGATACCCTGAGCCTGCTCCTGCAGGAACTGCAGCGGGTCTGGAAGGACAAACTGAAGATTTTGAAGAAACTTGTGGAAAAGGGGGAAAACCCCAAGCTGGCACGGATTCTAACTTCATCAAAGCAAGGTGGGCACTGGTGAAACCATGTGGGGGTTACTGACAGGGAAGGAGACTCTTACAAGGTGATGAGGAAAGGCTGGGAGAACTGGGATTGCTGGGCATGGAGAAGAAAAGCTCCAGGTGATCTCATTGTGGCCTTCCAGTATCTGAAGGAGATGATAACCAATGTGGAGAGAGACTATATCCAAGGCATGGAGTGCCAGGACAAGAGGGAATGGCTTCCCACTGCCAGAGGACTGGGCTAGATGGGATATTGGGAAGGAATTCCTCCCTCTGAGGGTGCTGAGGCTCTGGCACAGGCTGCCCAGAGAACCTGTGGCTGCCCCTGGATCCCTGGAAGTGTCCAAGGACGTTTTCCCTGCCCATGGCAGGGGTGGAGCTGGATGGCCTTTAAGGTCCCTCCTGACCCAAACTCTCCTGGGATTCTGTGAAGACTCCCAAGCTCATTGATCACCTCTGGGAATGACAATCCTCACAGGGCAGCCATGACCACCCCTGTCCCAGCTCTCCCGTTTTAGAGATGTACCCAGCAGAGACTGGCCACCAGAGAGAGCCTGGGGCTCCCAGCAGACACTGGAGAAGCCTTTGGTTTCTCTGCCTGATGCACAAAGGAACCTTGGCTCCTCCTCTGGGGCATCACCTTTCCTGCCAGCACAGGACTGAAAGTTACAGCAGGACTTCATTTGTAGCATCTCAAAGAGACAAAAGGAGACTTTCCCTTCAGCTTCAATACTGCCCAGCCCCTGGAAGGAGCTCAGAGTCTCATCCCTCCCTCTGGAAGTTTCCCTGTAGCTCTGTTTTACCATCCCTCAGATCCCAGCCTGGCTTTGCCGTGCTCTGTGTGTTCCTGTGTCATCTGGCACCACGGTGGTTTGATCCTGAATCTGTTGGTCTCATCCCAATGGGAATGACAGACGTTGGCAGAGGGGAAGCCTGGGATCCAAAAGGCCACAGAACTGCAGGATTTTCCCTGTGCTCTGGACAAACACTGACTGGGGCTGGCTTCAGCTGCCTCCTCCCCTCTGGATGCTCCAGCATGGAACACAAGCAGTGACAAACTGGAGCAATTACTCCCCATGCTCCCAACCACCCCATTTCCCTCCCCTCACTATTGATTTTGGAAACACTGTTGGAAAAGAGAAAAGGCAAAAGAAAAAAAAACCCTTCATGGCCTGTAATACCTAAATGGAAATTTAATCCCTGCTCCATCCACATCCCCTGGCTGCATTTGTTTTCCAGGCACATTTGGATTGTTTTGTTTACTGCTGAGTGTGTTTATGATTATTTTAGCAGAGAGCCTTGCACGATACATTTTGTATGAAGGTCACTGCTCAGATATTCCCGATCGGCGCCGCGCGGGTTCCTAATGAATCCACTCTGCCCCGTGCAGGGCTCCCTCCATTTCCAGCGGGGCTCCCGCTGCAATCCCGCATTAGCCATGTGCTGCACACTCCCATTCTCTGCTGCTGGATGAGGGGAAGGGCACTGGGAAGCTGCTGATGCCAATCGTTCCACCCAGGGGTTAATGCGCTGCCCATAAACGCGGCCAGCCCAAACCGGGATAAATGAGACATTTCAGGAATCCTTATGCGTGCCCCAGGCGTTTCCCTCTTTTTGGATCCAAGCTCACTGGCAGGGAATTTGCCTTTCCGAAGTGTCCATCCCTCCCCAGCCCGCCGGGATCATCGGGATCTGCAGCCCCGGTGTGCTGAGCATCAGCGCGGTTTGCAGCGCTCCACCAATCCCTGATGCTCCCCACATCCCCTCCCGCCTTTTCCCTGCTCCATATTCATGAGACAAGACTTGTTTTGTCTTCCTGACCGGCTGGCCCAGGCCCCAGTGAGGAATTCCGGCAGGAATTCTGCTTGGCAGGAATATTCTGGCCCCGTACTGAAAATAAGGGGCTGCACCTGCTTGCCTTCACTGGACAAGGTGTGATCCACTGGACAGCAGGCCTTCCCTGGCTGTGAGGATAGGGATTGGTAAATAAGGAATCCAGCCTGCCTCCACGGCAGTTTTAATGGATTTGGGGAGAGCCTGGACCAAGCAGGGAGAGGGAGAAAGGCTGTACCAGCATCATCACCACTGCAGGCGTTGGCAGGTTAGAGATGTTTGGGTGGAGGATCTGTTTCCATGTGGATTGAGTTCAGAGCCAGGTGACATTCCCCACAAACTCCAGCTCAAGGGGTTTGCTGTCTATGTGTAGAATCATGGAATCATTACAGTTGGAAAAGATCAACTCCAAGTCCAATGGCTGGGCTCCAAGATCGAGTCCAGCCATTCCCACACCACTTCCAAGGCCACCACTGCCCCATGCCCCCAAGTGACACATCTACATCTTTTAAATCCCTCCATGGACATGAGTCCCCCAGAGCCTTGGGCAGCTGTTCCAGTGTCTGCCCACCCTAATATCCAACCTAAGCCAGAGGTGGAGCAACTGGAGGCCCTCATTTCTCTGTATTCATGGATTTTTCCTCCCTGATCCAAGAGGACTCTCAGCAGTCACCATATCCTTTGGCATGAGCAGCATCCAGGGAATGGATGAAACACATCTCCTCCTGTTTGCCTGAACCACTCTCTGCTCATGTCCTTCCTGATCCTCTTGTTCTTGTACAGGAAGAAAGGATTATCCAGGGATACAGATGGATTTGTAGCTCAGGTTGCTGTGGAAAGCTCTGCTCCAGTTTTCCTGCTCCTCATTCCATGTAAGGGACGGGAAGGGCCCCAGTGGTACCAGAGGTGTGTTCAGGTGTGCTCCCCTCTGAGCCTGGTTTGAAACAGCTGGATCCAAGCTGCCTTTGGACACCTTGGGATGCTTTCAAATCTTCCTTTCCCCCTGGGAAGTGGCCACTGAAGAGCTCTGGGCTTGGTTCCCATCTCCTGGTTGTGATTAAATGCTCAGCAGCTCAGCCTTGGCAGAGGGAGGGATCCCTCCAGCTCTCCCCCCAGCTAGGTTTGGGCTGGGATGGTCTGGGATCCATTAGCCCGAGGCAAAAAAAATCACAGATAATAAAAACAACACAGCCCCTAATGATCTTGTTTTATGCAATCTGGCTTCTATTCCAACAAAACACAGGCAGAACTCTCTTTCCAAGAGTTCCTGGAGAACAGACAGACACAATGCCTGACTCCAGAGTGCTTTCATCTCCCACCATCAGGAGACACCTCATTTATCTCTGCCTTCATCATCCTTTATTCCCACCACCTGCTGAGAGCTGGAGCAGTACCTGGATGGAATTTTTGCCTCTTTAGTAATCTCTGCCTCCTCTGCTGTCTGTCCCAGAGCTCTGGGAGTGTTCCATGGGTCATTTTCTCCAGGAAGTGTTTTCTCATTTAAATACTCAGCCATGCAGCCCCTGGAATGTCCGTAGGCATTATAAACGAAGGGAAAAGGATCTGGAAAAACAACACCCTGATCTACCTCAGCTGGCCAAGAGTTTGTTCTTCTTTGCAAGGCAATTTTGAAGGTTGGCAGGAATCAGTGGTCCTTCCCTGTCCCAAGGAGATGGACACAGCTCCAACCTGGAAGGAAAAGCCATTCCAAGGACCCTCCAGAAACTCTGGTGTTAGAGTCTAGAACATCCCTGTGGCCACCCTGGAGGGTTTGGAGACCGGACAGGGGGGTCTGGGATCTGTCCAAGGGGCTCAGCCAGCCTCACACAGAGCCCAGGAGGACACTGCCTCTGAGCCCTGCCATGGCAGTGAATGCCCACATTGTATGAAGAATCACAAGCTGAGAAAATTCAGAATAAGTAGTATTTAGTTTATCATAGAATGTAAATGTAGAATCCAGGATTTTTAGTATCTGGGGTTGAAGAGACAAGCTGGAGGAATTGGGGAGTGGCCCCTGTGCTCCTTGTTCTTGCTCTCGTCCCCCATCTTTTCCTGAGTTGGATTTTAGAGATTGGTTTAGAGTAGAAATGCCATGTTAGCATAGGTAGTAGGCATTGGTAAAATTCTGTAAATAAAAAGTGCATTTTGGACAGGGTTGGGTCAGGGGTGCTGTACATGAGGTGTGGGGCTCTCTGAGCCGCCCAGTCCTGCTCTGCTGGGGATGCCCTGCAGAGCTGGGACAGAACTGAGATAATGCCCCTGCCAGGGAGGCCTGGCAGAGCTGAGACAGAACTGAGATAATGCCCCTGCCAGGGAGGCCTGGCAGAGCTGAGACAGAACTGAGATAATGAAGAATAAACAACCTTGGAACAGGCACTGGCGGACTCAGTTTGTCTGCTCTACCTCTGGTGTGAAACACTCAGGGCAAAGAGAAGACGAAAAACCTGATTACCTTGGGGAACAGCAACCCTGAGGAGAATCTCAGGGAAAAGCAACCCTGAGACTCTGGCTGCCCAAAGTGGTACTTGCTAATTTTCTTAGTAAATAGTTCAGCACTTAGACTGAGAACAGATCTGGTGGATGGCCCTCCTCCATCACATCTGGGGTGGGGGAAGTGGAGCCCAGCAGCTGTGGCCAGAGAGGTCCCTCCTGCGTTTGGAATCCCACCCAGGAGGCAGAATGGGCCTCACTTGTCAGCCTTGCCAGCCCCAGCATCTCATCCTCCTCTAGAATGAAATCATAAATTCTCCAGGCTTCCTCAGCCCTCATGAGCTCCCTGGATTAGGAGCTGTCACCATCTGGAATTTAACCCTTCACATCCAGACTGGAAGGTGAAGCCTGGTGGTGAGGACAGACACATTCCAGCTCCAAGTCATTCCCAATAAGACCCAGGGGACACAGGGATCCAACCCCAGCAGCACAGGCTGTAAATCAAAGCAGACTTTGCAAGGAACTCCTGGGTAAGAAGCAAACAGGGCTGTGGACAATCCTGAAAGTGAACCAGAGCATTCCCCACGCCCTGTCCACAGGCAGAGCTGGGATCTGCAGCCTCAGAGCTGGAAGTCACAGAGTGGAGACATCAAGGCTGACTCTTGGTGTGCTCCAGCTCCTCCTCACAACTCCTCACCTCCCAAAATCATGTGCAGTCCTTGGTGTGCTTGGGCATGGCTGGGGAGCATCTCCTGGGTGTTTTGTCAGGTTTGGATCATCCCTGCTTCAAGGCCAACAAGAAGTAGGGAACAGGTACAACAAATCAGCTCCCAAAGCACCCAGGTCTGGAATATCCCTCCGTGACCTGAAGCTTCAGGAACCCAACTCAGCTCCAGGTAAAATTCATTAAATTGGGCTGGCACAGGGTGCTTGCTCAGGGCTTTTCTCTTCCATGCCATTAATTAAAATATATGTTGATAACATCCTTCTCTTTTCTGTCCTTGGCTGTAATAGATACATTCTGTGTTTAGGGTGGAAATATTTGTCATCATTCATATTTTGGCTTGATGTAGCTATCTGGGTGACCTTTAGCAGCCTGTGATATATAGAAAAGCTGATTACATGTCCCTTGATTTCATAGGAGGGATCAATATAAACAAGATTAGGAAAAGAATAAAAATTTCATTCATTTTAAACAAATCCCAACAATGGTTTCTTTGAGAAACTCAGACCTCCAGCACTCAGAATGAGGATTTGAAAGCTGGCAGGGAGTCACAAACGTGGCTTCTGACACCTCTGGAAAACTTCTGCCCAGACTGGTCCAATCCATAAACTCTGAGGATCTTCCTGCACGTGGGCTCCATGCTTGGTTGGACAGAAAGAGCTGAGGCCCTGAAAGCCCCAGAGAGGCAGGAGATTGTCAGAGTCCAGAACATCCTTCTGGCCATCCTGGAGGGTTTGGAGACCGGACAGGGGGTCTGGGATCTGTACAGGGGGGTCAGAGCCTCACACAGAGCCCAGGAGGACACTGCCTCTGATCCCTGCCATGGCAGTGAATACTCACATGCAGGAAGAATCACAAATCCTAAGANGGATTTGTTTAGAGTAGAATTGATGTGTTAGTGTAGGTAGTAGGCATTGGTAAAATTTTGTAAATAAAAAATCCATCTTGGGCAGGGGTTGGGTCGGAGATCCCGCACTGAAGGTTTGGGGATCTCTGACCCGCCCAGTCCCCGCGTGTCCTGCTCTGCTGGGGATGCCCTGCAGAGCTGGACAAGAACTGAGAGATAATTTAGAATAAACAGCCCTGATAACACTGCTGGACTCAGCCTGTCTGCTCTGGCTCTGGTGTGAAACACCCAGGGCAAAGAGAAGACTGAAAACCTGATTACCCCGGGGAACAGCAACCCCGAGGAAATCCCCAGGGAACAGCAACCCTGGGGGAGACCCCACTGCCTCGGGGAACAGAAACCCCGAGGAGAATCTCAGGGAGAAACAATCCTGAGAGGAGATGCTCTTGCAGCCCTGGCTGGAGGCTGTTTTAAACCCCTCTGTGGCATTGCCTTCCAGCATTCCTCCTGTGCTGGAACAGCCCTGCCTGGTTTCCCCCAGCAGCACTTCCCATGAAAACTTAGGTCTGGGTGTGGAGGGCTCCTTGCCAAGATCTGGAGGAAATGTGACCACAGCTGAAGGGTTGGGGAGCCAAGGAGGACAGGCCCTGAGAGGGGTGGGGGGTTTGTCCTCCACCTCCAGATCCCACAGGCTGCTTGGACTGGGAATTCCAGCCCTGGGACAGCAGTGGGCAGGGATTTGCATCTGACTTTCTGTCTCACAACTGTCTGAATGTCCTTGTCTTCATCTGGGCCAGTCCAGCACTGTCTGTGCACACAGATCGAGCTCAGCCCTCCTGCTCAGGCAGGATTAGGAGGGAGGCTGCTTTCCCTCTGGGAATGCTCTGCCAGCTGGCAGTGGCAGTCTTTGCTGTCTCCTGCAGGCTGACAGAGTCTGAGGGATCACACACTGCATTATGAGCACATCCCAGTTCATCTCCTGTGGGAAATCCACTCTCCCAGGTCCCCTCCCGAGGCAGATTTAAATGTGACTTCCCTCCCAGCCTGTGGAGACTCAGCCAAAGCAGCTCCAGGTCACAGGAGCTTCAGGAGATGGACCAAACCAGGCTGTGGTGCTGCAAGGGCCTCATGATGCCACTGCAATCGTCAGCTGCAGAGCCCTCTGTGAGGATAAAAATGCTGCTCCAGTCCCTCCTCGTGTGCCTGCAGCCACAGAGGAGTGTGGCAGAGCAGGGATCTGCAGCAGGGATGATTATCCCTCTGCTGGGGAGAGCAGCTGTGCTCCCACCGCCAGCTACGCTCGCTCCTGCTGCCACAGAAAAAGCCAGAGGTTTTCCCATTTGTTTGCTTTCCCTGGAATACAAACGCATTTGTTCCCTGTCCCCAAGACTCCAGAGTTTGTGGATGCACCTGCAGACACCTGAGGGGCTGCTCTGACCTGTCAGTGGTTTATGGATGGCTCCAGGGCTGAGCTCAGTCCTTCTCCATCAATGACAGTGGCAGAGGAGGTAAATCCATGGAGTGGGAGCCTCTCCCTGCTCCTTCTTCTTCCTGCCAGTTGCTGTGAGAGTTGAGAGCAGAAAACTGGTCAGTGAAACTGTGGCTGTACTTTACAGCCAGAAGTGAATCCTCAGGGAACACTGTCCTTAGGATCAGGGAACGTCACCACCACAGATCCTTCCCTTATCCACCTTTTCCAGGTGTCCTGGGCTGGGAGCAGTACACAGTTTTCAGAGCTGATTTGAATAGATTTGATCCCAGATTTGAACACATCTGATATGCCTCAGAAGATCATTTCCAAGCAGGTATCCACAAATCAAATCTCTGTTCCTCATGCACAAATCTCTCATGCTTATTAAGAAAGCGCTTTTATTCCTAACAGGTAGAAAACAAAACAGAGAAATGAGGCATTTGGAGATGTTTTCCCTGAAAGAGCTTTTAATCCAGAGGAAATAGAAATGCATCCTGCTTTGAAAATAAGGGGAAACACATTAAAGACTTGAACAAACTGTTTTGATTTAATGCTAATTAGTAAAAGGCATGAAGGAAAACATTCTCCTGGAGTCAGAACTAACTGATTTCCAAGTCTGGTATCACCCTGAACCTCTGGTTATCTCGTCACAGTTTTTATAGCAGGAAGGAGACCTACTCAGATATAGAATAGTTGTATTTCAGGCTGTCCCTGGTAATAGAGAGGAGATTTATTATCCCTGACATATCCCTGGTAGGAGCCTTTGCCAGGTGGAGAAGCCTCTCTCAGCTGGGAGTGAATTTTCCTCATTAGTTCCCCGTTCCTCTGAGGTCCCCATGCCCCAGCCTGGTCCCAGGCTGCAGGAGCCACCTGCAGCTCCTGCATCACCCCCTGAACCTGGAGGGAGCTGGAGGTGGAAACGTGCAAAGGAATTTCTGGAGAGAGCAAGAGGATCATCTTTCATCTAATACAGATTAAAAGGTGCTGGTCTGGCCCCAAAACAGCAGAGTGTTCGTCCTGGAGCAGCTCCTCCTTCCTCCTTAATTGTCAAATCCACTGGAGGTCAGGGCACTGTGACATGAGGGACTCTGAGGAGCATTGCAGAGGGCAGGGAGGTGGTGGCACTCCCAAATCCACTGGGAATGCCCAGCTTCTGCAGTTATTTCTGGGAAAAAAGTTACCACAAACCCTGGCAGCAGCTCAGAGTGCTCCTGCTATCCCATTGTGTTCCAGAAAATCTCCAGAGCTTCAGAGAATAATGGAACCACAGAAAGGTTTGGGTTGGAAGGGACCTTAAAAATGATTCGGTTCCATCCTCTGCTGTAGGCAGGGTCACCTTCCACCACCCCAGGTTGCTCCAAGCCCTGTCCAACCTGACCTTGGACACTTCCAGGGATCCAGGGGCAGCTACAGCTCCTCTGGGCACCCTGTGCCAGGGCCTCCCCACACTCACAAGAAGGATTTTTCCCCAATATCCCACCTAACCCTTCTCTCTTTCAGTTTGAAACCATTCCCTTTTATGCTATCATTACAATTCCTGATGGACATTTTAAAATTCTGCAATTCTCACCCAAGCCTGGCCCCTGGGATTGATGGAGCAGCTCCAGCTCTGCCTGCCCAGCACAGGGAGCTTTAGCTTGACTTGTCCTCCCCAGGGAAACACCGTGCAGCTCTCCCTGTGGATCTTTCCCCATCACTCAGCTGGGAAGTCTGTGTCTTGGGCTGCAAGATGTATTCTGTTGCCATCTGTTGAAACCGTCTGGGGAGGAGTTTTTTCTTTATCTCTTGNCACCTGGATAAAGCCTGGGATTGAGAGCCCAGCACAGCCTGTGTGCTCTGCATTCCCACCTGGATAAAGCCTGGGATTGAGAGCCCAGCACAGCCTGTGTGCTCTGCATTCCCAGAGGAAGGCTGGACACATCTCAGTACCACTGGACCTTTCTACAGAATCATCTCTACTCCAACAGAGCCACATCTCTCACTGCAGGAGGGCTTGACTGCACTGCTACCAACACCCTGACCAACAGGGTACCAGGTCATGTTCTGACTCTGTCAAGTGTTTTCTTTTTTTTTACTTTGATTTTTGTACTACTACATTTTTATTTTTATTGTTTCCAGTAAAGAACTGTTACTCCTGTTCACATATCTTTGCCTGAAAGCTCCTTAATTTCACATTTATAATCATTTTGAGGGAGGGGGTTTACATTCTCCATTCCAAGGGAGGCTCTGGCTTTCCCTGGCAGACACCTGTCCTTCCAGACCAAGATACTCTGGCATTACCCTCATGGCATTCCTGGCTGGCTGCATCCCCTGGGGATGTAACTGAACGTGCCAAATCCTCACTCCTCCTGCTTTAGGGCTCGAATGTGCTGTTTTGCCTGAGGGTACAGAGCCCATAATCAACTGAAATCACTGTTTGGAGGCAGTGCTGGGCTGCTTCCATGAAAGCTCCTTGTTGCCATGAAACCCCACATTTGGGGTTGTTAGGAGTGTAAATATGGGAGTAGACTCCTATTTCGTGTCCCACACTTCAGCTGGAATGATTTGCCATCATTTCAATTAAATCCATTAAAAGAAAATCCATGCCAGTCGTATCTCATTACAAAACATCACCAATGAGAACAGAAGGATACAGGAAATCAAAATCCATCATTTTTTCCTCAGGAATGACAAATCCAACAAGGTGGAGGGACAGAGTGGATGATCCTTAAGGTCCCTTCCAACATAAACCATCCGAGGATTTAATTAAGTTTATCAATAACTTCTGTAAAGCAGCTTTAGGGAAGATTGTGCAGACTCCAGGAAAGGCCAGGGGATTTTTTTGGGAACACTCATGCCAAGCACCCCAAAAGTTATGAGCAGAATTTTATTTCCACAATAACTACAGTAATAATTCTATATTTGTAGGATTTTATTTCTACAAATAACTTTTGAAAGTGCATAAAAAAAACTTATAAAAAACCATAAAAAAATCTTTAAAACTGCATAAAATATCAGGATTGTCCACTGAGGATGCAGAGTCTTTAGCAGAAGAAGTCTTTAGCATAATGAAGCAGTTCATTATCCCCTTTCACCCCCACCTTGGTCTGTCCCCTGTGTTCCCTGGACAACCCCCTCCTTCACCCCACTGCCATCATCATCTTTCTCTTCCCTGAAGGACCCTGAAGGTCCCACCCCTCCCCAGTTTCAAGGAGGTTTTTGCTCAGGTTTTTGCTAAATCTGAACATTTACAAGCCTTGTTCATATTATTTGCTGCAGATTCTGGCCCAGATCCCAGAACTGGTCGTTTTTTCTGCAGTGCTTTGTGGACAAGAGTTGGTGGAGTTATCCCGTCAATCCTGACTCAGTTTTGAGGGATCAGAGGTGGGAATGAGGCAGAGCTGGAACTTGGCCCAGTGTTGAGCTGACCTGGGGTGTCCTGCAGGCAGAAAGGGACCTTGGGTGGTGGTTCCAGCTGCCCACGGAGATGGCCAGGGACATTTGAAGGACCATCCACCCCAGGGCTGCTGAAGGTCACGTGGTGGGACCTTCCAATTCCTCTGTGTTATTTTCCAGTCCTGTGTGGGCATCCCAGATAGATTCAGATACCTCCCAGAACACTGGGACACATGGGTGGAATGTCATGGAATCATGGAATGGTTTTGGTTGGAAGGGACCTTAAACCCAGCTCGCTGCAACCCCTGCCACGGGGGGGGGGTTGTCCAGTCAAAGACACCTCTCACTGGAGGGTTTGGAAGGCCAGAGGATTTCTTCCCCGTGCTCTTTCTACACATGGAAAGACACAGAAAGCTCAATATCCAGAGATATCCACAGCAGGCTTTAACTGGAGCTCTGAGCCCAGGAGCTCCTGCCTCACCTCCTGGGAGAACTTTTCCTCCCCAGCTGTCCTCTCCTCGCCCACCTTCCTGAAAGAATTCTTGGCTCCACGCACTCCTGAGCCACTGAAATCCAGGCAAAGCCCTTTCCTGGGATGGACTGGGGAGGAGGAAGGCGCCGGGTGCCGGAGCGTTTGTGGCTGGGAGCCAAGGGCAATTAGCAGCCACATGAATCTGTGCTGCTGGCCACTCAGCCATGTGCAAATGGCACTTCTTGTCCTGTGGGTTAAGGAATGGCACTTTAGGCTGTCAGGCCATGCTCAGGTTTGCTGATTGAAGGGGTTTTGGGCTGTGCTATTACAGAAACAATGTTTGAGGAAAACGCTCCTAATCCCTGCTTTATGAGGCACGCGCCCGAGAGGAGAGGCCATTTCTTTCTGGGAAGTAGCAGAATCAGCAGCCAGCGACAGGAACACATTTGTCCCCTCCAGCCTGAACAAAGTCAAAGTGGGAACTACAAACAGAGGTGTTTATGAACTTCTGAGGGCTCCTGTGAGTGATCTTGGGCTCCCACCAGGGCTGGGATAACACCTCGGTGGGGGTTTGTTTTCCCTCCTGCTGCAGCCCCATTTCGTTCCCTCTCAGCCTTCCTTTCCCCCCTTTTTAACCCAGGGATGAGGTTTTCTGCTGTCATTTCTCCAGGGCTGTTGGCTCTTGGAGACACCGTGTCCCGTGGAGAGGGACACGGATCAGATGCATCTGCACCCTAAAACCATGCATGAGTTTGCTTTAATTGTGGTGGAGAGGAGTTTTCTGCTGGGGCTTTTGCTTATTCAAGAGACTCTGGCCCAAATCCCATTCCTCATGTATTCCCAAACCTCTCACACTCCTCATGACCCCTTGGCCTCTTTGTGGGATGAGGGGTTGGGCTGGACCCATTAAATGAACCCGGGCAGGGCTCCAGGTACAGGGGATTTTCTTTGGCTCTCAGGAGAAGCTGCACTTGTGCTCTTTGTGTTTTGACAAAGGACTCTGTGCATTATTTTGAGGTCCCCATCCCCTCCTTCTGCTCTCTGCAGGCCTTGGACCTGTTGCTTTCTGCTTCTGGGTGTTTTTCCCCCCAGGCCTGCTCCCATCCACTCAAACTCCTGTAACTCTTCAGATTTTGCAGAAATAAAGCTTATGGGACGTGCCTTTCCCATCTCAGCCAGTTTTAGCCCCAGCTGCTGGAAGAAATGAGTCTCCAAAATACCAAAGCTCCTAAAACAGAAGAGAGAAGGAGACACTTGAGTAATATCCCCATGGAGAGAGGGAGTCAAACTTTCAGGTCATTCACCCCTCCTCCTCTCCTCACCTAAAGCAATGCACATCATCCAGGCATGGCTGAAAGGCACAAAAAAAAAAAGTCACTTTGCAAAGAAACCCATTTTTTCCCAAGCTATGACGATGCACAAGAGGCAAATACATCCCCAAATGCCCGGGAAAAGCTGTGTAGGAAATCAGCCAGTGGGAAAGCAGGAAAAAAAATGGGCCCAGGAAATCAAACCTTTTGAAGCTCGGGGATTTTCAAGCTCCCTCCTAATTTTCTTCAGTCTTTGGAGTATGGTAATGAGCAGCAGGGAGAAATGAATCACCGCCTTGGGATGCAGATGGGCCGAGGAAGAGGAGTCATTTGAGCTGGGTCTATCCCCTAGAGGTTAATTCCTACCTGTTGCCTTGCTTTAATTGTTTTCCTTAGTCTGCTGATGGATCTGCCTCACTGAGGGACATAAAACACTTCCTTCCTTCCAGGAACAAAAGCTGTTAAGAGCTGAGGTGAGGAATGAAGATGTGGCTTGGCTTTCATGGCTTCCATAAAGCTTTTTTAGCACAGGGTGGGGAATTCCAGCAGCACCCCAAAGGGCTGGCAGCAAACATCAGGATGTGAGGAAATAAACTGAGAAAGGCACCTGACTGTGCTCCTTCTCCTCAGCCCTGGCTCCAGAGGTGGGTTTGGGTTTATTTCTGCCCTGTTTGGGTGGCTGTGATGGGCCAGGGGTCCCCAGGAGAAAGGAGAGCTCCCACTCTGAGCTGGGAATACCTTGAATACTGAAGGGCTCCCATTTGGGGATTTTGACACTTCCACGAGCTTCTATTCAAGCTTTTCATGACAAAAATACAATGATTTCAGGGAAAGGGAAAGTCAAAGCTAAACTGAGAGCAAAATCAGCCCCAAATGTTTTTACCTCATGGAAATGAAACATTTTGATATTGTCAAAACAAACCGGGAAAGTTGAAACAATCTGTTTTGATACTTCCCAGTCGAAATCAACACGTTTCCTTCAAAATGTTTTGATTTCAGTCCGACCACATTTTCCTACGGGGGAAGAAACTCCACAAGATTCTCCTGAGACGCTTCTGCCTGGATCTGGTGCTGGATTTACCACAAGAAGCCCCAAGCAGGTTTGGGGGGATGATGAGGGAGGAAGGTATTGTCAGATTGGATGTTGAAAATGCATCCATTATCTCTGTATCATGATGGAAAAGGAGGAAGAGGCATTCCAGAGTATTCCAAAAGACTAGGAGAGTCACCCTTGGGAAAACAGGATGGCAGTGACATCTCAGCCTCTTTGGCCTTCCCATGGGAAGGAGCCAGAGACACTGAACTCTGTGCAGAGATAACAGGATGAGATGGAGGATGGTTAAAGGGCATCAGAGCAGGAGTTTGCAGAGGAAAATGACTGCAAATGTAGAATAAAAGAGAACAAGGAATCAGAGGAATTTGTCACCAAATTGTTTTTAGTCTTACGGAAAGACAAGGGAGGGCTGAAGTAGGAAATGGGATTGCTATTGCAGTAACTGAATTAATTCCCCGAGGATAAAAACACAGCCCATGCTGAGAGTGTCTGGGCTTTTACCCTCCTCCCTCCTTTATAACCAGACCACTCCTTGGGGGAGGGAGAAGCTCCCTGGGACTGGTATCTGTAGGATTGCCCAGGTGGTGGCTGGTCAGTGCTGAGCCACGGCCACCACCAGCCCTGCCACCAGCCCCAAACCCAAAGTGCCACCACCAAATGCTGCAGGGGAGGGTCCCGAGGCCCCTGGTCACAGCTAAACCCCAGCCAAAGGCTGAGGAACAGAACTGTCTGTCTGCAGGGCAGCTGGGTCAGCAGAACCCCCAGGAGAGCTCAGGCAGCTGTAAATCCACCCAAACACTCAGGATGTGGCCCCAAACCCCAGGAGTGTGGATCCTGTGCCCTGCTGCAGCCTCACCTGCAGAACCATCTCCCCCTCCCTCCCTCCCCAGCTGCTTCTCTCAGAACAAAGGCAAAGTTTCCTCTGTTCTCCTTTCAACCCCTCCTTTTGACAGAGCAGAGCAGAGCAGAGCAGAACCCCCAAAATTCCTGGCACGTGGCTGGCTGATGTTCCTGAGACAGGCATGCACCTCCTGCCCCTCCTGCTCTGTTATCTCCTGATGGCACAAACCAGAGGATTCCTGTTCTGAGTGCCTGGCTCACTCAAGGAAAGAGGATTCCAATTCTGTATCCAAGGCAGCAATGATCCAGCTGCTCTGGGGTCACAGATGCAAACCATCCCCTCGTGGTGCAGAAAGGAACATTATTACCTCCACAACAAGGCCAGGCCTCTTCTCTGTGTTAATTAATCAGTGAAATTAAGCAGTTTGTGTGCTACTGTCAGTGCCTGGAAAAGCAGGTCACTTATTAAAGGAGGCAGGGAGCCAGGTGGAGTCTGACACGTGCTATGGAGATCTGTCAGGACCTCTCAGGCTCAGTTTGGGGCACCATCCTGACCCTTTCAAGGTGGTGTTTCCCTTCAGGGATGGGATGCAGTGCTGGGAAGGAGGAATTAGCCAGAGCCTGGAAGGTCTCATCCACACACAAGCCAAGTCTGTAGAAGGATCCCTATGGACAGACTGAACCAGAGTGCAGGAGCTGCTTGAATTCATGGAATGGTTTGGGTGGGAAAGGACCTTAAAACCACCCAGTCCCACCCCCTGCCATGAGCAAGGACACCTCCCACTATCCCAGATGGCTCCATGCCCTGTCCAGCCTGGCCTTGGACACTTCCAGGGATCCAGGGCAGCCAAAGCTCCTCTTAACTCAAAATGATGGGATTGGCTTTGTCAAGACTGATCAAAGACCATGTCTAGGAGAGAGAAACAATTCTCTTGTGGGGTCTGGGGCTCCTGTGGGGCTGGGATTCCTTGGGCTGGAAGTGGGCTCTCCAGGGAAATCTTCCACCAGGACTCAGACAGCCCTTGCTGAAAGCAGAGTCTATGACAGTTTCCATCATTTCCTAAAACAGGAAGAAGAATTAAAACTCTCCTTTGGTTGGATGAGTCCCTCTCTGAGCTCCATTAACTTTATTGACTCGACTCCAGGAGTGCCAAGGGAGAGAAGCTCTCCTGGAGGCACCTTAAGCACCATCCTATGCCACTCCCTGCCAGGGCCAGGGACACCTTCCACTGTACCAGGGGCTCCGAGCCCTGTCCCACCTGGCCTGGAACCTTTCCAGGGGGATGGGGCAGCCACAGCTTCTCTGTGCAACCCTCACAGGGAAGAATTCCTTCCCAATATCCCGTCTAATCCTGTTCTCTGGAAGTAGGAAGATATTCCACTTGTTCAGGCACTCCAGACCCTTGGAAATCATCTCTCTTCACATTTCCTGTTGGCACCTTCAGGTACTGCCAGGCCACAGTGAGGTCACCCCAAAGCGTCTCCTCTCCAGGCTGAACAATCCCAGCTCTCCCAGCCTTTCCTCCCAGCAGAGCTGCTCCATCCCTCTGCTCATCCTGGTGCCTCCTCTGGGCTCTGCAGCAGCTCCATACCCAAGGATGCAAATTCCCAGTGAATTCCACCTCGAGGCTTCGAGCAGAGCAGGATCCAGCCCCTGTCCCCACCCAAGCCAGGGGTGACCACCTGCAGCTCCTTTCCCTGCAGCACTTTGCCTTCCTGCCAGCTTCCCTGGAATTGCTGGGGTGGGAAGGAGACATTTCCCCCCTGGAAAGAGGGAGAACATGGGAATATGTGACCCAGGACACCAGAGAGGAGCTGCCCTCTTGGACACTGAGCAGGATGGTGCATTTTCCTGGTCAGAGACTAGAAAAAAAGGATTAAAACATCCAGCCTGTTCCTACTTCCCCAAGGCCCCCTAACCTCCTAACACAAAAAAACCCAGCTCATTGATAGCACAAGGAGCAGTGGATAATTGCCCTGGCTTGATGCTCCAGATATGGTCCCTTTTATGGGAAAATTCCAGCAGTTCTCCAGCAATTCCCACGTCTGCTGCACCACAAGGTGACTGCGGAGCGGCTGCATCCCTCCCAGTTAGATAACAATTATTGGCAGATATAAATAGAGGTTTTCAGCAGCAATATTGTTTAGTATGCTAAATGTTGCTTTAATTTGCTGGTTCAATTGGAAGTGAATTCCTGTCATGCACAGAGCAAAATAGATCAATTATATTACTGCTAATTATTGTTATTATTTTAAACTGTGCTTCTCCAGCAGATTTAACAAATTTGTCAATCCAGCTCGTTCACCTTCTCGAAACAGAACCTGGCAGCCTTGCATGCAAATTACCCCGGATTTGCAACAATAATTGCCACTCTTTTGTAATTATCTCACCCTAGACACTCTCCATTTATCACTTCTAGGCCTAAAGGCTCCAACATCTTCATCTTCCCAAAGTATCGATACATCCTCCTATACCTTACGAACAAAAAAATTGCATTTTGCAGCAATCTTCGCTGTCAGGGGCAAAATAAATAGGAACAAATATCAATATTTGGGGAGAAAACATATTTACAACCTGGTCAGAAATTTCTTGCTGGAAAACCCAGCTTTTCCAGCAACATTTGAAAGTAATATGTTTAAAATATCAGCAAATATCTTCATGTTCCCCCGGCTCTGATAAATAGCCTTTTAGATCTGTGTTTCTAGCCCCAAAATAAAAGTTCAAAGCCCATAAACTACGTGACACCTTCCCTGCCTGCCTCTAACTGCATCTTTTCTCCATCAGGATGCCTTTATCAGAAGGTCATAAATCACAGGCGTTCCCATTAGGAAGCAGTGAGTGGGATAGGGCAGGTTTCATCTCCAGGTATTCACTTTTATAATTCACCGCTGCATTATTTACTCCTGTGGCTGCAATAATCCCTCTAAGGTCAAATATATGCACATATAAACCAGCCTCAGAGCTGGAGAAAAATATAGAATAAAAACCTGTGGGTAATGGTGATGGGTAGGCAGAAATTCTGTGAATTCTGTGTTTGTGAGGGTTTTTGAAGGCTCTGTGTAGTTGGATTTCCTCATGAATAGAATCTGGGAAGAACAAGGGGGTAAAAATTGAAGAAGTGAAAGGCAGAGGCTGTTCTGCACCAGGGAAGATGAAGAGGAGCACAAACCCTGCCCAGGACAGAGGGGACAGGCAGGAAAACTGAAACCACAGCCTTTTCCAAGCACAGCAGAAGCAGGAAACCTGCAGAGATGAGCAGGACCCATCAAGGAAATGAAAAAGGGAAAAGAGGAACAGATTATTCAATTTTTTTGTGCACAAGCAATGGGTCTCCAGCAGCTCCTGCCCCGAGCTCCTGCAAATGCTTCATTCAGCCTGGGCGCCAGGGAGTGGGCAGAGAAAAGCTTCCAAACAAGGCTGGGGAAGCACAGGGAGATGCAGAGCAGCTCCGGGTTTGTGTGTGGAAAACAGGATTGAGGAAAGGTGAACACACCTGGATAAATGGGATATCCTAGGGAAGGGTCCCCACCCTTCATAAATGGCACTCACACTTCACAAATCTAAACCATGATGAGAGAGCTCATGTGCTCTCCTGCACATTCCCGAGGCTTTTGGGTGGACACTGCTCCAAAACACCTGGAGTGTCACAGCCAGGCCAGGCTGCCAGGGAAGGAATGGTGGGAACAAAGCTGCAGCTTTCAGAGCAGGGCTGAGTGGCCATTTGGGACCCCCAAGGGTCTCTGCTGAGACCAGGGGGGCTCTGAGGGAGTGATGGGCACCAGTATTTGCTGGGCATCACAGAACCATGGAATGGTTTAGGTTAGAAGAGACCTGAAACACCCTCTCCTTCCACCCCCACCATGTTCAGGGACACCTCCCACTGTCCCAGGCTGCTCCATGCCCTGCCCAACCTGGCCTTGGACACTTCCAGGGATCCAGGGGCAGCCACAGCTCCTCTGGGCACCCTGTGCCAGGGCCTCACCATTTTCATTGTAAATAATTCCTCCTTCTGATCTAAACTGATCCTCTTTTAATTTAAAACCATCACCCCTTGTCCTTGCATTGAGGTGTCCCCCAGAGCACAGGAGTGGGGTCAGGGTCACCCAAGAGTGACCCTGAGGACACCCAGGACTCTGCACAGGGTGTGTCCAGACACCTGTGGAAGAACCATTCCTCCAAGGATGCAGCTGGAAAACAGTCCTGGGTCTTCTTCCTTTTTGCTCCCATGTAGAGACACCTTCCTCAGATGTCCCAAACCCATCTTTAACCCTTGGAATGCCCTGGGAGGAAGGGGAGCTGTTCTGCCATGGGGCTCAGGTGGCTCCACATCCTATTTTGTGACCCTGCATTCCTTTGCTCCAACACATCTGACAACAAAGAGCCACATCCAGCCAGGAGGGAGCTCCCAGTGCTGAATTCCAATGGCAAAATGGCATCTGATACTCCACGGTGTTAAAAGCAAAGTAAAGCACATGGCAGGGAGATTACCTGGCTCCACATTCCCCAGGAAAGGAACAGAATCAGTTATTCCCTGGCAGAGGAGCTCTCAGAGCTGTCAGCCTAGGGAAGGGGTTCCAGTGGTGAGGGTTTTGGGGGGAGGGACAAGGGGAGAAGGAGAGGAGTGCTCCTGCATCAGGTCATGCTGCTCCCTCACCTCAGGCATTGCACAGATATCATGGAGCAAGGAATAATTCCAATAGGGTGGGGCAGCACCCTGAGCCCAGGGTGTTCAGAGGGAGCGCAGGCTGAGTGACGTGGGGGAATGATGGAGATCCTGGGATGGGAAGGGGCTCCTGCCCTCCACCGCCCTTCTCTTCCCATTTCCTTTAATCCCAAATCTCCCAGTGTGTTTACAAACTGTGAACCCCTCTGATTTGTCAGCCTGGCCTGGGAGGGAGGGGATTTGGTGTCTGTGTTCAGACAAGACCTGAGCAGGTTGTGCCTGTGGTGTGACACTGAGGGTGGGGCTCAGTGCCAGATGTGGAGGGCACAGCCCATGGCAGTGTTTGGTGCCAGATGTGGGGGCACAGCCCATAGCAGTGTTTGGTGCCAGATGTGGAGGGCATGGTGTGCTGGTGCCAGATGTGGGGCACAGCCCATGGCAGTGTTTGGTGCCAGATGTGAAGGGCACAGCCCACGGCAGTGTTTGGTGCCAGATGTGAAGGGCACAGCCCACGGCAGTGTTTGGTGCCAGATGTGAAGGGCACAGCCCACGGCAGTGTTTGGTGCCAGATGTGGGGCACATCCCGTGGCCCTGGGCTCTGCCATCCAGCCCACCAGGATGCCCAGCCCGGGCTGGTTCCCCACCCCAGGGGTCGTCACTGTCTCACATCTCTGTTCTCAGACCCCTGTAATGAAGAGGAGCAGCTCAAAGCCACGAAACCCAGGCAAAGCAGAATCCATGCAAAGCAGAATGATGTGGAAAATGCTGGGAAGGCTGTGGAGACGCTGACACACTCTCCTGGCTTCATGAATATGTAGAAACAAGAAGGTTGCCTCCAAATGTCAGCCGAAATGGACACACTTTTCCTTCCTATGAATATCCCATTTTATTCTGAGGCAGTGGAATGCAGACAAGTTACAGCTCAGACCTCCAAAGCCCCGTCTCCTGCTCCTCCAAATTGGTTTATTTGGACTGTAAATTCTTCTGGGCTCTGTGATAAAGATCCTTTGCTTTCATCTTCCCTGGAGGTTGCCAAGTCCTCGTGATAGGGTGACCTGGAAAATAAAGGGGGGATTGTTGTAAATATTTCACACTCTCTCTGGAAGCAAAAGCAACAACTGATGCTGGAGTGAAGTGAAATGCAGGGCCTGGTGGGATCAGGGAGAATCGGGTGTGGGGAGAGCTCATTTTACTGGCATCTGGCAAAGGAAGATTTTATCCTTGGAAAAAAAGGCTCTGAGGACGAAACACATTTGGTTTGGAGAGGAATTGTGGATCAGATGGAAAAGACAATGCGATGTTAGTCCTCTTACCCTGCTCCTGGAAGGTAAATTTGGGGTTCTCTCATTACCAAAGAGATCTGGGTTTCAGCCAGCCCAGGAGATCTTTGCTTTTCTAGACTGCAGGAGAAACTGGAATTTCAATGGGCATTGGGAAGCAATTCCATTGCAGTGTGCACTCCACACGGACACCTCGATCCACAAGGTGGGAATGCCACTGGAAAAACCCACAGGAGAATTCCCCCTCCTCTCCATCATGACAACGTGTCTGTGACTCTTAATGGGATTTACCATCTTCCTGAGGCCTGCCCACTTCCAGGCCTGGCTGACACTCAGTATCCCACAGGAAAGAGCCAATAATTCATTTGGAGTCACTGATTTCATTACTCAGGGCTGGGTTTGCCCAGGTATTTAATTTGCCTGGGAGCACAAAAGTGGCTTTTGGAGCCTTGCAACTTTGCAACTCTTCCTGACTAATTCCTGCAAGTCCTTCCTGGACAAGGACTGCATTCCCAGGCAGCTCCCATGGACAGATGAGATTTCCACGTGCTGAACCAGAGCTCCCTGGAGGGGAATGGGCTCCCACCCAGGTCAGCCCCACACTGAACTGCACACCCCAAAGACAGACAGAACCTCAGAATTCTGCATAGCTCAGGAACGGCCTCCAGCTTGGCTTGGGGCAGGAGTGCCCAAATTGTGGAACAGTGGCTGTCCCTGAGAGGTGCTGAGTGCTGCCACCTCAAGCTGGGCTTCCTGATCATCCTGTTTGGATGCTGAACCATTCCAGAAAGTGTGTTCAAGGACACCCTCGTGCCAAATCACTTATTGTGTCTCAAATTGTCTCATTTCCTGAGGGTTTCATCAACAAAATCACCGTGGCTCTCCTGATTTGTGCAAGATCAAACACCTCAAACTGCAAATGCAAGGCCAGGGGCATCTGAGAAAATCTGAGGAGTAACTCTGGTTCTGCAATGTTACAGCAAAGAAAACCCCAAAGGTTAAAAAGTTGCTTTTTGAGATGGTTCTCAAGAAAAATAGTGCACTGACAAATTCCAAGTGAGAAGGAGGATTTGGTTCTATTTATACCTTCAGCAAATCCACAGACAATACAAATGAATTTGAGACACAAAATGGAACGAATTAGGCGGACTGGTGAGAGAGAGTTACATCCCTTCCGACAGCAGCGTGCAGTAATCCAGCCAAAATATTTCAGAACTAATTACTCTCCAGCCTTCTAATCCCTGGTTAGAGAGAAAAAAACCCACCCCATATATTTTGGGAAGTTCATTGGAAGCATCTGTTTAAGAGGTTGTTAATCCTTCGTGTCAAACTCATTGGCTGGGCCATAATGAACCAGCCCTGGTTGTGCTCAGCGTGCTGAGACCTAAACCTCATCCTCCTTAGAGCTGATTATTCCCTACAAAGGAGCACAACTCCATCTCTTCTCTACTTGCTTTGCTTTTGTTTCTTCTGGTGAGAACTTTTCATCCCTCCTTCTCCTTTCCAGCCGGCAGCTGGCATCAGAAAATGGCTTTAATCTCAAATTTCAGGATGAGTGTGGAAGGGCACTATTGATTTTGGCACACCGGGGTGACCCCAGGGGTCCACAGCAACCACTGAGGAGTTTTGATGTTTCTGGACCTTCTTCAAGTAGAATTTCTAACAACCTCCCACCCTCCTGAAGCTCAGCCAGGAAGAGTTTGCTGTGCTGAGCAGCAGCACAGCAGGGACCTGGCATCATCCAGTGGGGAGGCGTCTCCCTCTGGAGCTCAGAGTGAGGGAAGGGGAAAACACCCTCGTGCCTCAGACAGGTTAAAGAAATCCATTAGAACCTCATTTCCATGGAAAAGCACCTAGACTGTGCCTCCGACCATTGCCCTGGCCCTGCCATCCCTCTTCCAGGAGCATTTGCCAGCACCTTAAATTTCAGATTTCCTCACTTTGGAGTTCCTGACTCGAGTTCCCTTGAACCATCTGGGCTTCTCTGTGATTTTCAGAGATATTTTGGAGAGGTCTGGATTCAATTCTTCTAACAGCCCAGCTAAGATCACTCCTGCACTTCGGGGTGAGTTTGGGACGCTGCCCAGAGCAAACAAAAGAGGAGCTGTGGGGTTTTACTTCTGCTTTTTGCTTTTTTGCTCCTATAAATTTGAGGAATCTCAGATTTATGCTTATGGAGTCAGTACAGTTTTTTATCTGATTAAAGAGGGATGAGGAAGGAAATGGATTGCTTGGAGCTGCCAGGACAGCATCCGTCTCTTCCTCCAGGCTGCCACTGGCTTGGGACAAATTAAAAGTCCTCCCAGTGCTCAGTTTTTCACACTTTTGGAGGTCACCCACACCAGGATTCCATGAGTCACCAAGCTGGGGACCTGTCTCTGCCTCCAGCAGCCCTAAAATCTGTGTGACCACACTGAGGAGAGCAGATGTGAGACTGACATGTGCCCCATCAGGTCTGCCTGCCAGTCAGACATCCAAGGAGCAGAGGAATCATTTTCTTACCTCCAAAAAACACCTCAAGACACTTAAAAATGGGGGTTTGCAGGAGCTGGTCTCAGGTCTGGTCCTGCAGAACAGTTCTGGGGGTTGGGGTGAAGATTTCCCAAACTGTGTGGTTTGTTCTGCTGTGGGGCTGTAGAGGAACAGGAGGATGGGGTTTGATCACAGGGGGGTGCTGATAACAATGAAAAGGTCTGAAATAAAAACAGAACTTAGCAGGGATAAGGGCAAAGTGTTACAGAGGGAACGACGGGATGAGATCCTGTCTGCCAATAGCGACTGGAAAGGTCAGGGGGATGTCACCCATCAGGGACAGCCCTTAATCACCAACTTCCCATGGCTGGGAAGAGGGTCTAGATCCCTCCAGGGAAGTAAAACAGGGGTGTAAAACAGGGATGTAAAACAGGGAGGCCAAAGCTGCAGAATAATTGGGCTGGGCAGGGGTCCCCAGGCACTCTTCCCCAAACAGGGAGAACCAAGAGGGGCAACAGGAGTGGGCAGAGAGGTAAAAAATACACAAAGGCAGGCAAAACAGAGGGAATTGGGGGTGATTAATCCACAGAACAGAACCTTACAGGGAAAACGTGCCACACTGTGGGAATGTAATTCTGGTGTAGGCAAAGCAGAGAAGGTTTGGTCCAGGCAGGAGAAGGGGCGGGAAGTGCAGCACGTTCTGGGAAAGGGACACGTCTGAAGGATTGCTGTGTCTGCAGGCAGAAATATCTCCATGCTGGTGGGTGGAACTGGAGCAGAAACAGTGAATGATTCCTCTAAATATTGGTCCAGAATTATTGCCTTATTCTTTTTACAAGAGACTCTTCTGTTTTGTAGTTTTCCCGACCTTTTTCTACTGAAGAGGAAAACCAAGCCCAAATGTGCAAACTTTGCCTTGTGACATACTGAGATTGGCAACTTGGTTTTCCTGCCTTCAAATCAGGCTCCTTGTGCAGCTAAAATAAACCAAAACAATGCTGGGAGGAGGCGTCTTTTCCTTTTATTTCGCTGTGGAAACCCAAGATCAAATATTTCCACTGGCCCGAGCAGCAGCACCACCAACTGTTCCACATTCCCTGCTCACTAAAATGTGCTCAAGCGTGGCCAGGCTCCTGCTGGGAGTGGGATGGAGGGGGAGAAGAACCAGTCTGGATCCTGCAGCTCATCCCCAGGGGCGGAGGAGCTGCTCCTGCCACACTCCCTGGTCCAACAGGGGGTTGAAAATTTGCTTTTTCTGTGTGTTTTGAAGCTAGTGAGAGCAGTGTCTGGAAGTTTCTGAGCAGGGAGATTGACTGTAAACATTTATTTGGTGAGAGAAGGTGTGTATGTGGCTGGCAGAGGGGCTTTACTCACACCTCACTGATCAGGGCTCTTGCAGTTGCTTGGGAATGAGTTTTTGGCATTTTGTGGCACTGCCAGGAGAAACTGAGATGTTAACAGCGGGTGCAAAGCACCCTGTGTGTGCCCAAGAGCAAAACTCATCCCAAATCCTGAGCTCTGGAGAGGTGGGAAATCAGATGTTGGCATCTTCCTAAACCACAAGGTTTCTTTTGAGCTCTGGAAACTTTGCAGCCAAGAAAAAAAAGGCAAAGAGATAACAAAGAGTTCCCTTCCCAGAGCAGAACAATAAAGGCCACTCGTTGATCATTTGAATTTCTTGCCTAATGAAATTGGATACAGTCTGAACCCCCCTACGCCAAAGGCTAATTCATTTCCACGTTTGAAATGCGTGTTATCAATTACTGACTGCAGATCTAATGATTTCCAGAGCTGCTTTGGATTCTGATACCAGAGCCTTTGAGGATTTATTGATGAGGAGTCCATAAAGTCAATTTTGAACTGTGCATTCAATTCATCTCAGCAGTGTGTGCCCAGCTCTGGGGGCTTTGAGTCACAGCTCAGCCAGGCACATAAATATCTCATTTTTCTCATCAGCACACTTTGAATGCTGCCTAAATTCAGGAGCTGCTCCACATCTGCAGGACCATCCTGCAAGGACATGGGGTGGAATGCAGCTGTGTCACAGGGAAGGGCATCACCCTCTGCTTGGAAGCCAGAAATGTCCACTGGGCCTCTCCAGGCTCCAGTATCTGTGAGTCCTTGGATTGGATAATTATCCAGCACTGATTTAATGAGGGCAGAACCTGAAGTGCTGCCCAGCTTTGCTCTCAGGAACAAGTGGATTCCCTAAGCTGAGCCATTAAAATGCCACATCTACCTGATGCAAGCAGCAAGAGCAGTGGTTTTCAATCTGAATATTTGTTTTTTTTCAGACCCAAAATGTGCACCTGAGTTGGTGATGTTATTGCAGGAAGCTGTGATAGCAGCAAGAGGAGCTGTCCCCACCTCGTGCCCTCCATATTCTGCAGAAATGCCTTTCAGACCCGTGTTTTTGAGATTTTTCACCTCCTATTGACACATTTACAGGCTCATGTCTCCGTGTGACTCTGAGAAGTGTCTTGTGAACCCTGCTTTAGCCTGGAGCAAGTGACAAAGCCACAGCACTGGGGTATCAGGGCTGGCCACCGGCCCCAACTTACCCTGGCAGTGCTTTTTTGGGAAAACTGGGGCAGGTGTTCCTCTGGCTGGGGATTTAGGAGGGCAGTGTTAGGATTTTTGCATGCTTCTGACCGACACAAACCTTTCTCTGTCATCAGCTGTTTGCAAACCTTCCCCCTGTGCCTGGCTTGGTCCCCAGAGCCTCTGGTTTTCCCTTTCTCCCATTTGCACCTGGTGAAAGTGTTGGATTTGCCTTCTGTGGCCTGGCAGAGGGAAGGCCAATACTGACAGGGCTTTTTGCTCCTCCTGAGCAGAGGGATGGGGATTTGGGGGTCTCTGATGGTGCTGTGTCCCAGCAGGGCTGGTCACTGAGGACCCCAGCACGTTTCCTTTGGGATGGGTTCCCCTGGGGCCTCTGGGACCTTCCTTAGGGACACCTCAGGCAGAGCCAGAGGTGCAGAAACTCCTGTGGGTAGATCCACCGGGCTCCTACTAAAAGAATCAAGATGCTGATTGAATTAGGAGGATGGGTTTATTGGTGTTTAGATAAGAACAAATCCCATTCCCATTCCCATATCCGTGCATGGCAGCAGGATTTGTTTGCCCCTTTCTTCTTGTATCTTCTAAACCCAGCTCCACATTTTCTTAACAGGGAAAATTTATGGAGCCAGAGCTCCAATCATTATAAATCACACAGAGCACACAAACACAAGAGGCGAAAAGCAAGCGAGAACATTGCAAATCATTCAGTGTCAATAATCTCCGTTGTTATTTGCAGCCAGCAAAGGAAATTGGACTTTTTAATATGTAACACATTAACCTGAGTGTCTGCCTAAATGGAGCTGCGTTTTTAATGTGTTGACATATTCACACAAGTGCTCTTTCTCTAATTCCCCCAACCTTAACATAACAATAATATTGTCAAATCATTAGCAGGCCCTTAAAGAAGGATTAATTCTCCCTAATGAAGCTGTGAGTTACACCCTTGGCTGTGGCCTGGCCACACTGAACCCGGGGCACCCATCTGGGCACACCTGGGGCTGCTGGAGGTCAGGGAGAGGGAATGCACAGTGCTGGGAAGGGTGGGAACAGGAATTCCACAGCTCTGGTGGGCTGGATTGCAATGGCAGAGGCTGAATTCATGGAATCATGGAATCACAGAGTGGTTTGGGTTGGAAGGGACCTTAAAGCCCATCTCATCTCAAGGGACAGGACTCCTTTCAATGTCCTAGGGTTCTCCAAGCCCCATCCAGCCTGGCCTTGGACACTTCCAGGGATCCAGGGGCAGCCACAGCTTCTCTGAGCACCCTGTGCCAGGGCCTCCTCACCCTCACAAGGAAGGATTCCTTCCCAATATCCATCCAAACCTGCTCTCTGTCATTTTGAATCCATTTTCCTTGTCCTGTCCCTCCCTGTTCCAGCTCAGACAGTGTTATTTTCCCTCTGGTGATATGGTTTGTTACCTGTGGGGGGATTTGTGCTCCCATGGGATGAGGTGTGGCTGTCCTGACCATGCTGCCATCCCACCCCAATTCCCTGGATCCTGTGCCCAGCTCCAACAAGCCCCTAGCAGGGGTCACAGAGGGGATGAGGAGAATCTGGGGTTCAGCAGGGTGTGACCCAGCTGCACAAGGCACAGCAGAGTTAACCACAACTCTGGACAGAGGAGGGCATAAAGCTGATCCCCCTGAGTACTCAGGGAATGAACAGTGGGAGTTGTTCCCCATAATTGCACTGGAGGAGCAGGGAGTGGTCAGCTCTGCTGGCCACGCTCCTCCCGTGGCTCTCTTTATTTTGCTGCATTTTCCCCGGGTTTAATAAGGAGTTTTTACGGGCAGAATGTGCTCAGGATGGTGCATAATGGGCCCAACTGTGCAGAAATGTCATGCATGCGAAATCTATGCAAAGCCCCTGCTATGCTTTTGCCTGAATCAATTTAAAGAAGATGCTCCATAAAACAGGATAAAGCCAGATTAAGTGCATACAAATGAGGCAGCCCAGGCAAGGCTTTCAGAATTTGTTGGAGACAGATGGAATACAAATGGAGGCAGGAATTGCACCGATGCATGTGTAAAACACACTTGGCAGATCCACCCTGGGAGGTGCAGGGGAGAGAAGCAGCCTGAGGAGAGGTCCCCTCTGCAGAGGTCACCTGCAGGCAGAGGGGACAACAAGGCAGACACAAGGCCCATCTTCCTTCCCAGCTACGTGGTCTTTGGTTTTCCACCAAATTCCCTGCAGAGCAGCCCAGCTTTCTGTGGCAGCTCCGTGAGGAACAGCGGCAATTCAAAGGGGGGAACAGCCCATCAGCAGCACTGCCTGGTGTTATTTGCTTTGCTTCCACATTTATTTGATATTCCCGGATCATTTTCAGCTCCCTGCCCGCTGCAGCTTTTCCCCTGCCAGCGTGGAACAGGCTCCACAGGATGGGGATGCCATACGTGGCCAGGCTGGGATGCAAAATACAAAATACCCTGTGAAATAAAGGCAGCAGATTGGGAACTTCTGTTCCCGTCAGCTGGGAACAAGGGAAGTGCACGGAAAATTGATGAAAGGGAAGACTTCCTTTTTTTTTTTCTTTTCTTTTTTTTTCACACAATTAGCTGCTGGAAGTCAGTGCCAGGAGATTTTGCTGAGGCTGAAAACTTGGTAGGCTGCAAACACTGAATGGGACATTTATGTGGGTGACAAGGGATTTAGGGAGCCCCGGCTGTAATCCACAGGCTTAGCTCAGGAAGGGCTTTCTGCATCAAATTCCTGAAGAAATGTGGTCTTACCACTGCTTTGCCAGTCCATGTCCCTGTGGCAGCCTCTGGGCTCTTCCTGCAGTGAGTAATTTCTGTCTTCTGGCCATGCCCCACTGGAATCACAGAAGGGTTGGGTTGGGATGGAGCCTGGAGATCACCCAGCTCCCAACCCCTGCCATGGGCAGGGGACTTTCCACAAGAAGTGGAAGTGGCCACAGGCTCCATAACTCGGAGATAATTCCCTTTCTGGGAGAGCTGTGGAATATCAGGGTCAGGTAGAGATGAAGATGCTCCTGAGCATCCAGTTCACCCCTGCCTGGATATTTTGCTAAATCAGGAGGCAGACTCCTCTGGGTGCTGCACTGCTCATGGAAACAGTCCATGTTTTCCATGGGTTCTTTGGGAAAATAACATGTCCACAGGCTGCTGGGGAGAAACTCCCTTGGAAAGGGAGCTCAGGACCTCCAGGCTTGGAATCAGAAGTACAAACCCCTGGGAGGAGGAGCTGCTGCTGTGTTTTGGGCATGTCCTAAGGAAGCAAAGGCTGGTGGAGACAAGGGTCTGCCCCAGCCGGCACCAAAACCCATCTGTTCTTCTGTTTGGGGGCATATTTTAGGGAAAATTTATGCTGAATCCACTCAGACAGTCCTAAATATTTCATTGGCACTGGTGAAGATATTCCCACAGCTCAAACCAAGCATATGGCCCTAGGAGGAAAGAGGAATTAGAAGAAATGACTATTAAACTCTGAAAAATATCTACAGTCCCCTTTCAGCCAAAAAAAAAAAAAAAAAAAAAAACATTTAANCTACAGCCCCCTTTCAACAAAAAAAAAAAAAAAAAAAGAACATTTAATGTGGATTATTTCAGAAAGTTAATGAATACAGAAATGTATGTAACTGGCAAGGCTGGACTTATTTTGAAGCTACCCCTGAAATCCTGGGGTCAGTTTTGGGCCCTGCATGACAAGAAGGACATCGAGGGGCTGGAGCTTGTCCAGGGAAGGGGATGGAGCTGGGGAAGGGCTGGAGCACCAGGAGCGGCTGAAGGAGCTGGGAAAGGGCTCAGCCTGGAGAAAAGGAGGCTCAGGGGGAACCTTCTGGCTCTGCACAGCTCCTGACAGGAGGGGACAGCCTGGGGAGGCTCAGGTTGGACACCAGGAGGGATTTCTTCATGGAAAGGGCTGTTCAGCCCTGGCACAGCTGCCCAGGTGGTGGAGTCCCCATCCCTGGGGGGATTTCAAAGCCCTGTGGAGGTGGCTCTTGGGGACAAGTGTCAGTGGTGTCCTTGGCTGAGGTAATTGTCGGGCTCAATGAGTTTAGAGGGCTTTTCCAACATAAACAATTCCATGATCCTGTGGTTCTGTGTGGTGGTTGTTATTGAGATGTTGGTGTTTGTCAAACTGTTGTTCAACTATTCCAGCCTTGGAGAGGAACTTCACGTGGCCAAAAACACCTGGAAGATGCTCCATGGGTAGGAGTTCACATGCTGATGGTCAGAACCACCTGACCATTCATTCCCACTACAAACTGGGAGCTCTCACAAAGCTGGATTTTCCAAGCATAAAAAACTGTTCCTGCTCTTCCAGAAGTCATTTCTCCTGAGGGAAGCTGGGAGATGAAGTCACATAGACTGGGAAAACTCTCCCCATGTTTTTTATTTGTGTTTTTCTCTGTATTCCCTCGGACAGCTGTGCCAGGGACACAGCCATGTGTTCTCCTGCTCAAAAGCAGGGAGCTCCTGGGTCTGCCCTGGGGCTTGGCTGGGCAGGAGGGAGAAGAAATCCCCTCCACCTGTGCTGTAGCTCTCACTGTTTCGAGCTCAATAATTCAGGGTTTGGATTTTAATGAAGGTGTCTGTGGTGCTGACAATTTCCCTGCTCCTCGAGAACAACAAACCCTTCATTTAAACCCGAGATGAGTTTTGGCTGCAAGCCTGAACTGCTCCTTGTTGATTCAGGGAGTATCCAGAGATGCTGAGGGTGACCAGGAGAGCTCCTGTGGACTCCTCCAAGCAGGTTCAGAACCTTTCCCTTTGCTCCCTGCTCTGAGCAGGAATGTGGGAAGCAGCCTTGGACACTCAGGGTGCAGCACCATGGAGATTTTTCCTTAGTTCAAACCAAAGCTTCAGGGGCCAGAGGCTTGGTGTGAGGAGTGGCTTGGTGGCTTGGTTCCCTGGGGACCTGGGAAAGTGTGCCTGTGTCCTGTTTCACAGCTCCATGGTTCATGGGTGGGATGGGAAACTCATCCCTGTCCCCTCCTTCCATGCATGAACCACTGCCCTCAGCCACCCTCAGTATTCCACACACAGGGAGGCTTTGGAAAACCTTTGATCTTTCCCTTTTCTCCTGACAGACCAGGACATTTCCAGTCCTCCTCTGCCTCCCCATGAGGATTCCCATCCTTCCCAGCTCTCCCAGCCATGTTCCATCAGGGGACACTGCTTCCCAGTGATTTCTCCTTTAACTTTGTCAGGAGTATTGAATGTAATTCTGGCAGACTTGTTTTTCATTGAAATATTCTCTTCCCCAGCATAAAGGATTTTCAGAGAGATTTTCAGACTTCGATTTCACTTGATGAGCTGTTTTCTTGCCAAAGAAAATAAAAAGGAAGGAAAGAGAGGGGAGAGCGAGGGGTGGATTTGGAATGTGCAAAAAGTAACTCTCCAGGATTTTCTCCCTGTGACATGGTCCCCTTAGGAATTACCTCGCTGTTTCATTTCCATGTTTTTTATTGCTCAGCCTCTCAGAAATAACACTGCTTTGTTTAACAGCTGACCCAGCCAGGAATGCAAATCCAGGTGGCTCTGGGTCTGCATCACCTCGGATCTGGGCAGCTCCGGTGCCCTGGGCTCCTGCTGCAGCTCAGCACAGCCAGAGAGGGCTTTGGGATTCCCTGGGAAAGACAGAACATGGAAAGCAGGGAATGTGGCAACCCAGCAGAAAATAAATTATATTCCCTGGTTTTTGTGCAGATCCCAGGAGGACCTGAGAATTTCCATCAGGTGGAAACTCCCTGGAGAGCCAGAGTGGGGCAGGCTCCAAGTGAGTCCAGCCATGCCCAGACACCCCTGGGGACAAATATCCCATGAAAAGGTGACTGTGAAGGAAAGGAGCAGACATTCCATGCAGGACATTCCACAAGGCTTTGTGCATCCTTGAGGAGAGGTAATCCAGAGCTCTCCTCCCAGCCTCAGGAACTGCTGTGCTGCCAGACAGCCAGGCCAAGGGACAGCTTCCATGTCAGGCACGTTTCCTTCCTGATGGAAGCCTCTGGAGTCCAATTCCAGCACCCTCAGATTCCAGCCAGCTCACAATTCCATAGAATCATGGAATGGGTTGGGTTGGAAGGGAACTTAAAGATCCTCTCATTCCACCCCCACCATGGGCAGGGACACCTCCCACTATCCCAGGTTGCTCCCAGCCCTGTCCAACCTGGCCTTGGACACTGCCAGGGATCCAGGGCAGCTTCTCTGGGCACCCATGCCAGGGCCTCATCACCCTCACAGGGTGTAATTCCTTCCCAATATCCCATTCAAATCTCTCCTCTTTCAGTCAGACCATGGGTTCATTACAGCTAACAAGGCACAAAGAATCAGGGCCTCTGAAGCTGTTTGGGTTCTCTGTCAGCTGCAGGATCCTGCTGAAAACCTGACTGTGTCCAGATAAAACCTCTGCTCCTGATTGTACCTCAGGGAAGGGAATTCCCACAGGAATGGCTAATGAGAACTTCCCGAGGGAGCCCTGGACTTTCCTGAGCACTCCACAGCAGCAAGGGGCAGAGGAAAGGGAGATTTCACTTTCAGGGGCCTTAACAGAGGAACATGCCAGGGATGCTCCATAAATCCCACTGTAGCAGCTGGAAGCTGGTGCCTAGAAAGGTCAAAGAGTAAAAATTCTGGGCCCAAATCTGGCTCTGCCAGGTGCAGCCGTGGTGCTTGAACTGGCACCTCTTCCTTCCCACCCCAAAAGGCCTGGACCTGGGACAGCTGACATGAATGCCTTCCCAATAAGGAGGAGGTAAATTATCCTAATTGGAATGGGGCCATCACCTTGGAGCTGGATATCCTGTGGGGAAGAAACTCCCACTCTCCCTGTCACTGACACGGGGCTCTCCTGTCATTGCCCCCTTCTTTAAGCTGCAGTTTTGAAACAGGAGTGTGTGAATTGAGCTGCTTTGGTGCCTTTTGGATAATGGAGAATGTGTCCAGCTCCATCCCAGAGCTTCCCTCAGCCTGGGGCAGCTGGAGCCAGGACACCCTCAGGGTGCCACTCCAGTGCTGCTTGTGGCAGATCCTCATGGAAGAACAGAAACCATTTCAGGAGCTGTGTGTTGGGAAGTGAAGTTTTGTTCTCCTGCTGCAGCAGCAGCTGCCTGGAGCCCCTCTGGATGCTCCTTTCCGAAGTCATCCCTGATCATTTATTTTGGGACCTGCTGAGGAACAGCTGTTCCGATGAGGAGTGTGGCAAATCCTCTGCGGGACTGCAAATCCTCCCCAGACTTGGGACAGGGGATTTTTGGCAAACTGAAGAAGGAACAGGTGAGGGTGCAGGAGATGGTGGCTTGGACACAGAACAGCCAGAACCAGCTCTATGCACAGCTTTTGGGGGGCTGGAGCTTTGCTCAGGGGTGCTGGTTGGAGAATAGGACCAGCCAAGCACAATTCCTTTGGGATTTGTCCTGCAGTGAGTGTTTCAAGTCTGCTGCTGCCTCCTTGCCCCAGTGGCACCACCTCACTCTCAGCTGTGCAGGTCCCTGAATGGCCCAGGGAAGGTCAGGGTTTGGAAATGGAAGGGGAAATGGCCCAGGGTCAGGTCAGCTGGTATCACAGGTGCCCAGTGATACCAGATTCCAAAAGAGGCTCAGGAAAACCTTCCAGGAAAGAAGAGGAGAGCTGGATCCTGTGAGCAAGGGCTGTGCCTTAGCCTAGCAGGGTGTGGGGAGGATCACACCCCACAGGGCTGAGGGCCTTGGTGAGGCACAAGAGCAGAAGAGGAAATCCCACTGGAGTTCTGGGACAGCCCTGTTGCTTAAATGTACAAAATACTTTTGTGTCTCCAGCTTGGCTGGGCTGGAAAAGACCCAACTCCATCACTGTGCTCCTCACTGGGAACTGGTATCACTAAAAACCAGGAGCTTTCCTATGGGAATCAAAGATCAAGGGAAAAGCAGAAGGCCTGGAGAGATGGAGACTGAGATCTTTGAGGGTCCCAGGCAGTTCAAATTCAGTTTTCAGCCTCAGCCACATCCCATAACCCTCAATGAGACTGCGAGCTGTGGGTGCTCAGTCCAGGCTCTGGCTGTGGATGGGGTCAGCAGGGGCTGCAGGGATCTGCACAGCTCTGGGAAATGACTCTGTGCCCTGGCACATCCCCCTGTGCCAGGGATCCTACAGCCCCCTGTAGGAAAAGATGCTGGGAGTGCATCCCTGCTATCACCAGCGCCTCTGATGAGGGTCAGAGCTGTGCACAGCCAGAATTCCCAAACTCCAAACCCATCTGCAGGGCTGGTGAGCTGAAACCCCACTGTGAGGTCCCACCAGGCTTCCAGAGGCCCTGCTAGAAAGGCACTCCCCTCCCCATCCCTGGAAGTGTCCAAGGCCAGGTCAGACAGGACTTGGAGAAACCTGGGATAGTGGGAGATGCTCCTGCCCATGGGAAGGAGTGGAATTAGGTGAAATTTAAGGTCCCTTCCCACCCAAACCACTCCATGATTCAATGGAAGGACTGCAGCACCGGGTCTGACAGCCACCCCAAATTTGGGCAGCTGCAGGGGGGAAGGCAGGGAGGCAGAGCAGATAAAGATTTGCATGAACAAAGGAGTTCTATTTTCTGTTCGGGGTTTTATTTTTGTTCCCCAAAACAAAGGAGAGACTGAAGAGCGCCTGTTTAATTTGTGAATTTCACAGCCTCGCCTCGCACAAGAGAGGGGGGAAGGAGCAACAAAAAGCCCAACAACAGGCATGGAAAGAGCCCCAAGTATTAATGGCAGCTGATCAATAACTAATCCGCAGTGTTCCAGTTACCAACTTGATGGAGAAAATTCACGGTGCTTAAGTAATTCCAACTAATCTTAATGAATGCCTCCATGCCTACATGCCTGCAGAGCTGTGTGAAATTTATAGAAAAATGTCATTTCGGCTCCCTGAATATTTTTTCCCCTCGCAGTCATCAAAGGAGCATAAAAAATGCTCTTAGAAATCTGCTATCTCTCCCTGCCAGATGAGGGCTTCAAAAGGCGAGCACTCATTTTTTAGTCGTAAGCAGGGAAGATTATGAATACATTATCTGGTTAACATTAAAAAAAAAATTCAAAACACCCAATTTTACATTCTTACTTATTTATCCCGTGCCTCTGTCCCCTTTGTGCGCCTCAGCCTCTTCCCTGCTGAAGAAAATAATGCCAAGTAGACAAATCAGCTACAAGTAGGGAAGCGGTGATACATATTTTTGTTCTATTTTTATTTGGCGCTACTTCGGGAAAATTTCAAAGGGAAAGGAAGATCAATATGGTGGGTTTGAGCTCTCTCTGTCTTTGCCTGCTAAAAGCTGATGAGTTCCTCTCGAGCTTGGGAGCAGCCTGCAGGAGAAGCCTCTGCTAAGCTGCTGCTGAGGCAGCGAGGAGCTCGCTGGGGAGCAGGAGTGCGAGGGGAACGAGCTTTGTTGAGACAGAAAGGATGGATGGAGAAGCTGTAATTCTCCAGTGGAAGTTTATTTTCCCCTGGGAAGTCTAAGGTAGGGTCTTAGCATGGGAATGGAGGGAGCAGTGACAGCCAGGATGGGATTTATGGGGAGGCATGGTCAGGGGGAGGATGAAGACAGACCCATCCCCTCTTGTGGTGATTCAGGTCCCCCTGATCTAGATGAACACCCCAATTATGGTCCCACAATGACGAATCACAGAATCATGGAATAACCTGAGCTGGAATGGACACACAGGGATCATCAATCCAGCTCCTGGCCCTGCACAGACACTCCAAAAATCCCACCCTCTGCATCCCTGAGAGTGTTGTCCAAATTTTCCTGGAGCTACTTGGGGCTGTGCCTGTTCCCTGGAGAGCCTGGGCAGTGCCCAGCACCCTCCGAGGGAAGAATATCCCTGATATCCAACATAAACCTTCCTGACACAGATCCAGCTGTTCCTGGGGTCCTGTCCCTGGTCCCAGAGCAGAGATTGGAGCTGCCCAGGAGAGGAAGCTCTGGGTCAGGATGATGTCTGCCCTCAGCCTCCTCCAGCTAAACAGACCAAGTGCCCTCAGCTGGATGAAGACTTTCCCACCCCACCAGATGAGGGACTGGTATTGAAGATGTTGCCGCAGGAGCATCTGGAGATGGACACCTGGGACCTCACTTATCCCTCACTTCAGGCCACTCCAGCTCCTCGGGTCTCTCACCCACAGCCTGAGAGAGGCAGGAAGGAATATTCAGTATAATCCATTTCAGTGTACCCACGCTCCCCCTGGAGAATCCCATTTCCCCTTCCCAGCAGGGCTGCCTGCCCTCCCTGGGCAGTTGTGTCCGTGCAACTCTTCCCACTTACTGAAAACTCCTCACATCAAAAGGGTCCCTTTTTCTCCTCCATTTCCCTCGGGGTCCGGCTGTGACTCTGTCATAAATTGATGTACAAAGTATGAACAGGAGGATTTTTTTAGAACAACTTCAGCAATCTTTGTAGTTCATAACTAGGCATGCAGGGGTTTTATTAATTTAACAGTGTTATTCCCCTTATGAAATATTCATCCCAGAGGATTTCTGTGCACATGAAGGTTTTGAAGAAATTGATCTGCAATGCAGCTACTCCTTTAAAAGAATGATTTCTTTATTATCTCTGCCTTTCAGTGCTACTCTATATCTGAGCAGTGCCTGATTAAATGTGTGATCAATCTCAGGAAAGCTAACAGATACATTTTTAATTGGGGGTGAATTTACTGTGTGGGAGGAGGCGTTTGGCGAGCCCAGCCCGCTGGAGGCTTTGCTTTGCCAGCTCCTCCTCTGGCATCCTTGCAAGCCATTGGCTTCCCAAGCCCTTGGAGATGCCTTCACCCCCCTTGGCATCACCAGCTCGGCTGATCCAGAGTCATTCCAGCAGCTGATGGAGATGGAGCTGCTCTTGGGCCCTGATTCAGCAGATCCATTAAACAGGCTCTTCTCCCAGGGAGCAGAGCCCTGCTGGCTTTGTTTCCATTGCTCTCTCCCCACATTCCTGTGCTGTTTTCCAAATGTCCACTCAGTCCTCTGGTGAGTGCTGCCCTGTCCCCTCGGGGCTGGCTGGGGTGGGCAGTGGCTGCTGGGTCCCCATGGGATGGAACAACTCCTGCAGTGCTCAATGCCAGCAGGGTTCTCCTAAGGCAAATCCCAGAATCCCAGAGAGGTTTGGGCTGGAAAGGACCTTAAAGACCATCCAGGACATGACCAGGGACGCTTTCCACTAGCCCAGGTTGCTCCAAGCCCTGTCCATCCTGGCCTTGGACACTCTCAGGGACAGCCAGAGATTCTCTGAACCACCTGTGCCAGGGCCTCACCCCCCTCCCAGGGAGGAATTTCTCTCCAATATCCCATCTACCCCTGCCCTCTGGCAGCTCAAGGCCATTCCCCCTTGTTCTGCCCCTCCATCTCTTGTCCAAAGTCCCTCTCCAACTCTCCCGGAGCCCCTTTAGGCACAGGGAGGGGTTTTAAGGTCTCCTCAGAGCCTTTGTTTCTCTGGGCTGAGCACCCCCAGCTTGTGTCAATAAAAACTGGAATTTAAAGGTCATGCAAAGAGGAGAAATGGGAGTTTCTTTTGTACCCTTCCCAGCCAGATCCTTGCAAGTGCTGCCACAGCAGGGCAGGGACAAGGAGCCCTCAGACAGGTCTGGGAGGGGAAGCACCAACTCTGCTCCCAGCAGCCAAACTTTGCAGCCCCTTTCAGCTTGCACGAGGTCCCTCCAGGGCATTTGGAGATTGAACTGTGATCAGCAGTGATGCAAGGACGATGTGCCCTTGGCATGAACAGGGAGGTGGAGCCGGGCTGACCCCTCCATTCCCCTCCAGTCCCGCTAATCCCCTGTCCCAGCGCTCCAGCAGCACCTCTGGCTCCCCCCACAGCCCTGCCTGAGCGCCACCTGCTCTGTCCCCACCACTCCCTGGTGTCCCCTGCTCTCCCACCAAGCTGCACTCCCAGCTGGAATTCTCCAGGCAAAGGCTGGGAGGGAGGTGAGGGCTGTCCTGGGGTGCAGAACCCGGCTGTCACCGCCGTGTCCTTGTCCTGCTCTGAAGGGTGACACCCTTGGGCAGGACATTGTCCCTGCTGGTCCCACATCCCCTCCTGCAGGGGACGCTGATGCGATGTCACCAAGCCCTGGAGGAGCCCGGGCAGGGCTGTGGGGGTGGCAGGAGCCGAGGCCACTGCTCAGCCTGGCAGTGTCCCCTGGTGTTTGCAGACACCGGCTCTGAGCTGCGCTGCTCCCCACGGGATTTACCCGGGAGCATCCAGGGGTGGCATCCACCTGAGCTGGAGCGGCAGCACAGCCCCTGTGCCATCCAGGGGTGGCATCCACCTGAGCTGGAGCGGCAGCACAGCCCCTGTGCCATCCAGAGGTGGCATCCACCTGAGCTGAGCTGCAGCACAGCCCCTGTGCCACCCTCTCAGCCACTCCCAGGGACACCGTGCTCCCAAAAAGGGCACTGAGCCACCCTTTGCTGTACAAGCCCTTCCAGAATGGATGTAAAATGATCCCACACAGAAAAGCTGGAGGAATTTCATCTTGGATTCCAGAGGACTTGAGATTCTGTGACCACGCTGGGGTTTTTGCCTCCCCACAGTCACCCTGAAAGTCTGAATTTACCCAGATGTGAAGGGGACACAATTCAGGCCCTACAACCCCAGAAAGAAAATGGGAATGGCTCTTCCCTGGTTTTACATTGGGCATAAAATCTCCAGGGAGGTGAGAAACAGGGAAATGCCGGGGGAATTGGTGCTGGAGCAAAGTACAGCCGAATTAAAACAAATAATATATGATTAGATCCAGAGAAATTGATGTTTCATTCATCCCTATTTCCTTTTCTAGAGGGCCAGTACTCTCCCAGAGCAATCCAAGCTGTCTGGCAGGGACTGGGAAGCTGAAAAAACAAATAAATTATTATTAAGGTAGGAAAAAATCCTACAGTCTTCAAAGGAGCTGCTTAAAGACAGGGGAGCTCTACCTGGCCAAAGGATTTAATAAAGAAATGCCAGCCTTGAAATCCACGACATTTAAAAGCCCTCTGACTACAAAAGAAATTGGAGACTTTTTTTACCCATCAATGTCATTTTTGGGGTATTTTGGAAGCTGCAGAGGAGCAGGAATATCCCGGACTCCCAGTTTAAGGAATATATCCTGTGCAGCTCTCTAGATGTGTAAACACTCCCAATTTTGGTGTTTAAATCAGTCCCTGTGCACTAAATATTGAACCCCTCTAAGGCCAGACCCCTCAGATTTTCTGGAAGATTTGTTGATCCCTCTCTCCACACCGGATCGACTCGGGATAAATACGGGAGAGATTCTACAGGGCTTTGGCACAATAATTATAATAAAAATCCCAAAGAATTGTGTTGTTATCCAGCACAACTCCCTGACCTCAGCACTTTGTATGAGTGCTGTATTTAGCAAACATGCCGTAGGATTTTGCAGGAAAATAAAACTGACTGGACAGATCTGGGAGTTCAGTGAGCTAAAAGGATGCTCATGGATAAAGTGAGCATCCAAGGCTGAGGGGATTATCCCAGGTAAAAATCCCGCTGAAACAACGCTGATGTTAAATGCAGTTATCCCAGATGACAGGCATTAACCTGCTGAAATTGCATCACAGGATATGAATTATGTGGAATATCCTGAGCTGGAAAGGACCCACAGGGATCACCCAGTCCAACCCCTATCACTGCACAGGACATCCCAAATTCCCACCCTGTACTCAGAGCATTGTCCAAATGCATTCCAGTAATTATCTGATTGCCAAAACCAGTTTGTGACTTTTTAGCTTCAAAATTTCCTGTCACCTGAGTAAATCAACCATTTAATTTTATTCTTATTTCTGCCTTTTTAGGGACAGAGGTAATTTACTGTGTTTGGATAACCCCTGATGGGGACTTCTCTCGGATTGTTTGGCATTCCCTTTGTAACACAAATAATGACACCCAAATTTGTCTTGGTGGCTGGACAGGCACACAAAGCCACACCACAAAGGTGTGGATCTTAATCGCTCTCCCTAATTTCCTGTGCTTTGGCTGAATTCCCTCATTGTCTTCTCCTTGAAAAGAAAGCAATGACTGGGGGGAAGCACCGGCATTTAGCACTGATAAAGTGAAAAAACCCCCACAAGGCAGGCACTCCTGGAGAGAGAAAAGACACAGAGGAGAGGCTGGAAATCCACGCAGGAGCTCCCACCTCCCCGCAGACCTGGAGAGCTTTCCAGCACATCCAGAGCATTTATTCCCCTTCTGCAGCGGCACTGCAGCAGTTGCAGCTTCTTCCAGGAGGTGGCAGGAAGAGTTTTGCAGAGAAGGAGGAGAGGGAATGTCGGAGAGAAAAGATTTAGAGGAGGAAAGGATGCACCTGGCAGGCAGCGATCTGAAACCCTTCCTACTCCTCGTGAACTGAGGATGGCAGGGACACCTCCCACTATCCCAGCGTGCTCCCAGCCCTGTCCAGCCTGGCCTTGGACACTGCCAGGGATCCAGGGACAGCCACAGCTGCTCTGGGCAACCTGTGCCAGGGCCTCACCACCCTCATAGCCAGGAATTCCTTCCCAGTATCCCATCTATCCCTGCCCTCTGGCAGTGGGAAGCCATTCCTCATGTCCTAGTACTCCATCCCTTGGAAAGGGGATGTCTCCATGTTTCCTGTCGGCTCCTTCAGGCCCTGCAAGGCCACCATTAGGTCATCCCAAAGCTTCTCCTCTCCAGGCTGGACAATCCAACCTCTCCTGGCCTTTCCTCGCAGCAGAGCTGCTCCATCCCTCTGCTCATCCTGGTGCCTCCTCTGGACTCACTTCAGAAGCTCCATGGAACTGTAGAATTTAAATGAAAAGGATCTTGACCTGAAGCTCGTGTCTGAATCCCAGAAGGGGAATGACTGGAGGATTTCCAAGCAGATTTGGGTGCCCAAAACATCTTTTATTCTTCTTGGCTCTGTAAAGAGGAGCACACCTTGAATCCCTGTAGTATCCAAAGGTGGACAGTGCATGGGAATCCTGTCCTGCAAGGACATGGATTCGTGGTTTGAATTAAGAGGACAAAATCCTGTTGTTAATGTTGTTGTTGCTACTCCTGTGGTAGCACCAGGAGTTGCAAAAATGTGACTCAAGGTCTCATTCCTCTGTCACAACCTCCAAGCACAGAGAGCTCCTGGAGCACTTGCAGGGTGTCCTCCGAGCTCACCCTCTCCACACACCCTGGCATTACAGCCCCAGGGAGATTTTTCCCTGGGAAAAGAGCTCTCTGTTCAGAAATTGATTTTTGGCAGAGTTTAGTGGGACATTATTGAAACCATTTGTAAAATTGCTGTGCTCTATTCCTCTCGTATCATGCAGCAATTGAGGCAGCAGTGTGGAAATGAAACATTTCAATCTCCGTTAATATGGATTGTTTCAGTCTTATTAAAACACTTCAAGAAGGTCAAAGCAAAATACTGTCGGGATATTTTTCTTGCTGAAGAGAAATGGGGATTTGCCTTTGAAATCCTGCTTTGGGAGACATCAGGCTGGAAATCTGTACTTGCAGGGAAAGAATAATTCCAAGTTTGGAGTAATTTTAACCACACTTCCTACCCATGGGCAAGGGAGGAAAACTGGCTCTGGAAACCAGCCAGGACGGGCTGCCCTGGACTTTGGCACAGCTGGGATTGCAGTCCACTGTAGGAGAGGAGAATACAGGTGATCTTGCCCTTGATAAGTAACAACTGTGTTAATTACCCAATACAGCCTCGTCCCTGATGGGTCACAGCTATAGCCAATAAAGACAAGTGCGATAAAAGGGAGTGGGTGAGCTGGTGAGGAGGATAATGGAGGAGGAGGAACCTTGAGGAAGAGGGACTGAGAGGAGCATGAAAAAGAAGGATCCTGAGGAGAGAATCACCGCTGGGAGGTCAGTCTGGGTGTGCAGTCAGAGCCTGGTGTTGGAACCTGTAGTCACAGTCTAGCTGGGTAAAAGCTGCAGTCAGAGTGTGCAAACCAATCCCTGCAGTCACAGTCTGGCTGGGTAAAAGCTGCAGTCACAGCCTGCACACCAATCCCTGCAGTCACAGTCTGGCTGGGTAAAAGCTGCAGTCAGAGCCTGCAGGGGAAACCTCCAGCAGGACCTTGCTGCAGCCAGAGTCAGGGAATGGTTGGAGTCAGGATGGCTGAGCTGTAAAGAGGAATAAACCAGGGCCCTTTCCATGCTGTGATAAACAAGGAGTCTGTGTCTGGGCTCCTTTCTGCCCTCTAACAAGAGGGCTGCTGCAACAGCCCACAGCCACAACTTCCAGATGGGATGTGGGTGGCTAGGGGGGCACCAGGAGGTTAATTGTGCCTCTCTCAAAGCTTGAAGCTTTTGGAGGATGGAAGGAAAGAGATGCAGAGAGAAGCGGACTCATTCTCCCAGTCAGAACCGCTTTGTAAATGCTCCAAAAATCCTCTCCCTCAAAAAAATCATGGCATTATAGAATAATTTGAAAAGACCCTCCAAAACCCTTGAGTCCAACCTGTGCCCCATCCCCACTTTGTCCCCAGCTCAGAGCGCTGAGTACCAAGTCCAGGCATTCCTTGGACATGTCCAATGTTGGGGACTCCAAACCTCCCTGGGCACCCCCTTACAACCCTGGTCACCCTTTCCAGGAAGAAATTCTTCCTATTTTCCAACCCAAACCATCCTGCAGGGCACAGTGTACAGTTCTAACCTGAAGTTTAACTGAATTCAGTTAAATTAAAATTCCCTGGATATGCAGCACCTTAGGAATCTCAGTAAGCCAACAGGAATTCTGTTGTTTTCATTCCACCTACTTGGTCCTCCCACCCTCTTGAAGCTCCTTCAGGTGGGTTTTCCCAGATCTAGTGAGCTCTGAACAGATTATTTGGAGTGAGGGTAGATTTTTGTTGTGGTTGACTCAGACATCCCAATTTAGGACCAAAGTCCAGGGCCTATCACTGGTTTCTTATTTTTAAATATACTTGCAATAAACTCATCCTTTTACTGAAAACACAAGAGTTTTTCCTCACTTTATCTCTCTTCCTTCGTTAATCCCCTTGTTGGCTTCTACTCTCAAGAGAGAAAACTTCTCTTTTAATTATTTAGGCTATTATTGGCATTAGCTGGCTCTGTTTTCTTTTGCAGAAGCCACCAGAAGCTCCTTCAAAAGAGCAGCGTAATTCCGTAGTCAGGCTTTGCATTTCCTGATCATTAACAAACAGGGTTTTATGAAGTTCTGGCTTTTTTTTTTGGCTCTTTATCACCGAGTAGACAGCAAGAAACAAAAAAACTCCTTCTGCTCTGGTCTCCTTTGAAAGCATTTAATACTTTCTCTTCACAGTTTCTCTGTAGCTCACGCCAAGAAAATATTCCTGCAAGGTCAGGTCTGCCGGGGAGGCCAAATGAAATGTTGGACCTCGGTGGAATTATGGGATCATCTGGACAGGCAATATTGGCCTTGGGAAAGAGCTTTGCTCCGTGAATTCATAGCTCTGGCTGCAGCCAGCGTGGTTTTAAAGGAATAAAACAACGGCTTTGAAGGGCCTTATCTACAACTGACACGCTGTGGTTTAAGCCTCAGAGACCCTGGGCTACTACATCTGGTGGCTTTTCCTCCTCCTCTCCCTGGTTTCTGCTGGACTCAGCCTTGTTGGATTGGCTTCCCTTCCCTGGGAAGTGGGAAAAATGGCGATTTTTGCCTCTGAAGGGGCAGCAAACCTTCCTGCTTGAGGAAAACCAGGACATGCCTCCGAAGGATCTCACAGGGACCACGGGCAGGATTGGCAGACACGGATCTGTGCCCTCTGTTATGGCCTCGTGCTCTTTGCCACCACAGAGCTCACACTGATCACCCAAACTCGGAGAGAAAAATCCATCTTTTCCCTTGGAATCTTGCTTTAGTCTCCCAGGCTGAAAGCACCCTGAGCTCTGCAGTGAATAAGGAAAAAGCTGACGTGGAAACTGAGTCATGAAAGGCTTGTGTGGGTCTGATTCCTGCACCTTGCTCTGTGATTGCTGGGGAGGGAACAGCCACAAAGTGTTCCACAGGGACCGAGTGTGGAAACAAAGGAGAACTCTAAATCTGCCCTGAAACTCCCGAGCTTCCCAGCTAAGAATCCATTCAGTGTGGGAGTGATGAGGCAGCTCTGCATTTCAGGCACTCCTTCAGGGCTTTTTTTTCCCATCAGAAAAGCGGTTTTGAAAGGAATATCCTGATTTATTCATTCTGGGAAGAGCTGTGCAGGGGTTGAGCTAAGCCTGGAAGCCCTGACTGGCCAGCATTCCATGGAATATCTGCTCAGGGCCTGCTTGTGAGGGAATGGATCAGGGAGCCGGGCTCTGGCCCTGGTCCTTTTCCACACGTGGTAATTCCATTAAATTAACATTGGCTGCCCGTTCTCATGGCAACTCTGAACCCAAACAATAACAACACAGAGGATGTGGGAATGGGGGGCGAAAACCGTCCTGGAAATTCCTCTTTTGTGGAGAAAGTGCGTTGGGAAGTGAAAGGAGAGCAGCGGGAGGGCGTCAGCTCCCTCTTCCCACTGGCAGGATTATGGCTCTGCTCAGCCCTGGCGGCAATGGGTGCGCTTGGTGAGGCTGGGGGCTTTTCCAGCCTTGAGGATTCTGTGATTCCTGAAGGATTCTGTGATCCACAGGCTGCTGGCACAGCTCTGACTCCCTCTGCCCCCTTTTGGCTGTGCTGTATCTTTTCCCCTGTTCTCCCTTTGGAGCGAAGCCTTGTGCATCCTGTTTTCCTTAAGCATCTCCCCCTTGACGTGCATCCCCTAATTTTATACTGAACCTGTTATTTACATGGCCCTCTTATCCTGGGAGCAGCCTCTTTGCTGAGGAACTCCTGACAAGGGCTCTGTGGGAGGTGGGGGGTCCCTGGNCCTTGCTATGTGAGTTTGGGGAGATTCCCTGGTCTGGGGGGTTCCCTGGACTGGGTTTATGGGGAGGTGGTGTTGTAGTCCCTGGTCTGGAGGTTCAGGGGGAGTCCCTGAGTTGGGGTTCAAGGGGACGTGGTGTGGGTGGTACCTGCTCTGAGGGGTTGTGGGGAGGTGACATGGAAGGTCCTTGCTCTGGGACTTCGTGCTGTGTCCCTGGGGTTTGTGGGGATGCTCCATGTGTTCTCCTGAGGGGATCTTCTCATGCCCATTGAGGTGGGCAAAGCAGGTCCCACCTCTGCATGTCCTTCTCCAGCTCCAGGGGTAAAACCAGCCCCAAACTGGTGCTGCTGGTGGGCACTGGCCTTGCTGAGGGCTGGAGCTCAGAGTTCAGGATCTCTTGTCTTGTTTTGTCTTCAATGAAGAGTTGAATTTTGCTTTTGAAGGAAAACTTTGATTTTGTGCTTTGGTGCCCCACTTGTCACTGATGCTGGGTCTGCCTGTGCCAGGTTGTGGCAGACACTTGGAGATCTCTTTCTGCAGTGGCTGGAGAACTGTCCTGGCCCCTGGGGACCAGAGGGGACCATGCAGGTCCAGCTGTCCCTCGGCCACCTCTCCCAGGTGCCTGCAAACACCTCCATGGGGTGTTTGTGTCACCGGTGCCAGGCAGTCCCTGCAGTCCCCAAAATTGCTGTTCATCCTCAGAAAGAGCAGTTCCCCCACAGGGAAAGGTCTTCCCAGGGGTTTCTCTGAAGGTCTGGGATGGGGGGTTCATTCCTTGTAAAACACTCTGCAGAAATGGGGAAAACAAAGCTGCCTCTGAAGCAGCTCGGATTTATTTGGGGAGAGTTTTCCCTCTGATTAATTGTGGGGGTGTGTGTATATGCTGGGAAAGGCACTAATGTTTACTGGAATTGGGCTATAAATGGTTGCTAACTTCTCATTCCCTGCATGATAAATATCATAATTGATGCTACAATATGTTAACATTCCAAGCATGAGCTCTTCTTTTCCTATGGATTCATTTTCATGCATGAATAGTGTGGAGGGTTTGAAGACACCTTCCTTCAAAGATTAGGGGATCTTTACATCTTTCCTCTGTATTAGGAGGAGGATAAGACATCTTTTTTTAAAAAGAAGAGATGAATATCACCCGGCTTTGGTATGCAGAAATAACTTACTGAATTTGTTAAATGCATTTCTTGTCAAATTTACAGAGCTGGGCTGAACAACTTGTAATTTTATTAAATCCTGGGGAAGTGATCAACAAACCTGGGGACTTCCACTTATCCTGGCAGACTTGTGTTAAATGGTGACACCTGTCCTAATATGGCAGAACACAGAGGAAAATCCTCCCTTTTAAGCTATAACTTATTAAAAAATATGGGGTTGAGCCATGTGTGAGCTTAGAGAACAAAATCGGTGCAGGAAGGGGGGATTGCAGCACTGTTAAAACTCCCTGTGTCAAACAACTAATTTTAGACCTGGGCTTTAAATGTGCCTTTGCAGTATATTTTTATGCTTCAACTCTCTGCTTCAGACCTTCAAATTTTATTTGGGTGATGGATTTCTGTCAAAATTGGCCGACATTTAGCACTAAAGTCAGGCTGAAATATGAATCCAGTGCTTTAGGACTCCTTTTATTTTGTGTGTAGAGCCTGGGGTTTTCATCCTCCTTATAAACTCTTGCAGGAGCTTTGAGGTTCATATTTTTGAAAGAAGGATTTGGTTGAAGTTTCATTCCCTCTCAAAGTAGAGATTGATTGATGTAGTGAAGCTTGAGGGGGGGATTTGCAGATGGTAAAATTTCCTGTTAATTAGTAAACAGCCTTTGGTAGCACATCCATTGCTTTTTGTCACTCGTTTTGGGGTCATGGGGGTGATTTCCTTATGTCATCGCAGAGTCCAAGGGGCAGTTTACAGCTTTTTCTCTCCTGTTTCAGTTTTTCTGGTATTTTATTTTTGGCATGTGGAGATGAGGGGCTCATGGCTGTGTGTCTGTGCTCTGCAGGCTCTTAGCAGGATGAGGATGGTGTTTGGTGGGGTGTTTCAGGGCAGAACTGTTTCTTTATGTCCAGGTTAAATTTCCTTCAGAGAGGACAGCCGATTTTAAGAGTAAAATGGGATTAGGCCAGGTTTTGTAAAGAAAATAACTGCGTTCTTGGCACCCTGCCTTCCCAGGATGTGAACATCCAGAGCCCTTTGAGATTAAGTTCTGTCTTTTTATAGAGGAGGAGATGCTTGACGTTACCTCGGGCTTTGGGAGAGCTGCCAACCACCCAATCTGTGCTCCAGCATTAATTGCACATCTCAGATTCCAATCACCCCGTTTGCACAAACCTCCATGTACTCCTGATGTTCCCTGCTGGAAAAAACCCTTGCACACTGCTGCTGGAGCTGATGGATCTGCACATGGAGGCTTTTGTTGGATCACAGAATCATGGAATGGTTTGGGTTGGAAAGGACCTTAAAGCTCATCTCATTCCACGGGCAGGGACACCTTCCACCATCCCAGGTTGCTCCAAGCCCTGTCCAGCCTGGCCTTGGACACTTCCAGGGATGCAAAGGCAGCCACAGCTTCTCTGGGAAAGCTCTTTGGGGGTTATTTTTGGGTGGCATCAGGATAAAGCCAATACCCCAACAGGTGATCTCTACCTCCATTGTTCTCCTCAGAGATTTCTGCCACCTCTTTCCAAACCAATATTTGGCTCTATGTGAGCCCGGAGGGTCGCGCAGCACAGGGAGGCTCTTGGCACGGGGGATGGCGGAGCAGCAGGGTCCTGTCCCTCGGGAATCCCGGCCGCAGGGCTCCTCGGCGGGCTGACCCCCGCTCAGCCCGGCCCGTCGGGCCCGTTCCACCCGGAGCGGGCTGCAGATGGCAGTAGCAGCCTTTCCTTTCCTTCCCTTCCCTTCCATCCCTTCCCTTCCCCCGCCCGCGGCTCCGGGGATGCTGCGGCAGCGGAGCCCCTGCCCGGCAGCGCGGACCCGCCGCGGTGCGCGGACACTGCGCTGCCCCCGCCCGCCTCTCCTCCTCCGGAGGAATTCGGATCCTCGGAGAGAGGGAAGGGGAGGGGAGGAAAAGCCTTTCAGCATCGCGCGGTGCCAGACAGACCCTGGTAATCACGTTTGTGTGCGGTGATTGGGTGGGCTGGGTTCTCCGAGCCCGGAATTGAGCTGATCCCGGCTTTTTGTGCTGTTGGGGGTGTATTTTTTCTGTCCTCCTCCCGTTCCCTCTGTGCCTCGCTGTGATAGCAGGAGCTGTTTTTCCGCGATAGAACCGAAGGCAGCAGTGGTTCCTGGGCGCTATCGTTATTCCAGGCAGGGATGCAGCCCTCGGAGCTGCGGGGCTTGGAGCACTCAGTCCGTGAACTTCGTGGCTGAGAGGGGAATCTCTTCCCTCCTCTGCTGGCTCTGGCTGCTGGTCCTGTGCATGCCCTGGGTGGGATGACCCCAGTATTTACTTGCAAGTGTCACTTTGATCATTTCTGTGCTCTCTGCAGCCCTGGAGCTGCTCAGTGCTGGTCACTCTCAGAGCCACCCCCAGTCCAGCCCTGTGCTGGGCTGATCCCCAGGGTGGGCAGCAGGAAAGGGATTGGGATTCTGCCCCTCTGCCCCACGCAGGTGAGACCCCACCTGCAGAGCTGCCCCAGCCCTGGGGCCCAGCACAGGGAGGACGTGGAGCTGCTGGAGAGAGCCCAGAGGAGGCACCAGGATGAGCAGAGGGATGGAGCAGCTCTGCTGGGAGGAAAGGCTGGGAGAGCTGGGATTGTTCAGCCTGGAGAGGAGAAGCTCTGGGGTGACCTCACTGTGGCCTTGCAGTGCCTGAAGGAGCTGAGAGGAAACACGGAGAGAGAATGTGGACAAGGAATGGAGGGACAGGCCAAGGGGGGGATGGCTTCCCACTGCCAGAGGGCAGGGTTAAGTGGGATACTGGGAAGGAATTGTTCCCTGTGAGGGTGCTGAGGCCCTGGCACAGGGTACCCAGAGGAGCTGTGGCTGCCCCTGGATCCCTGGAATTGTTCCAGGCCAGGTTGGATGGAGCTTGGAGCAATCTGGGCTAATGGAAGGTGTCCCTGCCCAAGACAGGGGTAGGAATTGGATGATCTTTAGGGTCCCTTCCAACCCAGACCATCCCATGATTCTTGAGAGAGCTGCACTGCCTGTGAGGAGCTCCAGTGTGCAGATGGATTTAGGATGGTGGTTGGAGCTCAGTGCTGCAGGAGTTCTCTGGAAGTAGCAGCTCTGCTGTTTGTGTCTCTGTCTTGACCCAAGGCAGCTTCCTTAGAGTGATGTGTTCCTTGAATTTTTGGGCCTGTCTCAGGATGGGATGAGCTCCAGCTGGTGACATCCAGTGCAGGGAATGATGTCACCTGCCTCATCCCAATGGCAGAAGGTTGCCACCACCAAATGAGGAGGAAGAATGGATTGGGAGAGCAGCTGGCTCCTGCAAGAGGCCCTGTGAGATCCAGCTGCAATGCCCAGGCTGGTGGGTATGAGCAGTCAGAGACCAGCTGGGAGGGCACTGGGCTTGCACCTCTGGGGAGCTCTGTCACCTCAGAAAACCTTAAAATCATTTGGGCTGGGGAAGACCTTCGAGGTCACTGACCCAACACTGCCAAGGCCACCACTGACCCTTGTCCCTGAGTGCCACATCCACACATCTGTGAAACCCCTCAAGGGATGGGGACTCCAGCACTGCCCTGGGAAGCTGTGCCAGGGCTGGACAGCCCTTCAGTGAAGAGATTGTCCCTGATATCCAACCTAAACCTCCCCTGGTGCACCTTGAGGCCATTTCTTCCTGTCCTGTCCTTTATTCCCTTGTTGTCAGAGAAGCCCTTGGAGCCCAGGAGTGGTGCAAAGCTGCAGTGCTCGGGTCAATGGTGGGGTTTAATTACATTAATTACTGCTAATCATCTCCCAGATGGGATCTATCCCAGGCATGCTTGGATACATCTGGACACACACTTGGATGTCTCTGCTGCTGGCTTGTGTGCCCCCAGAGGCAGGAGTGTCCCTTCAGCACAGGCTGTGTGGGATGGCAGCAGTGGCTGTGGTGGGAGCTCACACCACGGTTACACAGCAGAGAAATGTGCAAACCAGGAGCTCAGGAATTAGGGATTCACAGATTCCCTTACCAAGATCCCACTGGGAATGAAGGGCAGCACTGCCCCAGAACTCTGCTGTGCCCCAGGGTCAGTGGGGCACTGAACAGTGGCAGGGAGGATCCTGTGAATCCCTTAGTCCTGCTTTTCCTTCCCCATGCTCTGCTTCACCAGCCCAGGGAGGGGTCCCTGCAAAGCCACAGCAACTGCACTTGAGGAGTTGAAGGGAACTTGGAATCGTGGAATGGTTTGGGTTGGAAGGGATCTTAAAACATTCCAGTGCCACCTCTGCCATGGGCAGGGACACCTTTCACTGTCCCAAGTTGCTCCATGCTCTGTCCAATCTGGCCTTGGACACTGCCAGGGATCCAGGGGCAGCCACAGCTCCTCTGGGCACCCTGTGCCAGGGCCTGCCCACCCTCTGGGTAAAGAACTCCTTCTAAATTTCCAATCTAAACGTGTTTCCTCCCAGTCCAGAGCTGGGCCCTGCTTTTCCCACAAGAACTGCGCTTGCAGGCATTTTAATGCATTTGATTTGTTTTTGCACAGAATGAAGATTTGCTAACACTGATGCTAATCGTGACTCTGGAGTGATTTGACCAGATTGTTTTAGAACAAAAACCCCCAGGGACAAAAAGACAAGTACTTTCTGCTGACATTTGTGCAAACTCTTTTTGCTTCTTTTCTGTTGAGCTGACTTTTCATTTCAGACCTTTCCTTAACTTGATTTTTGAGACGTTCAGAAGCGCTCCAAAAAGACGTTTTCAATTTTGTGGAACCAGATATTGTAGTCAAAGCAGAATAGCTTTGCCTTTGCTCTCTTCTTCTCCCTCCCAACTTTCACAATGTGCAAATCAATCAAGGAAAAAAATGTATTGTTTGGCTGCTGGACTCCTCATCCAGCAGGTCCTGGGTAGGGCAGAGTGATTGGCTTTGTGACCTCTCAAGATGCCTGGGTGACAGCACTCCTTTTTTAGATATTTTTTTTCTCCTCCTGCTGAGGGGAATGACAAGATCCTGAACCTGTCCCTGGTTTGGTTGTGACTGGGTTTGGAAATCCGTGGCGGTGTCTGTGCACCGGGAGCAGTTTGACATCCCTGATTCCAGCGGGAGAGGGCTGCTGGTCAGAGTGAAGTGGAACTGCTGGAGCGGAGCCATGGACCCTGTTAGCTCCAGGATGGATGGGCTGGGATGCACTGGGGGCTGCTGGCCTGTGTCTGAGCACTCTGATAGCTCAGTTCCTCAGTGCTGTTTATTATCCTGAGATGTTGCTCCTGCCACCCTTTGCAGCAGCACCAAATGCTCCTGATGGAAAATGCAGAATCACGGAATGGTTGGGGTTGGAAGGGACCTTAAATCTCATCCAGCCCCTCCCCTGCCATGGGCAGGGAGACCTTCCACTATCCCAGGTTGCTCCAAGCTCCATCCAACCTGGCCTTGGACACTTCCAGGGATCCAGGGGCAGCCACAGCTTCTCTGGGCAACCTGTGCCAGGGCCTCACCTCCCTTACAAACAGGAATTTCTTCCCAATATCTAAGCTGAATTTTCCCTCTTTCAGTTTGATCTCCCTTCTCCTGGCACTCCAGTTCCTGATGAGAATTCCCTGTCCAGCTTCCCCATAGCTCCTGCAGACACTGGAAGTGGCTCTGAGGTCTCCAGGCTGAGCAGCCCCAGTTCCTCCCGCCTGTCTCCCCAGGGGAGGAGCTCCAGTTCCCTATGGCAGCCATGAACACAGACTTCCAGAGGCCTCTGGCTTTCCAGGGTATGGAATCTCCCTTGTTTTGTATTATTTTTGTTTGTGTTTGTGTTTTGTACCTGCACTGGAGAGTGTTGGGTTCAACCCTGAGTGTCGGCCCTGAGGCTTTTCCAGCAAAACCTTTTTGCTGTGTGAGTCTTTCAGCAGCTCCTAAGGAGGGTCCATTTCTGCACTGGACCTAAGGAGGGTCCATTTCTGCACTGGACCTAAGGAGGGTCCATTTCTGCACTGGACCTAAGGAGGGTCCATTTCGGCACTGGACCTAAGGAGGGTCCATTTCGGCACTGGACCTAAGGAGGGTCCATTTCTGCACTGGACCTAAGGAGGGTCCATTTCTGCAATTCTTTATCTGTGTGGGGCTGTACCACAACTGCTGTTCCCAGCGTGAGGGGCTCAATCCCAGGATCCCAGGATCCCAGGAATGGCTGGAGCTGTGTCAGGAAGGGTTAGGTTGGATATCAGGGAAAGGTTTTTCCCCAGAGGGTGCTGGGCACTGCCCAGGCTCCCCAGGGAATGGGCACAGCCCCAGGGCTGCCAGAGCTCCAGGAATGTTTGGACAATGCTCTCAGGGATGCACAGGGTGGGATTGTTGGGGTGTCTGTGCAGGGCCAGGAGTGACACCTCACGATCCCTGTGTGTCCTTCCCACTGAGGACATTCCATGATTCTTTCCTGTAGCTGTTGTTGAGCTCAGCTGATTGGCAGCTCCACAGAGCAGAATGGCCATCAGGTAACTCTCCAAAACTGATAAATACATAAATAATGGATGTGCTCATCCCACTCTGACAAATTATCCAAACCCATATTGCAGCCCCGAAACAGATAAGAAATAATTGAGTGAGACACGGGACTCCTTTTTCTCCTTTAATCCTCTGCAAAAAGGACCCATTCAAAGATTTCGCTTGGTCTTTTTAGTTTGCAGTTGTAATTTCTGGATTTTTCTTTAATCATGGTTCCTTTGTGTTCTGCAGAATGAGGATCACAGGGTGGAAGCTGGCAAAGTCCGGAGCCTCTGGAGCGGGATGTGCAGGCAGAGCCTTGCAGAAGGAATGCCAAAGGGTGTGCGAGCAAACAGACAAATTGCTGGTGGCAGAACTTCTTGGAAATAAACCTGGCAAATTAGAACTGTTAAAGCAACTGCTGAAATGGCTGCTGCCATTGAATTGTCAAAATAGGGGAGTGCAGAGCTCCTCAGCTAATTTACACAGCACCAAAGCGAAAATAATGGGGAAATAATGAGCAGTTATTGGTCCTGGCTCTCCCCACTCATTATGTGAAGTTAAGACATTTATCAGTATGGAATTATGCTGGCGAGATGTGCATGTGACACAATTACAGTGGGCAGCCAGAACCAGGGGGATTTGAGGAATTAGAGGATGGCAAACGGGTAGAAATAATCCTTGCTGCAGGAAACCAGGTGGGGAGGAACAGTGAGGGCTCTGGGAGTGGTGTTGAGATCACTTAGAAGGGTGAGTGAGGTGGTTTGGGCAGGGGAACAGTGAGATCTGGTTCCTGTGCAGGACCAGTGATCCATCAGTGGTGTCGAACATTCAGGTTTGAACATTTCAGTGTCACTGATGCTGGGCACCCCCTTGGTTCCATGAGCCCTTCCCAAGCTGCTCCAGGGGGAAGGGAGACCCTCCCCAAGTGTGCCAAGTACATTTGACCCAGACTCTGGGATCCCAGGACCACTGAGGTTGGAAAAGTCTTCCGAGTCCAGCCTGTGCCCCATCCCCACCTTGTCACCAGCCCAGAGCACTGAGGGCCACACCCTGGACACCTCCAGGGACGGGCACTCCACCAGCCCCTTGCCATGCCTGAAACCCCTTCCATGAGGAGTGTGTTGGACTGGAGGACATCTCTTTGTGCAGAAGCCATGGGGAAACCCTACCTTAGGATGAAAATCTGGACACTGCTCTTCATCCCTCCCATCCCTGTGTTTGACCCCAGAGGAACAGAACAGGCACTGGAACAAGCTGGAGCCTCCTGTGCCCTTGAACCCAAGGCATGAGGGCTCTCCAGGCTCATGCTGGGCCCTGGCTCTCTCCTTGGATAGCTGACCCTGGTGCTGGGGGAGGCAGCAGGGCTGAGCAGGATTTTCCTCCTGCAGCTCCCGGCCCTGCAGCGAGCTCTGGCAGACACCACCAGAGCAGCTCCCCATAAATACACACAGAACCGGGCTGCGTGCTGCACTTGCACAGCCCAGGGAGGGAATTCTGACACCCCTGCCCTCTTCTCTCACATCCCTCAGCAGCTGTGAAACGCCCCTGACCTGGGCTGCTCCTTTTGCAGGTTTGGTGTCAGCAGGAGCTGGCGCCTGCAGCTTTGTTGCTCCGCGCTGCGGAGGAGGAGGAGAGCGGCGGGCGGTTTGTTGGAGTTCTTAATTGCAGGCACAGCAGGATTATGGAAATGTCAAGAGGGAAGTGACAGGGAAGACCTGACAAACATGTGGGGGTGGGTTGATTCACTGCTCTCTTTTCCACTGGGGTGGTGGGTGGATTCTGAGGCAGAGGCTGGGCTGGGGCTGCTGGGTTTAGCCCTTGCTCAAGTCCTGGATTAACAAAACCCAAGTGGCCTGTGCCCCAGGAGCTGGAAGGAGGGACAGCAGAGAGCAGCAGGATTGGGTCCCCTCTGTATGAACCTGTGGGAGATGCTGGTGTAGCACCTGCCCATGCCAAATTCCATGTGCAATTTGGGGTGGGTGTTGTGGCAGGAGAACCCCAGGGGGACTCCAAACAGCATTGCAGGAGTTATCCAAAAAAATCTCTGCCTCTTTGTGATTTAGCAGATATTGTGATTCCATTTCCTTCAGCCTGACACAAGGGTTCATTCCTTATCTCAGGAAAACCGAGATGCTGTCTTGGGGATGGAATTCCTTGGAAAGAAGCATCTGCACATTTGGATTTCCCTCTGAAGAGGGACAGATCATCCTGCTGCTGCCGTGGCCACGCAGGTGCTGGAGCCAAACAAGCAGCACATGCTGGATTCAGCCTTGGAGCTGCTGCAGGGATGGGATTTTCCACAGCCCCCGGGGCACTGCTGGAAAGAGGGGGCTGCTCCTGTCAAAGCTCCCTAGAGGGTTTGTTCCACAGCAAATCCCGTGGCTTCCTGAGCAATCCTCTCCAAAGGTTATCCAGCTGCTGTCCTTGATGTCCCTGTCAGCCAGGACATGAAGCCCAGGTTGGCACACAGAGGTTCCTCATGTCCTCCCAAGGTGAGGAGTTGTCTCCAGCTGGTCTCTTATGCTGGCTGGGAAAGCTGCTTGGAGAAAGGCAGAAATCATCCAGTTGTATCCCAAAGTAGCAGCTTCATCCTGGTCAGGATGGGATGATCGTGGTCAGGATGGGATGATCCTGGTGCTGGCTGGGCCCAGGGCTGAGAGCTGCAAGAAAAGGGACTCCTGGTGGGAAGGACAGCGCTGTCTCGCTGACCTGGACCAGCATCTGTGAACCCCACAAACCCTCATTTCTGTGCTCACAGGGATTCCAGCTGGTGGCCCTGTCCAGTGCTGGACTGCAGGGAGCAGGGAATGCTTTTCCTGCTGGGATGTTTGCACAGGCAGGTGGCTCCCAGGGAGCTGCCAGACGCTCCTGTCAGTGGGAATAGGCTGTGTCATGCCTGGCAGGGGCTGGGAGAGTCTGCTCAGCTCACAGACACAGCTCTTCGGTGTGCTGGGGACCAGGGAGGAGAAGGAGCAGCCAGGAATGTTTATTGCCCAAAAGCTCACAGAGAGACAGGGAGGAGAAGCCAGTGAGGGTCAAAATGGGTGGCTGGAAACAGAGGAAAACTGGGAAATGACAGAAAAGTGTAGGAGGATTGGCAGAGGAGGAAACTGTTCTCAAAGCACCACTCAGCTCTTGGACAGAGCCCAGAGGAGGCACCAGGATGAGCAGAGGGATGGAGCAGCTCTGCTGGGAGGAAAGGCTGGGAGAGCTGGGATTGTTCAGCCTGGAGAGGAGAAGCTTTGGGATGGTCCAGTTGTGGCCTTCCAGGGCCTGAAGGAGCCAATAAGAAACATGGAGAAAGACTCTTTCCAAGGGATGGAGTGACATAGGACAAGGGGAATGGATTCCCATTGCCAGAGGGCAGGGTTAGATGGGATATTGGGAAAAAATTCCTCCCTGTGAGGGTGATGAGGCCCTGGCAGAGGTTGCTTAGAGAAGCTGTGGCTGCCCCTGGATCTCTGGCAGTGTCCAAGGCCAGGCTGGACAGGGCTTGGAGCAGCCTGGGACAGTGGGAGGTGTCCCTGCCCATGGTAAGGGGTGGAATGGGATGGGCTTTAAGGTCTCTCCTAACCCAAACCATTCCATAATTCTATGACATACTGGGAGTGAGTGTGCCAAACATTTGTGGAACACGGAATGGTGGGACCTGGAATGTTTCTTCTTCCTTATCTTCTCCTTCACAAAGGCCAGGCTGCCTCATCTCATTGTTCTATCCCTTAATTTTGATCCCCCAGAGCTCATATTCCTAGTTAAGCATCTCTGTGTTTGTAGCCTGAGGAACCTGAACATTTTTGGGTTTGTACCAGGAGCTGGGCCAGGGCCAGGCTCTGTGTGAGGTTCTGAGCTGGAGGCACTGCAGGGTGGTGGCCCCAGGTCACCACTGCAGGGTGTTGAACACGTCCCTGGAATTGGCAGGGCCCCTAAACATGGAGCGCTCACACTCTGCCCTTGCTCCTTCCTCAGCTCCTGGTGAAGGACACTGTTCCTGCTTTTTGGGCCCTTTCCCTGCCTTGTTGCTTGTTAAAAAGGCGTTTTGCTTTCCCTGGGTGTTGGAGAGGTTTGTGACATTTTGAGCTAAACTCTGCTGTTTCAGCAGGCAGCAATGAAGGTGATTCCAGGTAGTTGTTCCATAAGCAGCAGAACTAATGAGCCCCTGGATTTGTATCCCACTTCCCTGACCTCTGCCTCTCCCTTCATAATATTATCTCTTCCCACAGAGCCACTGTGTGTCCCTGTCCCCTTCCTCCGTGTCCTTTCCCTCTTGGCACTCCCAGGCTGCCACGTGGAGCTGGAGTTTTCTCAGCTCCCATCACAGCCAAGGCGCTCGTTTGGCTCCGTCTCTTCCCCATTCCCACCATATTTTTTCCCAGGATTTCTCAGTATTTAATTATCTCTGAGCCTTCTGTCAGTCTGGGGGAAGTTTGAGTTCCTAGAGGTAGGAATCTGCTGCTCAGATGGACCAGCAGTTGTACAGACAGCGGGAAAGGAGTTTCTGGAATAAATCCCTTTCCTGGGAAGTGTGGATGGTGTCCTTTGTCCCCGTCACCTGGAAAGCCAGGCACTGCCATGCTGCTGTGGATTGGAGAGGAAAAACCTGGGAATGAACAGCAATGAGCAGAGGGCTGGGGGTGCCAGCACGGCAGGAGGAGAGGAAATGAAGGGTGTTTGGGATATTCTGAGCAGTGTTTGCCATCCAGGGAGCATCCTTGGTTCCCCAGAGTGCCCCCTTGGCACTGCTTGCCTGTGGGCATCCTTCCCAAAGGATCCAGAGGATAAACCCCATGCAGGACCTCAGATCCAGCACTGAGGGCTCAGCCCTGTGCCAGTGGGTGAATCCTGGAATCCTGGAATGCTGTGAGTTGGAAGGGACCTCACAGACCACTTTGTTCCAACTGAGTCCTACTGCTTGTGCCTTTTTCTGGAGTTACTCCTGGGATGAGATCAGAAGCTGGAGCAGTCTCCAACCCCTCACATCAATTTCTCAGCTCATCCAAGTTTTTCTCAGCTCATCCAAGTTTTTCTCAGCTTATCCACTTTTCCAGGAGTGTTTCTGCAGCCTTGGCATTGCCCAGTGACCCAACAGGAGTGAGGGAGTCAAATCCAATTTGTGACCTTTCAGTACTTCCAGGGAGTTCATAAAAAAGAGGGAGAATGACTTTTTACACAGACAGTGCTGGGACAAGGGGGAATGGCTTTAAACTAAAAGAATAGGAGTTTATAATTGGAATCTTTTGGGAAAAGCATGCCCTGCCCAAGATTTAGATTGTATATTAGGGAGAAATCATTCCCTGCAGAGGGTGGGGAGGCCCTGGCACAGGGTGCCCAGAGGAGCTGTGGCTGCCCCTGGATCCTTGGCAGTGTCCAAGGCCAGGTTAGACAGAGCTTGGAGCCACCTGGGATAGTGGGAGGTGTCCCTGCCCATGGCAGGGCTGGAATAGGATGAGATTTAGGATCTCTCCAACCCAAACCTTCCCAGGACTGTGACCCACTAGAGGATTTGTGCATTTGTGTCCCAAACCTTGGAGGAATTGCTGGGAGAGAGCCAGGGAACTGCACTGTGCTGGGAATGTCCATTCACAGGCAGGGAAGGGCCCCAAATTTATCTCTGTCGTTGTCACTCCCCATTCACCCCCGTGAGTGACTCGAGAGCTCTGCACAGAGCCCTGCACAACTTGCCTGACTTTAGGAGTCAGCAAATGATAAATGTCTGTATCCTTGGATGAGGATAATCCAATCCTACAAGTCTGGCTGGATTTCAGCTGCTCTCCAGAAAAACAAAAAGAAATGAGTAGGGGAGTGAAATATTTACTTTTGGTCCTTTCCACAAGTGGAGATGACAGAGTGTGGGAAAATAAAAGCCAGTCCTGGTGAGCAAAGGTTGGAGGGGAAAAAAGTGAGGAAAATCTCCTCTCTTTGCTGGTAGAAAGGGGCTTGGCAAGAACAGAGCCATTCTTTGGATTTCTCCAAGGCACAGGATGAAGGCAGAATATTCAATGAACACAACTCTGCCATTGTCAATGCAGGGCTGTTGATGCCAGCCAGGCAATCCGACCCCGAGCTTTGATTAAAAAAAAGTCAGCCAGCCCCAAATGTTCCAATAAAAAAGAGGTTATGAAAAAAAACCCTTGTGCTTTGGTTAAAGAGCACCCAGCTCCAGAGTCATTTATTACAGCTGAAAGGATTAAATGTCATCAGGGAACCCAAAAAGCAAATGAATCTGTAATTAAATGTTTAGCCCAGCCAAGGCAGCGTGGCAGTGCCAGGCTGAATAATGTATAGAGAGGAACCAGCCCCAGCTCTGTGCTTGCTTCCCCTTTTTTCATTAACTGGATCTGTATTAATGCAAAACAAGGCAGCTGAGTGATTTTCAGCACACTCTGGATTTGTTGGTGTTCTGATGATCCCAGGACTCAAAAGCTTCTGCTGAGATCAGTGCCAGGCTGTGCTGGAGTTATCCAAACAGGAGAGGTGATACCTGCTGGAAGAGCAAACAGGAGAGAGACTCCACCAAGGCCTGGCCTAGCAGAGCTGGGCCTGGAGAGCCCTGGGCAGGGCATTCTCCTCTCTTCCAGCCTTGTCTGTGGGAATCTGCACAAATCTGAGCTGGCAACAGAGCAGAGATCGCTTTCCTAATTCATGTTATGATCTAAACACAATGTAAAAATTAAGGCTGGCTGGGAAAAAAAAAAACCAAACCCAGGACATTGGGATATGGAAGGAGAGGAGAAAAGAAAGTGATCAAATTCAGCTTATAAAGCACAGCAATCAAAGTGGTGCAGAAAGGTCATTTCACTTCACTTGATTGTATGTTATGAGTCTGGGAAGCCTTTTTTCTTACCCAAATATGGAGACATAGTGCCAACATTTTTAAGTCTAATCAAGCTTACCAATTAGTGGAGACATTCTCAATGACAATTGTCAATTAACCTCAAGGTTAGAAATTCAGGGTAACCTGAACCATCCTTAAGCTCATGTCAGAGTCCCAGTAATACTCTGTAATATTAAAATAAACCTCCAGCAGCTTTTACATGTGTGCAGACCCAATGTGCCTCTGCATCTTTCTGAAATCTATTTCCAATTCTTTTGTAGTTTCTTTTTTTGCAGCTAAACATGATTAACCTTCCGAGCTGTCTGTCCTACTTATGGTAATCGAGGCAGCAGCAGCTGATTCTGCTGGAGCATTGATCCCTCTGCCAGGTTATTGTTCCTGCCTCTCCCCCATCTGGGACAATGTTCATTGTGGTATCAGACCTTGCAAGTATTTAAGTTTTTCCTGGTCTTTGATTTTGCTCCTGTTCCAGCTGAAAAGGAATTGCTCAGGTTTTGGAGTCAATTGTGAGCTCCTTGAGGCCAGAAAGGGATTTGGGTTTGCCTCCCTTGCCTTTCCTCCACCCAGCATCCCACCTTCCACAGCTAAAGAGGCAGTTAGACTAAATTCTAAATATTCCTGAGATATTGGAGAACTGACACCCAAATTCCCTGTTTTCTACAAGATTTTTAGGCATGTCCTCCCCCAGGGCAAGGAATTTTCTCTGTGAATTTTCTTTAGGAAGCAGAAAGGGCTGGGAGAGGCACCTCTCCTGTCCACTGTCTGCTCTTCCTTGTTCAGGGCACTGTTGTGCTGAAGGAAGACCTTGGAAATCTGGAATTACTCTGGAAAACCTCTGTGTTCCCAGGGAGGGTGAATTGATGCCTGAAAAATTATCTCCCTTCCAATACAGGCAAGAGTGCTTTGGAGAAAGGATGTTCTTCACTTCAGCACGCTCAAAGAACCATTTAGGGGTGATTTGTGGGGGAGCCCCTGCCAGAGGCCTGGCAGGCTGCCAGGGCCAGGCACAGGGAGGGATCCTCTTGGGATGGGAAGTCTGGCATCGTTTGTCTTGCCAGGGGCTCATCTGTGTGTGTGGGGTGTGGCTGTGAGGGCGTCAGGAGGGAGGGAACTGCACTCCCAGCACGGCATCATTAAAATGTTCCACTTCATTTTCGTGACCCCTGGGGGACAAGGAGAATTTTAATGGGCTTTGGGTTCTGTCTGCCCAGTTCTGTCCAATTTTCAGGTTAATAACACTGATGTCTCTTATCTCTCTCCTCCACCATCAGGGCTGGAATGGGGGAAATCCAGCTTTTTGTTGGGAGTTAAATCTGTGGAGGGAGATAAACCATCTTTGCTATCAGAAAATAGCTTCCCTTTGCCATCTGCTGGGACAACCACAGCTCCACAGAGGATGCTCCTGCCCAACAGCTCCCAGGGGAAAGGTGGGAGAACTGAGGGGGGTTTGAGGACCCTCTGCATGCCAAGGAGGTCACAGGGAGGGAAAGGACTTCTGGAAAAGGGCAGAGCAGCACCCTGGTGAGGAGCCCCAGGTGGAGCTGAAGCAGTGAGGGATGAGCCGAGGGTGGGAAGGAATTCCCTGAGTCAGGAGATGGTTCTGCTCCCATTTGTCACGGCAAGAGGGTGGAACTGAGCAGTTTTGCTGCTGTAAATCACAGAATCACACACAGATCTGAGCACATTTCCATGTGGGTAATCAGGTACAGCCCAGGGGAGGTCTGGAGAAGGTTTCTTTCTGACTGCTCAGAGTTTGTTCTGTAAGTAAAGCATTTCCTTCCAGCCAAAATATTCCATCTGCCAAAATTATCCCAACTAAATGTTACCAGAATAAATATCTGAATTACTCTGCTTAAATATGTGGCTTTACTGAACCCAGGCAAAGGAAGCCTTTACAAAAACACTTTGAGGAAAGGATCCCAAGGATGGGAACACCTCTGATGGTGGTGACAAGTAGCCAGATGTCCCCAATTTCCCTGAGAGCACAATGTTTCCAGCTGGAAATCCTGGCAGGCAACACAGGTGCCAGCTCAGATGGAGAAATGGTCTCTTTTAAAGCTCCTGGGGATGCATCTCCCACTGGATCCCTGTGGCAGCTCATGCCCACCCTGTGGGTGAAGCTCCTCTGCAAAGCTCAGGATTTCAGGGGGAATTGGTGAGTGAAAATCCAGCCAATTTCTGCTGGTTCCCCTTTGTAGGAGACATTAATCCCACTATTTCAGAGCTCAGATGTTTTAAAGAGCTAATCCACACCCCACCACAGTGAAATCAAAATCCAAAACTCAGCCTTGGCTCCCAAACTGTGATTTTGGGAGAGGCCAGAATTCCTGTGGAGCAGCATTGTGCTAACAGACCCCTCATCCTCTCCTGCCTGGCACTGAAAGCCTTTCCTTGGCTGCTGCTCTCTGCAGAGTTCCTCTGGGAAATGCCACACTCACTCCCTCTCTGCTTCCTGCAGTTTTTCCTTGGCACAGATTCTCTTTGGAGACAGCTTTGGGGTGTTTTAGTTTCATTAACATCTCCCTCCTGCTAAAGAGGAGAATGAGAGGAGAGTGAGGATTCCAGGTGGGACACTCTCATCCCGCTGCCTTTCCCTCATTCCTGATTTCTGTGGGGATATTTCCATTTCTCTGCTGGTTTTCCACCTTGATCCCTCTCCCCACTGGAGACTTCTTGGTGTCCCTTGGTGGGATACAGCCCCCTCTCTTCTGGGGTCATTCTTCTGTGTGTATGGACTCCTTTTGGAGACCCTTCTGTTTCCCACTCAGCTGGAAAGAAGAATCCCAGAGTTCCCCCCATTCCTGGTGGCTTCCTGTAGCTCCTTAGCAAAGAAATTCTGAGTTTTCATTAGACCTTTTCCCATCCTTGGCATGGCTGGAGGCACTTAGGTGTGGAGAGAGAGGGATTTTAGTCAGCAGAGAGACCTTACAAGTGGTTCTCTGAGCTGTAAATTCAACCTCAAGATGCTGAAACCCCTCCTGCATCCAATATCCTGATTTTAACATCAACCAAAGGAGCACTGATAGTAATTCCTGGCATTTAGGAGCTGCATTTTCTGTGTTTGGTGAGCGTGTGTAGAGACCTTTCCAACACCAGTTTTTTGGTTCTGGATGCTCACTGAGTGTCAGGATTTTGGGAGTGGGAGGTTGGCTGCCCTTTCCTGCACATGGCTCCTCAGAACATTTCCTGGGGGTGCTTGCTCACTTCCATGGGGAGGAAGCACACCAGAGCACCAGCCAAGCTGAAGGTCAGCTCCTGAGCTAGGCTGGGTTTTGTGCTGAGCCAGGCTTTGTGCTCATCCATGGGCGGGGGTGGGAGGGGAGCTGGGGGAAGCAATGGTTTTAAATAGATATTTATGGAGAATATCAACATTTGGCATTTCCCGATTTCAGAACAGTGGAGGAGGAACCCAGAACTCCAGCAATCCCCCTCCTTCCCTCCGTGCCAATTAGGACCTCAGCCTGCTCCCCTCCCTCACACGGAACAGCCCCTGGGGCACCCGTGCCAGCATCACCTTCCTGGGAGCCAATTCTGCCTTCCCGGGCTCACAGCAGCAGAACCATCCTGGGGGCTCCCTGTGTGCTGGGGATGTGCCAGCCGCCTGTTCCAGGGAATTAGCACCTCATCTCGGGAGATTCTCTCTTCATTGCCGTCTGTCTATCACCTCTTCCCCTGCGCAGGGCTGGGATGTGGAGACGAACTTTTCCTTTTTCCTTCCAGCCGGTCACGGGGATGTTCCCATCCGCCTCCAAACTGTTTATCCGAGGTGTCATGTCCTGCCACCCCCTCTCCCAGGCGGCTGCCGAAAATCCCCTGTTAATTAATGTGCATTTCCATGAGCTGCTGCCCCGGTAGCCTGGAGGTTCCGAGCCTCAAACAGCCTTTTCCTCTCTCCTCTGGGCTGTTCTCCCAAATATTTGCATTTCCTTTCTCCACATCCTACTGTCACCTTCTGCTGCTGCACTTTGTGTCTTGGCAGCCCCCTCGTGTCAGAGGGATTGATCCCAAAACATCTCAAGGTGTTGGGAAATCTTGACTGCAGTTCAGGGATCAGCTGCTGTTCCAGCAGCATCTGGAGTTTCCAGCTCCTCTGCTTGCTGGGGATTTCCATCACTGCTCCCTGGCAGGGGTGCAGCATTCCTGGGAAGTTCCTTCCTCAGTGTCTGGTGGCCGTGCTGAGCACAGGAGCCTTTGGATCTCCCGTTTCTCTTGGCACAGGGATGTTTTATCCATTCCCCACTGCACTCAGGGAGTATGAACAGTCCTTTTCCATAGATTTCCCAAGGACTGATGAGTCCAGGGTGCAGGGATTGCAGTAATTTTGGAGTGTCTGAATCAGAACCATTTGTGGTCCCAGCACAGTGGAGGTGGGTACAGCTTTCCCAAGGGTGCTGCCTGGAGCAGGGAAATGGCCAGAGAAACCAGGGAAGCCACTCTGAAGGATGGAGGAGGACACAGAAGCTGCTTCCCGAGGTTGCTGGATTGATGAAGATGGGAGGCATGGAGCAAAGTCTCCTTCTCACTGCTGGATTTGGGTGGGATGAGGACAAGAAATGATGGAGGAGCCAAGACTCAAGTGGATTTTTGGATGGAACAACCTCTGCTGGCTCCAATTCCAGCAGTTTGTTCTCCCACAGTGTCCCCAACCCTTCCTTTATTCCTCTCAGAGCTCAAACCTGCACCACTTCCTTGCCCCATTCCCACACCTCTCAGAATGGGGGCTCCAGTGCGACATCCCCGGATGAATCCCATTCCCAGGGCACGCTGAGCCTGCTGCCAGCAGGAAAAGGGAAATTTGCTGAGGATGGGAGAGTTCCCAGCGTGGAGATGGCACCTGGTGTCAGCAATGCAGGAGAGCTCAGTGGGAATCCTCAGAATGCCTTTTATCTTTAGCAGCACAGCTTCCCAGAAAGCCTTCAGTTCCTTTTCTTCCTAGCAATTAAAACAAAATAAAAATATTATGAGCTGTTTTGTCTGTTTTTTAAAGGAAAACAGAAATAAAAAGGGGTTTGGCAGACCAACACTCTCAAAAATCGTGATGCTTTGGGGGTTTCACTTGGTTGACTTGTTTCTTTTAGGAGGGTGACTTGCAAATTTTGTGCAAACTCTTAATATTTTGCTTCAAATCACCTCATGTGCTTGAGAAATGGTGTATAAATGTTCCAAATTTGCTGTGTTTAAAAGGAGAGGCGTCTACCAGCAGGGTGGTTTTGAAGAAAGGTGCGTGCTCTGCGTTGGGTTTGAGTCTGCCATAAATATCTGAGCCTCGACGACTCCAGGATCAAACACTGCTTTTGAAATTAGAAATAAAACCTACAATTAAAAAACCAACCCAGCCTCGTCTGCTAATGGCAGCCTGTTAGTGCTGTGTGCTCCAGCAGAGCAGGGGAGGAGCTGCAGGCAGGATTTTATCCCTGGTTTTGATGTGCTGATTGAAGTGAGTGCTGCAGCCCTGCTGCTGCTCTGTCCTGTGCCAGCACAGATGCCCAGGACAGCCCAGGGAGAGCAGCGTGGAGGGGCAGGTTTGGGGATGAATAAAGAACCTGAGAAAGCCTGAGGGGAAAGAGGAAAGGAGTCTTGACTTTGTTTTAGGGAGGATTCAGGGTTCCCAGTGCATCAGCTCAGCAGGAGGGGTCATAACTCGGACTGGGGGAGAACCAAACTTCTCCAATCCACTCAGGCTGAGCTTTCCCTGCAATATTCCTGCTGCCTCTGCTCCCAGGTCACAGATGGCAGCTGTGCCCTGGCTTCCAGGCCCTGTTGGGCAAACCTGGCTTTTTTCAAACTGGGGAGAAGGAGACTTCAGGCATAGCTCACACATACATGAGCTGTGCAAATTACTGGCTTTGGCTTCCCCAGGACTGAGCTCTCTGGCACAGTGACAGCACGGGGATGCTCCATCCCTGGGAGGGTCCAAGGTCAGGTTGGATGCAGCTCTGAGCAGCCTGGTCTGGTGGAAGGTTGGGGTGGAATGAAATGAACCTGAGGGTCCCTCCCATTCCAAACCAGTCTGTGATCTCACAGGGCTCCTGGGATGTCCCAGGAGAAGTGACAAGGGAGGCTTGGGACATCGTGCACCTGAGCAGTCAGACTGTTCCTGCTTAAAGCTCTGCTGGGCAGAGGGCAGGGGAAGAGCCCACAGGAGGGCAAAGGGAAACCTGTGGACATCCCCAAATCCCATCATCTGCCTGCTCTGCTGTGCTGGCCAGGTGTGTGCTGTGCCTGGTCAGACAGGCCCTTCTGGAGGGGCTCAGCACCTCTGCAGACAGAGATGCAGATGGATGTGGAGCCCTTGCAGGGCTGGTCTGGGTAGGGGACTGCTTTTGGGGTGCTTTGAGCTTCTGTCACACCTCAGTGATACAGAGCCTGAGCCAGGTCTGGATGTCTGGCCCTGCTGGGGCTGCAGGGACCTCCTGAGCCCCACACTGCTCCCCTTCCAGAGAGCCCAGCTGGATGGTTCTTTAACTGGGACACGCACTGGGAGATGGTTTGCTTTGCTTGCTGTTTGCTGATCCATTCCCAGGTCCAAATGAGGTGGCCAAGGCTTGTTCTGCTGGGATTAAGGTCATGGCCAAAGCTACAGAGCCAGAGCTGGGAGTGCACAGAGCCTCAGAGATCAGAGTGTGACCAGACAGGCTCTGGAGAAGATCACCAGCCACCATCCAGAGGAGAGGCGTGGGATGGAACCGCTCCAGGCCTTGTTCTCCTTATCTCTGGTGGGGATGGAGACGGAGCGTCAGGCAGGGGCAGGATGTGGGAGGAGACCCAGGGCTCATCTGATGTCTGGAGGCTTCAGAAGTGGATCCAGAAGGATCAGAGGGGAGCCAGGAGTGAGTGGCAGGGAGTGCTGGACGAGGCACTGGCTGTCTCCACGTGGGCAGCTCCAGCTCTCCCTCCCGACGCCGCTTTGTTTGGAAGGTTGTAGACACATGTCAGCAGTGATGGATAGATTTGTTTGACTTCCTGTCAAATCAATGATTACTCCTAGAAATCTCTTTTATTAGTTTATCAGAGGAAGTTCTCTGTCATTTATCCCAGCGGAGCTTGGCTGCCTGGTGTCACTGAGCAGGAGTTATTGCTGCCTTTATTGTGCTGCTGCTTTTTGGCTTTGACACCATATTTATTTTTGTCTTGCTTTGACACTAGGAAAGGTTCACTCCTGTTTTTCCCCTCATTGTGCAGAAGGTTTGTTTTTCCTTTCCCATCCTAGTCCTTGGGAATTTCAGGGATTTGCCCCAAGGTTTATATCCATGTTCTCTGTTCAAGTCTGACTTGATGCTGTCTGGATGTTCCTTGCCATTTTTGGGTTCAGGAACTCCTAAGCCAGGCTTTGATACACTGATCTTTGTCTTCTCTCTGAGCAGAGAAACATCTGCAGCTTTTCCTTGAGCCATGTGGGAGAGAAGGAATTCCTGCCACTGAGCTGGAGGGGGATTTGGGCCCAGCTTCAGGTTTAAGGTGAATACGCTCTCAGATTTGGTTGTCTGCAGATCCAGGCTGCTCCTCCAAATGCTTTCATGCCTGGTGCCCCTCAACTGGAGCTGATGTGCTTCCCTATCCCCTCATGGTCCTGGGTGTTTTTGACCTGGAGTTGGACATCTGGAATTGGTACCCAGCCTTGAGGGAGAACAGCATCCAGTTGATGTGTTGTGTAGTGGTGGGGGCAGCAAATGAAGCTGAGGGGAGACAGAGGCAGTGGTTGAAGCCTTCAGTGAGAAGATAAAAGCCTGTTCCAAGATCAAAGGCAGCGGGGAGAGGTGCTCTGCTCCTGAAAACAAATAGCAACCAACAGCCATTGCATGTGAAGCTGGGATTTATCTCTGGTGCTGAGACACATCCCATCCCTCCATCAGCAGCCAAGCCTGACAAGGACAGCAATTGCCTCCTCTCTGATGGGTCGCTGGAAGTCTGCAGTAGGAAAGCTACAGCCTGTCACCCTTCCCAGGACAGGAGCCTGTTCCTTCTGCTGGAAATGCCTCCAGAGAAAGAGAGAGATCGATTCCTGCTCTTATCAGACTTTTCTACCCAGTAGTTAATGGGCTGAACACCTGATTTGATTCTCAGGCCATTCCCAAATTAGTGAGAGGCGCAGGGTGTGGAATCCCCTGGAGGAGGAACAGAGGGATGCAGGAATCCCCCGAGGAGGAAGAGAGGGATGCAGGAATCCTCAGGAGAGGCGGGTGCACTCTGCTGGCCCAGGGGGGGCCCATTAATTTTGCCGGCGTGTAATGCAGAGTGCAGTGATTGCTCCAAACAGAAATGATTTAACCTTGAGCGGGGAAACGCATCCCGGCAGCAGCCGCGGAACAATAAAGAAATTCCATCTGCGATCCCCCGTGCCCCGCGCTCCGCCCGAGCGCTCGGGTGTCACCGATCCATTATTTCCCTGAGAGCTCTCAGTGCATTATGCATGAGCCTGTGGCCACTGCTGGATCAGCCAGGACCTCTCCAAGGCAGCAGGAATAACCCATCCCATTCACAGAGCCGGGCTGTGCTCCTGGCCGTGGGATGACCGTCCTGCCTGGTGAAGGGTGTGGTTTGGCACCGGGGGGATTTTCCATGTGTTTCCCTGTGGCTGTGGATTGTGGCAGCCCCACAAAGGGCTTGACAGTGCAATTCCAGCGGGGCAGCACTCCCTGGAAATGCTGGATTTGGTGTGGGGCGTTGCTTTAGGGAGGGGCTGAAGCACATCTCAGCTTGTGGCACCTCCCCAGGTGGGCTGGGGGGTGACAGCTGCCCCAGGGATGGGGAGGACGGAAGGCAGATCAGACTGTGCCATCCCAGGGTGGAATCACAGAATCTCAGAATGTCCTGAGTTGGGAGGGAGCCACAAAGGTTATCAAGCTGAACTCCTGGCCCTGCACAGACACCACAAACCCCATCACTGAGACCTCACTGGGTTCAGCAGTTTCCTCTTGAGGAGCAGCTCCAACCTTTGCTCTCTGGGACCAGGGACAATGATGCCCAGAGATGACAGAACCCAGGATGGAGCTGTGCCAGGGGAGGGTCAGGTTGGATATCAGGGAAAGGCTCTTCCCCAGAGGGTGCTGGGCACTGCCCAGGCTCCCCAGGGAATGGGCACAGCCCCAGGGCTGCCAGAGCTCCAGGAGCATTGGGGAAACACTCCCATGGATGCACAGGGTGGGGCTGTTGGGGTGTCCTGGGCAGGGTCAGGAGCTGGACTGGATGATCCCTGTGTCCCTTCCAGCTCAGGAGATTCCATGACTGTAAGGAATGGTGACTGTGGACAGCTGTGCATTGCTGTGTACAGGGATTAACAACTGTGGGTGTCCAGGGGGAAAGGAGGAAGAATGAGGCTTTTCCAGGGGCAGAGCTCAGGAGCTGTGGGATACTCTGGGACCTGCTGAGGGCTGTTCAGCACTGACCCTCCAAGCCCATCCCTCAGGTCTCAATACCTGGGTGTTGCCTTGGACTGCTGTAGTGGCTCCTGTACAGCCTGTTCTGGACTGAGTTTTCCCTCTCCAGCCCAGCACCCCTGGCCAGACCTTTCCCAGAGATCAGAGCACGGGCCACAGATTTCCCTGTGTCCCTGGAATCCCCATGGGAGCCCAGAGAAGTGGTGGGGAGTAACAGCCTGCTTGGAATGAAAACATGTTTCTTCATTAGGCGAAACAATACAGCAGGGGAAAATGGATTTTAAAACAACAAAAGCCCACAGCATATTTTACCTCATTTAATCTTACAAGCTGGGTTTGATAGGCTTTTCTTTCCCTTCTAGCCTACAAAGCTCCAATCCCCCTCCAGGGCTTTGTTCTGCTCTCCCCAGTCCCTGCTTGGAAGGCTCAGAGCAGCATCTGAAGGGGCTCACAAGGAAAACAGAGAGGGAAAGCTCATCAGGAACTGGAGTGCCAGGACAAGGAGGAATGGCTTGGATCAGAGAGAGGGCAGGGTTAGATGGAGTATTGGAAAGAAATTCTTACCTGTGAGGGTGGGGAGGCCTTGGCACAGGGTACCCAGAGAAGCTGTGGCTGCCCCTGGATCCCTGGAACTGTCCAAGGCCAGGCTGGACAGGACTTGGAGCAGCCTGGGATAGTGGAAGGTGACATATGAGTCATAAAATCATGGAACATCCTGAGTTGGAAGGAATCATCAGTCCAGCTCCTGGCCCTGCACAGACACCCCAACAATCCCACCCTGTGCATCCTTGAGAGCATTGTCCAAACACTCCTGGAGCTCTGGCAGCCTTGGGGTTGTGCCCATTCCCTGGGGAGCCTGGGCAGTGCCCAGCACCCTCTGGGGGAAGAACTTGCCCCAATATCCAACCTAAATCTCTCCTGAGATTCAGTCCCCTTCACCAACTTTAGGTTCCACTGAATCAGTTTCTGCTGGGAGAAAACAAGCAGGGCATTTTCTCCCCTCACCTGACTGCAGTTTTAACATCCCCAAACCTGGCAATCTGGCTGCACTGATGGTGCTGCTGAAAAGAAACAGAATTAGCAGGAATCAGGGGAATTATTCTGTGGGCTTGCAGAGTGTCTGCAAACCCCAAACATTCAGTATTATTGTAATGTCTAAAAGAGTGAACTGTGCTCATCCCTCCTGAGAGCCTGCACCGAAAGGAGGCTCCAGGACTGGCAGCCGGGGCTCTGAACTGAAATCCACCTTTCTCTTGCTGAGCCTGAGGCTGGTGCTGCTCTCCAGTAGATGCCAGGATTATGGAAGAGCTCAGCAGAGCGCTGTTCTCCGGCAGTTCCTGCTATTTCCCAGCCATCCCTTACATTTCAGGCGTTTGATGTTCACTTTGTGGGATGGAGCACGGCGCTAATTAAGTCAGGATCCGGAGCAGTTCTGCATCTCCTGCAGTCATGACGGGATGATCTGTCACTCCTGAGACTGCCAGTGCTGATCCAGAACAAAGCGCTGTGGCATTCCCACATCATCACAGGAACAAAGGCAGTCCCTGAAAGGCTGCACACGCTGAGTGCGGAGCAGCAGCGCAGCTCCGCCTGACCCGGGACAGCTCCCCCAGCCCTCTGTTCCTCGGCAGCCTCTGACACATCCCTGCTCTCCGCCGTGCTCCGGGGCAGCAATTCTCCCCGATTATGCATGTGCAGGAGGCTTTGATCTCCGTGCCTGCATCCTGTATTACAGCACGGAGTGTTTAATAATCAGAGCAAGAAGACGATTCATAATTTTAAGATTCTCTGCGCATGTGAACCTCCAGAACTCCTGCATTCCCCGTCTGCTTCCTGGGACAATTCCTGGGGCTGGGAGGGCACAGGAGTCACTTGCCTTGCTTGAAAAGTTCACATCCAACTGGATTAACAGTGGATACAGTGACTGCTTTCCTGCTTTCCCTCGGGCTGGAGGAGGATGTGGGGCCAGGAGCAGGCTGAGGGGCAGCTGACATTGTGCTGTGGTCTGCTGGGTTCATCTGAGGGCTGTGGGTGCCATGAAAGCTGGGCACAATCCTGGGAATCTTGTGTTCCCTGGAGACAGGGACAGAGGGCTGTCTGGCGGGGCAAGAACTGAACCATAGAATGGTTTGGGTTGAAAGGGACCTTAAAGCCCATCCAGTCCCATCCCTGCCAAGGGCAGGGCCACCTCCCACTGTCCCAGGCTGCTCCAAGCCCTGCCCAACCTGGCCTTGGACACTTCCAGGGATCCAGGGGCACCCACAGCTTCTCTGGGCAACCTGTGCCAGGGGCTCCCCACCCTCACAGGGAAGGATTTCTTCCCAAAATCCCATCTTCATCTCATAGCCATTTCCCTTTGGCCTGTCACTCCAGGCCTCTGTCCAAAGTCCTTCTCCAGCTTCCTTGTTGGCTCCCTCAGGTACTGCAAGGCCACAGTGAGGTCACCCCAAAGTTTCTCCTCTCCAGGCTGAACAATCCCAGCTCTCCCAGCCTTTCCTCCCAGCAGAGCTGCTCCATCCCTCTGCTCATCCTGGTGCCTCCTCTGGGCTCTCTCCAGCAGCTCCACGTCCTCCCTGTGCTGGGCCCCAGGGCTGGGGCAGCTCTGCAGGTGGAGTGGGGAGAGGACTTTTCCTCACTTTGCCTGTTGAACTGAACACTCAGATGATCAGTTTTCATCTCAGATTCTTTCAGGAGCTGCTTCTGGAGCTCCAGGCTGTTCCTGCTCAGCCTGCAGGCCCTGCTGAGCCCGAGGCTGCTTTGCCTCCTGCAGGGGATTCTGTGCCCCTTGTGCTGCTGCTGCTGTAAGCGAGGCTGACACAGCTCATTTTCTCACTGTGCCTTTGTCTCTCCGTTTCGGAGGATGTGCTTTTCCTGACAGAATTTCCAATTCAGTTCATTTTCTCTGCCTGCAGTAGGAGGGGAGAAAAAGGTGGTTTGAGGGGTTTGCTGCATGTATTATTAATTGTCCTGATTTCAAGGCAGCGGAGTCTTTTTCTGCCTGATATTCCCATTTTCTCCTAAATAATATTGGCTGCCGGTTTGAAAGGGGTTTGGCATTTGAAATTCTATGGATTTCTTTGTGCTGGTAGTGTGTTTAAAGCTGGAAAAACGTGGCTCTCCTGCTTATCTGGAGCTAAAATGGCAGCGTGTTAGTCATCAGTCAATTGAACCGTGTTGTCGAGCAGTTGATTATTGCAGCTGCCTGTGTTTCCTGGGCTGGTTAAAACATCCCCCAGAAGTGCTGTGTCAGGACCTGGCCACTAAACATCATTAATGCAGGAGCAGGAAGGGGCTTTGGCACACGGGTGAGCAGGTTGGGGTCATTCCCAGCCCTGGTGATCCTGTTAGGAGGCAGGTGTGGTGCTGGATAACAAGCAGGAGTGTGGCTGGGGCCGTGTGGTGCTGCATGAGCATTTCCAGGGCTGTCAGCCTGTGCTCCCACAGAGCTCAACGCCCAGGTGGGGTGGGTTTGTGATTCCAGCCTGTCGGAGTCCAGGATATCCCTCTGGCAGCCTTGGAGGGTTTGGAGACTGTACAGGAGGGTTTGGAGACTGTACAGGGGGGTCTGGGACCTGTACAGGGGGCTCGGAGCCTCACACAGAGCCCAGGAGGACACTGCCTCTGATCCCTGCCATGGCAGTGAATACTCACATGTAAGAGGAATCACAAATCCTAAGAATTTAAAAATAAATAGTAGTTAGTCTGTTATAGAATATAAATATAGAAATTAGGATTCTTAGCATATGGGGCTGAAGAGACAAACTGGAGGAATTGGGGAGTGGCCCCTGTGCTCCTTGTTCTTGCTCTCGTCCCCCATCTTTTGCTGAGTTGGATTTTAGAGATTGGTTTAGAGTAGAAATGAGATGTTAGTGTAGGTAGTAGGTATTGGTAAAATTTTGTAAACAATAAATACATCTTGGACAGTGGTTGGGTCGGAGATCCCGTACTTAAAGTGCGGGGATCTCTGACCCGCCCAGTCCTGCAGTGTCCTGCTCTGCTGGGGATGCCCTGCAGAGCTGAGACAGAACTGAGATAATGCCCCTGCCAGGGAGGCCTGGCAGAGCTGAGACAGAACTGAGATAATGCCCCTGCCAGGGAGGCCTGGCAGAGATGAGACAGAACTGAGATAATTAAGAATAAACAACCTTGGAAACACGGACGGGCAGACTCAGTTTGTCGTCTCTACCTCTGGTGTGAAACACTTAGGGGCAAAGAGAAGACGAAAAACCTGATTACCTCGGGGAACAGCAACCCTGAGGAGAATCTCAGGGAAGAGCAACCCTGAGACCAGCCCGGTTCCTGGTGAACAGTGTGTCAGAGCAAGGAAAAAGATGCATTTGCTACCCAGTGGAACATGATTCAAGCCATGTGTTGTCAAAGCTGTTCAGATAAAAGGGACACTCAGCCCTAGGCAGGGGAAGTCTCCTGACAGTAGTCCTGGGGTCAGGGTGGTCATCCTGAATCCAGTGGAGCTGCACCTGAGAGAGGGGAACATTTCCCAGAGGAATTAATTAACCTGCTAATGGATCTCACAGAAGGGCAGGGGTGATCCCTCTGTGTTTGCTCCTGCTCCTCTTCTCCCTCCTCGAGGACTCTCATTTCCCATTGCCCTTCCCAAGGTATTTGCACTTTCTGGACACAATGACAGGACAGGGGTAAATCCCAGGCTGGAGTGATCAGAGAAGCAAGGAGGGAACAGGGATTCTCTCCTCCAGAGGTCCATAAAGGATCATTCTCTTGGCTGCCATGGGCCCAGGGTAATGTTCACACTCCATCCTGCAGGTCTCCCTTGATCCTGTCCAGTTCCAGCTGTGAATTTTATTCCTGGTTTGCTGCTCCCTGAGTCCGGCCTCCTCCTTGCTGAACTCCACACAGACCCTCCCCAGGGAGCAGCTCTGCCCTGACCTTGCTTGCACCACTTCCAGCTGGCCTTTCCTCGGCTTTCCAGGAGCTATCCAAGCAGGGCTGGCCTCCTGCTGGCCCCTCCCGTGCCATCCCGGCGTGTGCTGCAGAGCTGCCGTGGAATCCAGCCTGCTCCCGCCACAAAGGAAACATCTAAAGCCAGCCAGAGCATGTCCAATAGGATTTGTGGTTCTTCCAACCTCCCCATGTTATTGACTCCCCCTTTCAAGTGTGGCCAGGGCTTTATCTGCTGGTAATAGGGAGAATTAATCACTTCCTTTAAAAGAAAAAAAAAAAATCGGCTTAAAACCCCCTCCACCTTTTTATTTATTTTTTTACATAAAAAGGCAAGTAAAAGACATAACAAAGTTGTTAAAAGTTCAAAGGGAATGCTAATCCCTGTAATGTGGACTAATCAACTTTTATCCAGACAATCCCCTTGTATCTCTGGGGCCTTGCGTGGTGCAGGATTCCCACAGGCAAGTGCTGGGCTTTAACTCCTCTGGAGCTGCTTTCAAGGCTCCTGCCCCTCTTCCCAGAGCAGTGCTGCTGTGCTATCACTCAGGAACAGCCTGGCACCTTCCTGGACTCGGAACAGCTTCAAAGGTGCTGCAACTTCCCTGCTGAAGCTTTCAAAGAGACCTGGAAACAAGAAAAGTTCTTTTCCCTTGGAGGGCTGAACCATCCCAGGGTGAATAAATGAGCGGAGCTGCTCCAGCCACAGGAACTGCTGGGGATGGATAAAGCACCGTGGAATCCAGGCAGGACTTATGAGGAATTCCTTGGTGTGATGCCTCTAGGGATGACTTCTCTGGACCGGGAGATCTGTGGGGTGTGGACACATGGCCAGGGCTGTTTGCTCCGTTTGGTTTGTGCTCACCTGGATGCCTCCATCGGAGCCTCCATGTGTGGATCTTCGGGAAGGACAGAGCAGCTCCCCCAGCCAGGAAAGGTTTTTTTTTGGCAGAGATGCTGTTTGAGGAGCTCATCCCACACAAACACCCTCAGATGCCTGTCATTCCCTGTCATTCCCCACATTAAATTTACTTTGTGTTGGTATCAAGGTGTCTTGGGTTATGTAACCAAAAAAAAAAAGTGTATTCTATTTCATCTGTTGAAAGCAGCAGAGGGATGCTTTATTTTTTCTTTATCTCTTGTAACTCCAGGGAGGGGGGCAGATACCTTCTGATCACAGCCCGGCTGTTAAACCAGGTGGGGCAGGGTTTGTGATCTCTGTCACCACTGCCCACCCTCGGGGAGATCTTCTGTTCATGGGCCATTGAGGGTCACAGTGACATCACACATCGCATCATCCATTGGGAGATGGAACNGGGGGGGGGGGGGGAGGGGGTTACATTCTCCATTCCAAGGGAAACTCCAGTTTTCCCTGACAGACACCTGTCTTTCCAAACCAAGGCACAAGGCTACAAGAAGCAGGATCAACCACCTTGAAAAGGAAGGGAGGAGAAACATTTCAGCATTCCTGAATCTTGGAATCTGGGGGTTCACTGGGCTTTGAAGGGATTATTTGGTGCTTTCAATGCCATATGAATGCCCCTGGGTGATGTGTGGGTTGCACAAACTCGTGCAGCTGCAGAGCTGAGCCCAGGGGATGGGGATGGTGTGTTCTGGAAGGCCCAGCTGCAGAGACAGATGTGTTTGTGCTCCCAAAATCCCTGCCAGAGGAAGGCAGAGAGCCATGCTGGCTGAGGCCTGGTAACAGTTGCTACAGTAAAACCCTCTGCTGAGTTTTCCATCTTGGAGGGGAGGATGGAATTGAATTATTCCTTCCTGACAGGCATTGCAGCTGCCCCGTTCTCACTGGCAGGGACAGACCCTGCCCCTGGGGTGGTTGTTGGGGTGGCATCAGGCATCCCCAAGGAGCTTCCAGCTGTGTGCCTGACGCTGAGAATGAGGGGATAAATTCGGTGGTCTTTGTCCTGAGCTGGGATGCAGCTGGGGGTGGTGGTTCTCACTGCCCAGAAATCTGCAGCTTCTCCAGAAGGAGATTTTAGGTTGTGCTGTGGGTGAAGGGGGTGGTGGCCGAGGTGGTCTCCTGGAAACTTGGAGCACTGAGGAGCAATCCAGCCCTTTTTATCTTGGGATTCCTTCAGCCTGGAGAAGAGAAGGCTTTGGGAAAACCTCCAATAGTTAAAGGGGGCTCATGAGAGGGCAGGAGAGGGACATTTCATAGGGGCCTGGAGTGACAGGACAAGGGGGAATGGCCTTAATCTGAAGGAAGGTGGATTTAGGCTGGATCTGAGTGAGAATCAGCTCAGCTGGTCAGAGCCTGGTGCCACAAACACCAAGGCTTGGCTTTGGTCCCTGGCTGGGCTGTTCCTGTGAGAGTTGGACCAGATGACCTTGTGGGTCCCTTCCAACCCAGAACATTCTGTGATTCTGTGGAATTCTTCCCTGTGAGTGAGGTGAGGCCCTGGCACAGGGTGCCCAGAGCAGCTGTGGCTGCCCCTCGATCCCTGGCAGTGTCCAAGGCCAGGCTGGACAGGGTTTGGAGCAGCCTGGGACAGTGGGAGCTGTCCCTGTCCATGGCAGGGGGTGGGACTGGATGGGCTTTAAGGTCCCTTCCAACCCCAAACATTCCATAATTAGCTGAGGATGGACATCCCCAAGGTGCACTGATGGGAGCAGGATCCATTTTCCACCTGCTGCTGTGAGCTGTGGAAACTGGGATCCACTGGTGCAAGGCCCCAGAAACTGGGATCCACTGGTGCAAGGCCCCAGCTCAGCCCTGGGGCTGGATCCCAGTGGGGTGGGGGCTCCTGGGATTGGGATCCTCAGTCAGCTCAAACCCAAATGGATGAAAGATAAAATCTGGGCAGAGCAGGAGGAGAAGGGACAGGGCTGAGTCAGATCAGGGGAGCTGCCAGCAGCAAGTGGGTCACCCTCAAACAGCCCTTCCCAACTTCTGGCCAGCCAGACATCAAACTTCAGATTTCCTGGTGCTTCTCCAAACCGTGGTAAAAATCTGGCTAGCTGTGAAGCAGCTTCCCTGGAAATCTGGTGCAAAATGAGGAAGAAAAAGGAGCATTCTCCTTGAAAATTTCAGATTTAAGGAAAATCAAGATGACTTTCTGGTTTAATTGTTCTTTAAATGTTTTGAAAGAACTTTGAAAAACACTCAGTGTTTTTGTGGAGGTTTTATCTTTTTTTTTTTTTTTTTTTAATGAATAAATTGAATTCTGCTTTCCAAAATAATTTTTTAATTTCCTCTTTGAAGATATCTGGGCATTTTTTTGTAAAATGACTTCCAGTGCCTGGAGTGATTTGGGGTTAACAGGTTAATTAAACGTTGGAGCAACTCACTGAGGTGTGAGCTGACTTCCTATAACTTGGCTTTCAAAATCAAGATAGGCTGGGGTGGTTTGGGAATCCCTGGGAATCCTCGGAGAGGTGGATTAAACAGGATTAATGTGGAGGCTGTGCTGTCTCTGGGAGCATTCCCAGATGACATCCCTGGGTGCTTTTTATGTTTTTTAATTACCTCTCCTTCCCTGGAGAGATTTTCCTCTTGTATCAAGCCCTGGAGCTGGCAGTCAAAGCTCCACATGGGCCCACCAGGCTGGAACAGGTGGGTCAGGCTCTGCTCCCAAGGAACAAGGGACAGGACAAGGGGAAATGGCCTCAAGCTGTGCCAGGGGTGGTTTAGTTTGGATATTAGGGAAAATTTCTTCATGGAAAGCACTGCCAAGCCTTGGAAGCAAGCAGTGATGGAGCCACCATCCCTGGAAATGTGGAAAATGTGTGGATGTGGCACTGGAGGACAGGGTTCAGTGGTGGTGCTGGGCTGATCTTAAAGGTCTTTTCCAGCCTTCACATTTCCATGATTCCACGCAATCCAGGGAAACTGGGATGGGTGGAGGTGGCCAGACCTCCATGCCCACACACCCTCCATGCTCAAAGGTGAGGCAGAGCAAACCTTTCCATTTATTCCCGGCTGTGAACGACTCCAGCATCGCCACATCTCTCATTGTACCTCCTTAACTAAATGGATTAATTCTTTTTGTCCTCTTCACGGGCTTAATTAGCAATCTGCAACACAAATTAAATCACTATCAACTAATTCCAACTATCCCTTCAGAGATAGCCTTTAGCGAGTTCAATAATCTGGTTAGCATTGGAATGAGCCCGTGTCCTACCCTGCAAACCCCAGCGTGAGCTGCTGTTCCCATCCACTGCTGAGAAGGCTTTGTCCTTCCTAGTGAGGGCAGCAGTCACCCTCTGCTTGCTTTGCAGGATCTGGGAGGTTGTGTCTGAGCTTGAGAAGGCTGCTGATCCATGGAGAGGGTTGAAATCCTGACAGAGGGTGGGAACAGAAGATAAACTTGTGTTTTCCCAGTAATGAACCAGCTCACGTGCCATAAACTTGTGTTTTCCCAGTAATGAACCAGCTCATGTGCCAAGCTCCCTTCGTGCACCCAGAGGTGAACGTGGAACATCCTGTATCCACCTGTGTGGTCACAGCCACCTTTGTGGCTTAAATCCACGAACAAGCCTTCAGAAACTCTTGGGGACATTGGGGGAGCTGGATGAGCATGTGATCCTTGAGACAGACAGCCAGGACCTCACAGATTCCATCCCACTCCACCTCCTTTGCCCTCCTTTCCATGGTCAGCTAAACCTCATTGTGGAAACACCATTCTCCCCTGGCAGAATTTCACAGGGCTTGGACAAGGTCTCATAAAAATTCTGGGACAGTTCAGGCTGAAGATCCTGCCAGACCCCCAAAATCTGGGAAGCTGGAGAGTGCTGAGGGTGCCCTGGGGACATTTTGGTGCATTTGTGCTCCAGTTCTTTTCCAACAGCTCGGTGTCCGTGAGTGTGAGATGCAAGGGGATGATGGCTTCCTTCCTCTTCCCTCCTCCAGATCCTCCTGGCCTCTGCTGTTTGCTGCAGTCAGCATGGAGGATGTTTGGATGTGGGAAATAAATGTATGTAGGTCATAATCCCCAGGGTCCTTATGCTCCCAGTAATAGGAATAATCAACAGCAATTTTTCGCTGTGCTCCTTCTCCCCAGTTCACAAAAGGAGGAGGAAGAGGAGGGGAATGGAGCTGAGGAATAGAAGTGGCCTTGACTATCCAGACTCCAAAGAGAATTCCTTGGTGCTCACGCTTTTGGAAAGGAGGATTTGGAAGCAGATTCATGAGGTTCTGCAGAGATAAAGCAAAACCTGTCAAAGGGGTGTTGCTGCTTTTTTGACAACACAAGGACCAGCAGGGAAATGCCTTCCTGTGGTTGGAGGAAGACACTTTCCAACTGCCAAAATATTGAGTTTCTTCTCTAGTTCCACGTTAGTGATTTTACAGAGAGCTGGGGGGGTTGGAAGGAGAAGGGATGGAGCAGCATTTTCCTCTGGCCAGAGGGAGAGCAAATCCTGAGTCTGTTATAAAGAGTTTCTGACGAGGATATGGAGTTTGCAGAGAGCACTGTTGCTCCTTGCCTCCCAGAGCTTGCATTTGATTTTTAAGGAGAAATAAAAGGTTGATCGGAATTCATAGTTGTGCCCAGGGGTCAGAGCTCTGATGTCAGGTTTCCCAGGTGGATTCTAGGAAGCACTTGATTGGGGGTTTCTTGTCTTCCTCCTCGAATTTAAATATGGAAATGCAATTTGAAAATGAACAGAAAATCCTCAAAGGTTTGTGCCTGGAAATCCATGGAGGTTTTTGCCTGAGCTGTCTGGTGTAGGGCAGGGCTGGTGGGAGAGGAGGATGGCCCAGTTCAGCAGGAAAACATCCCATTCCTTCTTTGTCTTCAGATAGGGGCTGTGCCCCTCTGTGGAGCCCTGTGAGCTGATCCATTCCCATTCCTTAAAAAGTCTTATCCCAGCCTTGCCCTCTTTTCCTTTTGGGGAGCAAATTGCAAATTGTACCTTTCCAGTTGTGTATCCTGTGCTGTGTCTGTCCAGAGGTGGGAATGCTGGAACTGAAGTGTGGCGAGTGTCTGGCAAAGGGAGGGCAGAGCAAAGCAGCCTCTTGTCCTCAAAAGTGCAGCCTCAGGGCTGGGCACGACCTCGGGGAATCTGGGAGGGGATTGGGCATAGGATCTGCCTTGTCTGAGCAATTATCCCAATATGAGAGAATCCCAGGATCACTAAGATTGGAAAAGATGCCCAAGATGATCAAGTCCAACCTGTGCCCCATCCCCATCTTGTCACCCAGCCCAGAGCACCGAGTGCCATGTCCAGGCCTTCCTTGGACACCTCCAGGGGTGGGGACTCCAAACCTCCCTGGGCAGCCCCTTCCAAAGCCTGCCCAGCCTTACAATGAAGAAATTCCTCCTGATGTCCAGCCTGAACCTCCTCTGGCACAGCTTGAGGCCATTTCCCCTTGTCCTGGAGCAGATCCTGTCCCTATTCCCTGGGAGCAGATCCTGACTCCCCTGGCTGTCCCCTCCTGTCAGGAACTGTGCAGAGCCAGAAGGTTCCCCCTGAGCCTCCTTTTCTCCAGGCTGAGCCCCTTTCCCAGCTCCCTCAGCCACTCCTGGCGATCCAGCCCCTTTCCCAGCTCTGTTCCCTTCCCTGGACATGCTCCAGCCCCTCGATGTCCTTCCCAAATTGAGGGGCCAGAACTGGACACAGTGCCTGTATCCACTGCCTGTTCCCTTTCTGGGTTTTCTGGAAACCTCAGAAGAGAGGGCAAGGGAAATGCTGTGTCTGGAGTTGCTTTTGCACTCTAAATCCTTTCTTTCCCACTGAATAAAGAGGAAAAAGAGCTCCTACCAAGTGATTGTATAAGGGACTGGAAGTAGAAATTGGTGAGAGAATTTAATCTGGGAATAGACAGGAGGCAGAGGCCTCTGCTAATTGCCTCTTCACAGATTTTGCTGAAAACACTATGCAGGGAATATCCATGGGAAGAGACTTCAGAGGGATCTAAAGATAAGATCCCACTAGAGAAGGAGGCAGTGGAACAAGAGGGCAGCCTTAAATAAAGGAATTACTGGCACAGGTTAGGAAGCAGCAGTGAGTTAAATAAAAAAAGAACAACCCATTTTCAGTGTGGCTGTAGAAGAGGAGAGAATCTGGAAGCTTGGGCCAGGCTTTTAAAAATATAATTCAGAATTAGAGGGGAGGAAAAGATAGAATAAATAGTAGTTGCCCACAGTTATTTACTGAAATTTATTTAGTTGTGTAATTCAAGCTGTGAAAAGCTGGGAATGGCTCTATCCAGGCAGGTGAGCAGGCAAGGCAGTGGCAGATGAAATTAAATGTTGACAAATGCAAGTTAATGTGCATTGGAAGGCAAAATCCAACCTCCTCATCCACATTGCTGCATTTTAAATTAACTGGAACCACTCAGGGGAAAGGCCCAGAGGTTATTGTGAACAGCTCAATGAAAACATCTGTTACCTCAACAGCAGCAGGCAGCAAAGCAAATCCAACAGTGCCCGTTCAAGGGACATTTGGGATTGTCACTGGTGTTATGGTCATGTGGCAGGGCACAGGGACTGCCAGCTTCTGTGGGAGCAGGGAGGGGAAAGGCATCCAGGAACCTCTCATCCTGTGGATTGAGGACATTCTCCCCTCAGGCAGCCTTGAATATCAAGGAAGGGGAGTGCAGAGCCCCAGCTGTTTGTGGGGTCTGTGCTTCCTGGGCACAGTGATGGACAAATCCCAAATCTCACTGCTCCCCAGCACAGCACACACAGCCCCAGACTGTGCACGTGACAAGAGCTCCTGGACTTTTGTGGGAGAATCTCTTTTTATTGGTTCTAAGTCCCAAAACGTCCTGCAAGGGGCAGCCTTGCAGTTAATCTGCTCATGGCTGGGGCTTCCCACAGCGGTTGGCTGAGGAAGGTGTTTAATCCTCTGTGTTTAATCCTTTGGGTTTGATCCAGAGGGGGTTAATCCCTCTGAGTTTGACCCAGAGGGGTGTAATCCCTTGGTGTTTGATCCAGAGGGTTTCAATTCCTCTGTGTTTGACCGCTGGTCCTTCTTCCACTGCTGCCCCGACTGCTCAAATCCTGTTTTCTGCCACAGAGTATGGACAAGGCTCAGCTTTTGGGTCTCCAGGTTCTTCTGGCAAAAAGTCCTGGGGTTTCCTGTGTCCAGCAGATCCTTTCCCTAGGTGAGGTTAACACACATCTTCCTTCCCTCACTCCTGCCTCTACCCAAAGTGTCACTGGCCCCATCCCAGGGGGGACTGTGCTGGGCTGATCCCCAGGGTGGGCAGCAGGAAAGGGATTGGGATTCTGCCCCTCTGCCCCACTCAGGTGAGACCCCACCTGCAGAGCTGCCCCAGCCCGGGGCCCAGCACAGGGAGCACGTGGAGCTGCTGGAGAGAGCCCAGAGGAGGCAGCAGGGTGATCAGAGGGATGGAGCAGCTCTGCTGGGAGGAAAGGCTGGGAGAGCTGGGATTGTTCAGCCTGGAGAGGAGAAGCTCCAGGTGACCCAACTGAGCCAACAGGAAACAGGGAGACAGAACACTGACACGGGCCTGGAGTGACAGCACAGGGGAATGGCTTCAAACTGACTGAAAGTAGGGCTAGATGGGATATTTGGAATGAATTCCTGGCTGTGAGGGTGGTGAGGCCGTGGCACAGCCCAGAGAAGCTGTGGCTGCCCCTGGATCCCTGGAAGTGTCTGAGTCCAGGCTGAATGGGACTTGGAGCACCCTGGGACAGTGGGAGGTGTCCCTGCCCACCTGGCAGTGGGACTGGAGGAGGTTTCAGGTCCTTCCATCCCAACCCCCCCTGGGATTCTAAGAAAGGGCAGCAGCAGAGGCTCAGGGGTGGATTCATTCCCTGCTCCAGGCAGCCCTTGGTATGCAAACAGAGCCCTGGGTTTAGTGCTTGTCCTTAACACAAAAAAATTCAGAGTTATACCCGTTGTGCTCTGCTTATGGCTTTAGTATAAAACACAGCTCTTGCTTTGATGACTTTGTTTAAATTTGCCCCAAGCCATGTCCTAAGCTTAGTTTACTGTTTTCAAATTAGCATATATTTTTATAGAGGTTATAAATATTTAACTCGCTGACCAACATTACCAGCAGCCCTCCAGCCTTTGTGATGGAAAGGAATTGCATGGTGAAGTAAAAGTATGGACTGTGGCAGGATGGCTCCATCAGTATTCCTCTATCCAAAACACTCCCTCTCACTTGATCCTGGAGGGAAGAATAAAATCAAACTCACTGATTATCATTTAGGCCAAATTTACTTTGTGCATTTGGAGGAAGGAGCTCTATTAATCAGCTCCATTTCCTGGCTCCTGTGGACGTATTGAGCTCAGGGAGAAACACAAATAAATACATATATGCAGCAGCATAAATAGATAGATGTTAAATCAGCATTAAAATCTTCCTGTCGTCTGCTCCATTACTCCTGTGATAGGTGGGGAGATAAAAACCCTCAAGGTGAAATTTTTCCAATGTGATTTTCCCCATTTCTTGCTAATTTCCCAATACCTGCACCCACAGAGAAACAGGGCTGTGGAGATGTGGAAGGGAATTAAAATTTCAGGCTTGTGAGGTAGCAGCACCCAATGGGAATTCACTGGGAGGTTAAAGGAGAGGACAAGAGGCAAAGTGGGAAAAATCCTTTTAAAATCTAAGTGTGGAACACGTTGCCTGGCGCACTTTGCTGCACATAAATTAAGGCAGTAATTTGAGGAGCTGAAAGCTCCACTTTAACACTTGTGCTTTCTGGTGGCCCCCGAGTCCCTCTGTGGAGCTGAAACTTCCTTGTGCACAGCCGAGGGGACATTATTGCTGGCATTATCTCCTGTGAGGGGACATCATTCCTGGCGTTATCCTCGGAGCTGACACCGCTCCCAGGAAGGGCAGATCTGCACTGCAACCACTTCTCCGCCTTTTCTCCCCATTTGCCACTGAAATGGCTTTGCCTTTGTGGGGAAAAAAGTGCATTCACTGGATCTCATTCCTGCTTTTCTCCAGGCTGACTCAGCATTCCTGTTGGGATGGATGCTGAGGCTGGGCTAAGGATTGGGTGTCCATGAGCTATTTCTGAGGGAAAAGAAAAGGCAGAGCTTTTTGCATAGCTGCACACTGATGTCCAAGATATACAGGTATTTTTTACTGACTATGGAGGAGCTTTTTATTAATTCCCTGAAGAATCTTTCCCACTTTCCCTCCCTTCCCTTTTGTGCACAAGATGAAAGTCTGAATAAGGCTCACACTAAGGAGGAGACAGCATTTATTTCTCTTCTGAAGAGGCTGAAATGTCCAGGTTAAACAAATAGGTTTTGTGCTTTCAGTCAGGGGAAATTTTAGGTCACAAAGAGGCCGGGGAACTCCTGTTAATTAAAAACAGTATCTCATGTCCTTTGTTGGGAAAAATCCCTCTGGTTGAGGCAGGAATGCTGGAGAGATCAGCAGTGTGTGCTGGTGCTTTGTGGAGGTCTCACTGCACAGAACTGGCCCTTCTTTGTTTTCAGCACCTCATTTCCACGGAGGTGACAGCTCCAGCTTGTTCCCTAAAATAGGGAATGTCCCAGCAGCTGGAATGAGGGACAGCAAGTGTGGGGAACTCTTGGGGCATCATGTCCCACCAAGGAGGAGGCCTGGGAAGTGAGGAGCTTGGGAATCCTGGGAGGATTGTCTGGGAGAGCTGAGGCAGCACAGCCAAAGTTCAGATCCACAGCCCAGTTCTGGTTGTCTTCCTCTGGAATAACCTGTGCCCCAGGGCAGCAGGCATGGGCTGTCCCAGGGATATTGTCCCAAGGATATTGTCCCAGGGATTTTGTCCCAGGGATATTGTCCACTGAGCAGGAATCTCCTGGCTCCCACATCCCACCTCTGGACCAGGTGGGTCCAGCTCTAACATTCCTCCCAAGATCCAGGGATGTGAACCTTCTGCGAGGCCCCAAGCTGGAACACGAGTGGAGTGAAGGGCGCATGGAGTGACAGGGAATGGCTCCCACTGCCAGAGGGCAGGGGTACATGGGATTTTGGGATATTATCCTTTTCTGGGAGGTTGGGGAGGCCATGGCACAGACTACCCAGAGCAGCTGTGGCTGCCCCATCCCTGGCAGTGTCCAAGGCCAGGTTGGACAGGGCTTGGAGCAGCCTGGGACAGTGGGAGGTGTCCCTGCCCATGCCAGGGGTGGCACTGGAGGAGGTTTAAGGTCCCTTCCCACCCAAACCATTCCATAACTGTGATCCCAGGAACATCAGAAGAAGGATGGGAAATCCCATTGACCACGGGGAGGTGCAGAGTGGCCAATCCCTGATTTTCCAGTTTCTCTCCGCATCCTGCAGTGTTTGTTTGCTTTTCAAGCCCCAGCTGTTGGAGTCAGGGGATCACACGAGAACATCAGGGCTCCTCTCTTGAACAAACAAACACAGCAGACTTTACCAGAGGAAAAACATGAAAGTGCAAATCCCAGGAGCTACGAGCCCTCCGGAAGACAAAAGCCGCAACATTTATTAATTTGTTGAATAACCTGTTGGGGCCTGACTTGATTCTCAAACAAATGGAATTAGAATATCAATAGCAGAACGTTGGGTCCCTAAAATATTCAGAAGCAGCTTCCTTTTATGTAGTGCCTTTCATGAGAGCTGCTTCATGAGGTGCTTTGCTGTGCTAAATAATAAATAACAACACACACACACACAAATTAACAGCTGTGGCCAAGGCAGGAAGAGATCTATTTCCAGTGGAGACCAGAGAGAAATGGGGAGGCAATGAGGCACGGAGATACAAGGGAGGTTGGATCTGGGTCAGCTGCTTGATTTTGACCTTGGTTATTATTGGTCATTGGAGATAAAATATAGCAAGTGCTTCTGGAGCCTTCTGTGGGTGCTTGGGATTGCAGGAAGCAGAAAGGAAGGAGTGAGAAGGACCCAGCTGGACTCTGAGCAGGGAAGGGGGGACAGGGGAAGGTTTTACCTTGATCTCCACCACAGCAGGTTCAGTGGGATTCTTTGTGCCCCTCTTCTGATGGTCCTGGGCTCACAGAATCAGGGAATGTTTTGGGTTAGAATGGAGATCCTAAATCTCCTCCATCCCACCCCCTGCCATGGGCAGGGACACCTTTCCCTGTCCCAGGTGGCTCCTGTAGATGCACTCACAGCTTCCTCACATTCCTGGGATTTATGGAATCGCCAGAAAACTTTAATGCTAAAGCCAGAAAAATGTCCAAGAGCTGATTAAAACCAAACCAAGGATTAAGGCAGAAAGAACTCAGGTGCACAAGTGTTCCCCTTGAATGAAAGGATCAGGAAATGTTTCCCACCCAGTTGACTCTCCAACAATTCCTATATAGCAATTTTCCCAGTTTCTTTTCCACACCTGCTGCTTTTGGTGCTCAGTGCCAGTTCCTTAGGAACAGATATGTGCTTGCCTGGAATTCAGTCCCTCTGCTGAATTCATGCTTCTTGCTGGGAGAACCTTGCTGGGCCCTTTCAGCCTCAGCACCAAACCTTTGGTGTTGTGTGGGGCTGGAAGGGATCCCCCCACAGCAGCCCTGGAGCAGGAGGTGGCTGCAGCTTCCCAGGTTTGTGTTGATGCTGGCTGAGGTGGATTTTTGGCACTGTAAGGGCAGCAGCTTCATAGCAAGTTGAGATAAATGGTGGATTGGGGCAGTAGTTGTGTACATGGTGAGCTCCAGAAGCTTCACAAGGCAGTGGATTTATCCTTTATTTTCCTGCCTGTGAACAGGGAATGGCAGCCATTCCCTACTCTGAGGGATACTGGGACATTTGATATATAACATATATATCTATGATATAGGTGGGAAGCTGAAGTTAAACAGATAAATCTGGAAAACACAAGAGCAACTGGGTATGAGTGGGGAGCTGCAGATGGGAAGGTTTCTCCTCTCTTTCATCCCCCATGGTGTTGCTGAGGAAACCCCTTGATTTTGCCCTTTGGATTTGGGGTTTCTTGGAACTCAAACCCCTCAAATGTAAACGTAAGTGAAACAATTTCTGGACAAGTGCTGCAGGTTACAGCAGTATTCCAGAAATCATGGTGGGTTTGCTCTAAAATACAGGATTTTAATATTCTTTTTAAAAGAAAACCATCTGATGAATCTGGGAGAACTTGTTCCTACCTCTGGCTGGTTCTATCCTCCCAAAGGACAGTTCTGCTTTTTTGGAGAAAAACCTGCTGGATCTGTGCCTTTGGGATGCAGCTTTGGCTTGGTTCTTTAGGCAGGAACTCTCCAGGCCATGAATATCTTCGTTTCTCCTTCCCTGAGGGCTTCCCATTAATGGGACAGGTTTTTTCCAGTTTGGAGTGGAACCACAGACATTCACAGCCTTTCCCTGCTAATCAGATGCTGTGGAAGACTCTGAGATCTGCTTTCCTAAGGGAATCAACAGTTGTGAGCACACAGAATAGGAGAAAATTAACATTTGTGAGCACACAGACTGTGTAGAAATGCAACAAAACACCCGACCAAAATATTGGCTGTAAATCTTCCTCATTCATTATCCTATTTTGTGAAGTTTATCCTGTTATCTGCACAGTGGGAGTATTATTCCAATTAAATGTGCTTCCTGGCAATTGCTAGCAGCATTTAAGTCTTTAGGTGCTTTCGGTGCTTGAGGAATTGCTGTTTCTGCTCTAACACTGGGCTAATTCTCCACAGAAATTGTCCCTCTGGTTTATGGATAAGCCCTTAGGAATAGAGCATTGGGGATGGGGATGCTACAGCCCCAGATTTTCGTCCCTTGGGCAGCAGGGAATGCTCAGGGAGCAGAGGCAGCTCCAGGGATCTGTTCCTCTCCTGGGGAGTGAAGAGGGGAGTGATCACTCCCATCCCCTGTTCCAAGCAGAAACAGAAATCTTTTCTTACCCTGCCTGATAACGAAGCAACAGCGATTCCTCTGTCCGAGAGACAAGCAAAAAACCAAATCATGGTCAGAGGAAGCTGCTCAAAACCCATCAGAGAAAATTAAGGTGGTCCTGTGACACCACAGACTCCTGCTGAGCCCACATCCCTTTGAGCTGAGGCCCACAGGACATGTGGGATGCTCACATCCTTGTGGAATCCCATTTTAGCATAATTCCCACTGGCACCTGCCTGTCCCCTCCCTCCGGGAGTGTTTCTGTCCCCTGGGCTCTGATGGAGCTTTAGCCCTGCATATGAGGGAACAGGATCCCTGCAGAGGGGTCTGTGTGTGATTCTGTGATTCAGAGGGACAGGCAGGTGCTGCTTCACCCCAGATCCTGGGGGCACACTTGGAATGCAGCCCTGGATCCACAATTAGCACCCAGTTCCTTCCCCAGTGCCTCCTCTGGGATGTTTCTGCTACCAGGCCTGCCCTGGCAGTCTCCTGTGCCCCATCCCCTGTTGGGCAAAGCACAGTCCTGGCTGCCAGCCCCACACCTTCCCACCTGCAATGTGCTTCAGGAACTGCTAAGTGAGGAAAAGCTGCTTGTAGGCGGTGGGGTTGGAGGATCAGGTCTCTGATGGCCAATTTCACTGCAAACAAAGGCTTTATTTTTGCTTTATCTCTCCTTAAACCTGTGAGCAGCTGTAAGAGGCAGTGCCAACAAAACCCTGCTGCTTGAACACAGCTTGGGGAGGGTGGGAGGAAAGGCTCCAGCAGATAAGTGACTTCATTATCAAATACCTGAAAACCTTTTCGAGTTCTTTAAAGCAAGCTCTGGTCTCGGTCTTTGGTGAAACAATCACCGTGAAGAACTCGCTCCTTGGGCTGCTTGGAATTGTTCTGCCCAGCTGAGTGATCTGATTTGATGGAAAGCTCGGAGTTCTCAGTCTTTATTTCCCTGCTCTGTCTCCTTTCTCATCACCAGGAGGTTTGGATTTCCCCCCTGCCCTGCAAAGCCTTAATTCCTGTGGGGATTATCCTGTCTGTGTGTTCACAGCCGTGTCTCTGCTCGGAGCCAGTGCCTCCTGCCCTCACCCAATTGTGGAATTTCGCTCGAGTGGAACAACCAATAACCAAAATATGCAGTTCTCGCATCCTTCATTTGCCTTCTGAATCCTTTTCCCTGCAAACTGGGACGTTTAGAGGGGCTAAACCTGGATCTCATCTGGCATCAAATGCAGATAAACAACCCTGGAGCAGAACAGGGCAAGGCTTTGTGGCCTCTGGGGAGGGGAG
>VXBR01005948.1:97880-142357 GCA_013400215.1 Cisticola juncidis
CAGGGTTCTGTGCTGGGCTGGCTTTGTCCTTCTCTCCTGGAGAACCTCTTGCTCCCTTCTGCTTTGCTCCCTGGGTGGGACGATGGGATTGCTGGCACTCCTGCTGCTCCTGGGTCTGCAAGGATGAGTCTGAGCAGCCTTGGGGAGAGCTGTGGGTGCACTCCAAGCCCTCTTTCTCTCAAGCTTTGGTGCATGAGAGGCACCTCTGTGTGAGCTGCCCTTCCTCCCATCCCTGAGCCCTGAGCCTGACTGATCACAGGCTCATGGAATCTCCTGAGCTGGGAGGGACCCACGGGGATCACCCAGTCCAGCTCCTGGCCCTGCACAGACACCCCAACAATCCCATCCCTGAGAGCATTGTCCAAAGGCTCCTGGAGCTGTGACAGCCCTGGGGCTGTGCCCATTCCCTGAGGAGCCTGTCCAGGACCCCAGCACCCTCTGGAGGAAGAACCTCTCCCAAAATCCAACCTAAACTGCTCAAGCCCTTCCCTGGGTCCTGTCCCTGGCCCCAGAGAGCAGAGATGGGAGCTGCCCCTCTGCTGCAGCCAGTTGTCCGTGCAGGTGGATGGACAATTCCAGCAGGAATGCAGAGCGGGATGGGCCAGCCCTGCCCGGCAGCTGCAGAGGGGCAGCTCTGTGAGACAATAAACATCAGGTGAGACATAAAGAGCAGCAATTTGGCTGCTGTGCTCGCTCACTCCGGAAGGAAAACGACCCCTCTGGGGCACAGCAGGGCAGCGCTTCCCTCCTCCTCTGCTGCCTGGGATGAGGAGAGGGGCAGGGAAGAGCTGCAGGTCGGTGCTGGGGGTGTGGAGGGCACCAGCTGTGCCCAGTCCAGCCACTCCCTGAGGATGTGACCCCTCCAGGAGGGCACAAAGTGCCTCAGCAGGGAGGTCTGTGTGAGAGGCAAACACGGACACAGCAGGGCTCTGGTTCCTTGGATTGCTGCTGGATGCCCTTGGGCACACAGGGCTGGCTGGGGCTTGAGAGGAGAGAGGTGCAAGCTGTGTTCCAGTGATAGTGTTTTAATTTCTTCCTCTTCTGTGCCTGGTTTGCACTTACATAGTTTAATTTTAAAGTCTCCTCAGTTGTTGGGTTTTTTTCCTCCCCTTATTTTTTTTATTTTATTTTGTACAAGGTGAATGTCGAGCAGTAATGTAATGAAAAGTTGACAGGCACAGATCTTTTTTAATAACTCTTATGTTGTGTAGCCTAAATTGGTTTAACCATAGCTGAGCTGAATAATAAGCAGAAGGGAATTCATCTCATGAACCACGGATATTTTGTAAGTCTCCTTTGGAAAGGTTTCAGAGCTCTGCCTCTCATTCCAGAAGAGTGGGATTGTGGTTTGCTGTGTGCTTTTGGTCACCAGAGAGCTGGAACGGCAGGGATGGGACCCACCAGTGGGATTGAGAGGGAGAGCAAATCCATCCCTCTCCAGGTAGAGCACATTCCCTCCGTGCTGCACAGTGTGGAGCTGCACCAGCTCCCAAAGGCAGCCTGGAGGGGATTTGGGAAGAGCTGAATGCCCAGCAGCCTCCCAGCCCTTCTCCCAGGGCCATCATGGGAAGCTGTGGAGTGACCCAGAGTGGGAGAGGGCAAAGGGAGAGCAGAGGAGCATGGAATCCATCCATGGGGGAATGCAAAGCCGAGCTGCTCAGAGGAGTGCCAGTGACAGGGCTGATGGGGCTGAGGGCCCCTGGAGGTTCTGGGGTGCTGCAGATCCTGAATGGAGAAGAACTGTGGAGTCCTTGGCTGTGAGAGGCTGCCTCTGGTTTGCCTGGCTATGGGGAAGAGGCTTCCAGAGCTCCAGAGGGCTGGGGGTGGAGGGAAAAACCTGCCATTCCTTGGATTAAAGCTGGGAAATTGTTTCTGCAGTCAGTGCAGGGCACACAAATCCCCCATTACCCAGAGTGAAAAGCTGATTTTACAGAAGTTCTTCCCATCTTCTGTCTCCAGGTTTTCCCTCTTTTCTTTTTCCATGTCCTCACTGCTCATACCATTCATCTTCCTTTCAGTCTTGTGTTTTCAGGGATGACTTTGTTGTTTTTCTCACTTTTGGCCCTCTCTTCCCAATGTTTTGCATGCATTGACTCAATTCGCTCTCTGTCATCGTGACAGCAACACCACAGTGCAGCATCCTCCTGATGTCCCCCTGCAAGCAAAACAGGCATGGAACAGCTTCTTCTGGGGACCAGGAAAGCAGTGTGGGGTCTGTCACCAACCTGAAACACTCAACCTCTGTTCCAGGGGTGCCAACATGGAGGAGATCCTGGTGGTGTGCCCTCTGCCTGTGATTTCCCAGTGATTTTCAGGCTGGGATACAGAAAGGTTCAAGTTCCCTGGAGCAAAACAGAACTCCTGTGATGAAAAGTGTGATAAATTTGACCTACCAAGGACAGGGACTTAAAATCACAGAAGCACAGGATCATTAATGTTGGAAAACACCTCCAGGATCATCAAGTCAAACCTTTGACTGATCCCCACCTTGTCACCAGCCCAGACCTCTGAGTGCCACATCCAGGCATTCCTTGGACACCTCCAGGGGTGGGGACTCCAAACCTCCCTGGGCAGCCCCTTCCAAAGCCTGCCCAGCCTTACAATAATGAAATTTCTCCTGATGTCCAGCCTGAACCTCCCTGGGTGCAACCCAAGACTGTTCCCCCTTGTCCTGTCCCTGTTCCCTGGAGCAGATCCTGACCACCCCCAGCTGTCCCCTCCTGTCAGGAGTTGTGCAGAGCCAGAAGGTTCCCCCTGAGCCTCATTTTCTCCAGGCTGAGCCCCTTTCCCAGCTCCCTCAGCCGCTCCTGGTGCTCCAGCCCCTTTCCCAGCTCTGGACACGCTCCAGCCCCTCAAGGTCCTTGTCATGAGACGCCCAAAACTGAACACAGCCCTCAAGGTGTGGCCTCACCTGCCTGGATTTAGGCAGCTGGGGACAGATCTTTATTTTATCTGCTCTCTGCAGGAGTTTTCCTGCACACCTCCAATAAAATGGCCACACATTATTTATTCTGCACCTTACTCAGTGCTTGCAATAAGAGAGGCTTAGAAACCTTCCTTGCACCAACTGCTGTTGTAAAATAAGGCTTGAATTAAAGTGATTTTTTTTTTCCATGTGAAATTATATTGATGTCCAAAATACCTTTAATCCTGGCAGCACAGGATTACCATGACCATTCTGCATTGCTCCCTGGCTGTGGGGTTGATTTTCCTCTGAACTGGAATAAATTCCACACTAAGGAGTTTGAAACAAAGAGGGTTGATCTAAAAATGAGACCTTTCACCTGACCCCGAGCAGTTCTCTCATTCAGAAAACAACTCCAGCTCGGTGCCTTTCTCATTCTGTTTGGATAAAAAGATGAAGTGGAGAGTTTGTTTCATCCTTCAGCAGCTCCGTCCTCAGGGCAGCTCTGGATTTGGGATGACTTTGGGGATGGATGATCCCTGCTCTGAGCAGGATCAGGGCGTGGGTGGTGCAGAGCACAGGGCAGAGGTGCCAGGGCCAGGCCAGAGCAGCCTGCCGGGGCTGAGGTGGGGGTGTCTGGGGTTGAAAAATGTAAGAAAAAAAAGTGTATTCTGTTTTCATCTGTTGAAACCAGTTGGGAGATGTTGTTCTTTATCTCTTGTAACTCCAGGGGGCAAGAGGGCGATGCCTTCTGTTCATGGACACCTGATAACCCCAGATAAGGCAGGGCCTCCTTATCTCTTCCTGCCCCCATCCTCCTCCCAGGGACATCCCCTGTGAATGGGCCATTGAAGGCTCTCACAGCACTGATGACATCACCTCATCCATTGGGAGAGGCTCCACCCAGTGGGAGGAGCCAAAGCCTTTCCATGGGATAAAACAGCAACCCCAAACACCAATTCAGCCGGTTTTCTACTGAATTCTCGGAGGAAGATTGGACCCATCTCACCAGCACTGGACCCTTCTTTCTACAGGATCATCTCTACTCCACAGAGCCACATCTGTTATTCCAGGAGGATTTATTTGGACTGCTTCCAACACCCTGACAACTAGAGGGTGTCAGGACATATCTCTGACTCTGTCAGGGTTTTCTAGGAGTTTTTTTTTTGTTTGCTTGTTTGTGTTTTTTGTACTACTGCATTCATATTTTTTAATATTCCTAGTAAACAACTGTCATTTCTATTCACATATTTTTGCCTGAAAGCTCCTAATTGCAAAATTGTAATAATTTGGAGGGAGGGGGTTTTTACATTCTCCATTCCAAGGGAAACTCCAGTTTTTCCCTGACAGACACCTGTCTTTCCAAACCAAGGCAGTGGGAAAATGGGAATCTATCTCTGTGATGCAGGGCAAGGAGCTGAAGGTAGCAGCAGCTGCATCCTCACCTTGGGAATGCAGATCCAGGGAACTGCAGATAACTCGTCAGAAGTTTACAGGAGGTTTGACTCGGTGCAGGCAGGGCTGAGGATGATAAATGTTCTGGAGTTCGTCAGCCTGGTGACACCTGGAATAGCAAAAATCTGCTCGGTATATTCAGGAGCTCAAGCTTTAATCTCTGACTCCTCAGCTTCTCATTTTTATATGTGACATTGCTGGGAAATGAATTTATATATAAAATCATTTCTATCTGAAATCATTTATACACGATGTGCTGAGAAATGAAATATTTTCAACTACATTGTTCCGAAAAGCTGAGCCACATTGGAGAGGAAATGAGCAGTTCTCTGTTGAGGCAGGGCTTGGATGTTGTATAGTAAATAATAATTAGGGCGATAAAAGTCTGCAGTGAACAATTATCCATTCCACAAACAAGGCAGGTGTTTGAGGGGGGAAATAGGAGACAATTGGGTAATGAGGCCGTAGCACAATGTGTGAGCACAATGCAATTTGCACAGACAATTTAAACCTGGCACGGGCCGCTCTCGGAGCACCTGACACGGAAGCCTGGAACATCCCAGACATGGGTTTTGTTGTAACACCACATTAACAATTATGAATCTTTCTGTGCAGAATGCCTCAGTGCTCCTGGCCGAGCTCAGGCCCTGGAACAGCCCGAGCTGTGGGAGAAACAAAACAGAGGAGGTGGATATTTGGTGTTTGGCTGCAGTGGCTGCCCTGAGTGAGGGGAGATGTGGCCAGCACACGTTTGTTATTCCACCCTTTCCCTTCAGTCTGGCTCACTGCACATCCAGCCCTGCAAGACGGGGATTTGCTACTTTGCAGGCAGCTCTCTGCTGCTCAGGCAGGTTAAGAAATGTGCTGCCAGCCCTCCCAGAGTGATGGGGATGTGCCTGTGATGGTCCTGGGGTGCTGGGGCTGATCCCCAGCCCTGCCACGGTGCTTGTAGGGCAGAGGGAAGGCAGCAGGAGCCACATCCCTGCTCCCAGCTCCCCTTGCTGGGTGTGTGGGCAGCCTGTCCCCCCTTGCCGTGGTTTCTGTGTCCCTGCAGCAGGGCTGGTGCTGCTCTGGCCCGGCTCCCTCTCCGGGTGAGAATGTTTCATCTCAGACAAACACTTGTCTCATTATCGGCCCGCGCTGGCTCTGCGCTATCTGCTCTCTGCCTGGCTTGGAGACACCTGTTCTGTGTCCAAGCACTGGAGAGAAAAAACTCTCCAAAGCTGTCAACAGACATGAAAAGGCTCCCCGTTTCCATGGGAACGTGCTCTGCTGAGCCCCGAGGATAATGAACTGCTCCCTGCCTGTGGAAGCACTGGCTGCTGCTGCTGGGAGAGCTGGGGGAGCTCTTCCCGGGGCTGCCTGGGAGATGCAGGGCCCTGAGGTGCTGTTCTGTGGGAGCCATTCCCAAAGGGATGCTGTGCCCTGGCAGTGCCCATGGAGGGGATGGATGTGGGACCTGTGCTGGAGGAGCTGGGAGCAAACACTGTCCATTCCTGCATTCATTCCTGCTGGAGCTCAGCTCTTCCAGCCCTGACAGAGGTCACTGGTGAGGGGCTGGAGGAGCTGAGCTCCTCCAGCCCCTCACCAGTGACCTCTGTCAGGGCTGGAAGAGTGTGGGATGAAACAGTGCCAGGGGGCTGCTAAAATCAGCCTGGGTAGGAATTTTAGTCCTGGGATCTACATCTCTTTTCAGTGGGAAAGTACTGGAGGAGTTCTTGGGCTGTGACTTCAAGGGTGCATCACAGAATCCCAGAATGGTTTGGGCTGGGAGGGACCTTAAAGTCCATCCAGTCCCACCCTTGCCATGGGCAGGGACACCTCCCACTGTCCCAGGCTGCTCCAAGCCTTGTCCAGCCTGGCCTTGGATTTCCAGGGATCCAGGGGCAGCCCCAGCTTCTCTGGACACCCTGTGCCAGGGCCTCCCCACCCTCCCAGGGAGGAATTCCTTCCCCATATCCCATCTATCTCTGCCATCTGTCAGTCTGACCACGTCTACTCTGAGCCTGCTGTGTCCACCTTTTCCTTCTCTCAGTCACTGGAATCATAAAGGTTGGAAAAGCCCTCTCAGATCAACAAGTCCAACCAACAACCCAGCACCACCCCCATGTTCATCACTAACACGTGAGGTGCCACATCTCCAAGTTTTTTTGAACATTTCCAGGGATGGTGACTCCACCACTGCCCTGGGCAGCTGTGCCAGTGCTTTGCAAGCCTTTCCATGGACAAAATTCTCCTCATATCTAATCTATTAATCTATCTATCATATCTCCTGTGGCACAACTGATGGAGGTCCAGAGAGTTGGAAAGTTGAACTGGGATAACTGGGAGAAAGAAAGGACAGGATCAAGAGGTGCCTGGATAAGTAGGACAGGATGTCCTTTGTAAAGGGCAGGCATCACAAATCTCTTCAGGAATCTTTGAAGGATCACAGGATGTGTAGATCAAGGTAAATCCAATGGACAAAAATCCACTTAGATTTCTGGAAGGCTTTTGATCACTTTCTTCAGCAGAGCAGCTTAAGGATACTAAACTCTGAGGGCTAAGAGGAAAGGTCATCCCATGGATAAGGGCTTGAAAGGCAGGAAGAGCCCCTTGCTGAGGGAGGCAGCAGTGGATCCTGCAGGGATCTGTGTGCCTGCAGCTTGTTCCCAGTTCCCTGTGCTCATGAAAGGTCTGGAAGGTCACTCGGGGTGGGATGTAAAGGTAGATGATGCTAAGGGAGGGTTCTCAGGAAGGGGAGCACCTCATGGGATGGAGTGACCAGGAATAAACTGGAGAATCCAAAGCAGAGAAAGGCAGGGATGCACTGGGGACAGGCACTTGGCACTTCACATGCAAATGACGAGTTCTGAGCTGGGCCCTCACTCCTCAGGGACATCCTAAATTATTCTATGGAAATGGCAGGGCACAGCCCTGCAAAAGCAAGAGGATTAGTGGGAAAGGGTCAGGGAATAGCACAGAGCCTACAGCCAGGGCTGTGTGACCTGTCTGCTCAGTGCAGTTCCACACACCCACCTCACAAAGGGCTTTGAGGAGCTGGGAAAGGCATGGGGAGGAACAGCAACCAGCAGGAACATGGGGAGAACTTGAATGTGAGGAATTATGGAATGGTTTGGGTTGGGAGGGACCTTAAATCTCACCCAGTTCCACCCCTCTCATGGGCAGGGATGCCTTCCACTAGACCAGATTGCTCCAAGCCCCATCCAACAAGAATTCAGGGCTTAACAGCAGGAGTAGCAGAGGGAATATTCAAATGAACTATCATTATGAAGTATCATAATTAAATAATTGCATATTGCCCCTTGCAAGGTCCCTCAGATTGGGTGTCCAGGCCTCCAGATCTCCCATGGGATGTGCTCTGGCCATTCTTCTGGAAATGGAGGGGAAAATGAGATGTTTATTCACATTGGGAGTTTCTGTTTCCTACTGTGGTGTCTGGTTGTTAACAGAGAAATTGCACACAGCACTTTGTGCTGCTCGTTGGGATTTTGGTTTTTTTTGATCTCTGCATTCACGGCCCTTTAAAAGCTTAAGAAAACAGTTTTTCCCTCTCCATGAGGCTTCTGGTTTTCTTAAGGGAGATTAGACAAGGTGCAAAGGCATCAGACTTTTCTGAAGCAAGACAACAGTGAAGTGTCAAGCATGGACAGAAGGAAAATCCCTCTTGGGAGCACTTGTCTCTTCTCTCTGTTATTTCAGGTGTCTCAGGCTCCTGTAATGGTCTGTTCTGTTTATTTGATGTTCTAGACCAGAGGGAAAGGTCAGCTGAGGAGGTGACCACTTACACCAGATGGCCACAGTCCCAGAGGGATGGTCCCACGTGCCACTGGGCTCCTAAGGCACATTCCCAGCCCAGAGGAGAGTTCCTGGGAATGCATGTAGCCCAAGAAAATAAAGCCAGCAGGAGCCAGCAGCCAGCTTAGTGCTGGAGCCTGTAGCTGGAGTGCTGCAGGGATGATTCCCCAGCTTCTCCAGGTTTTCATTAGGAGCCTTTCAGCTCTAATGCCTGGGAGCCACTGCTGAGCACTGCCACTCTCTTATGTTACACGCTGTAGGAGAGTGAAAGCAAATAAGACTAAAAGTCTGGAATAAGTCATCCTAATGTCAGGGATGTGAGGTGTAAGTGCCCTGCTGATGGCAGAGATGTGATTAGCCCCGGGTCAGGAAGGTGGAGGATCACACAGTCGGCACTGCTGTGTGCTTAATTCTGGCAAGGTGCTTCAGCACTGCGTCATTTATCCCTGTTCCAACCTCTGCCGCTGCCTGCAAGTGCTGCTGCCTCATCCTGGGCAGCCCCGGGGGCTGGCTGGGACTCTGGGAATCTGTGCTTCCCTCTGCAGGTCCCTGCTGGGGAAATTTGTTATCTTACCCTGTTCTCTCTCTTTTAACAAGGAGAAATAAAAAGAGCCAAGGCGACAACAGACCAGAAAATTTAAATACAATAATGAGAAAACAGGTAATAAAAGTTAGTTTGGCAAGAGGCTGCCAGGGCTGGCGGGGTGTTCATTATGTGCTGGATCAGGAAGTCTATGAAATGTCAGTGTGAAGGGAATTCATTTCCCAGTAACAAGCATGACAGAGCAGTGAATCGAGCAGGAGGCTGTCTGCAGGCACCAGGGTGCTGAATCCTCATCAGAATTTCACTTCCAGGGACTCTGCTTGAGGAGTGTGTTCATTTGAGCTCTGGAAAGTCCAATTTTTTGCCCAAAGCAAAGATTGGTCCATGCTGTGTGCATGGATGTGCTGCCAGGAGGAACACCCCACCTGGGAACACCCCACATTCCCTGCCTGGCCCAGGGATCTTCCCTTCCTTTTGTCTCAGGTCTTGGTTCTCCCCAGCTCAGAAATCCCACTGAGGATCTGTGCTCAGCTTCCAAGGACTTTGTGTCCATTGGTGTGAGATGGAAAGCCTGATATGGGCAAATCCATGGGGCTCTGAGGAATTCAGCAGTACTGGGGAGGGGAATGTCACCTCAGAGCTGAGGGGTGGGAGGCACAGAACAGGGAGGGGAGCAGGCAACAAGCTGAACCATGGGAATGGGAGTTTATAGGGAACTGGCAAACAAAAACTAAATCTGGAAGGTGGTCTTGTCCAAAACCTGTCAGCAGGGTCAGGCTGGAGGTCAGGATTCTGCAGGCTCTGGAGATCAGGCAGTGCAAGAGCAAAAAACACAACACACTGGTGGCTTCTCTGGAGATGGCTGTGCCAAAGTGGAAAGAGAAGGGGGATATGGATTGTAACCAGGGAATGCTGATCCCAGAGCCCCGTGTATTGTAACCAGGGAATGCTGATCCCAGAGCCCTGTGTACTGTAACCAGGGAATGCTGATCCCAGAGCCCCTGTATTGTAACAAGGGAATGTTGATCCCAGAGCCCTGTGTACTGTAACCAGGGAATGCTGATCCCAGAGCCCCTGTACTGTAATCAGGGAATGCTGATCCCAGAGCCCTGTGTATTGTAATCAGGGAATGCTGATCCCAGAGCCCCCTGTACTGTAACCAGGGAATGCTGATCCCAGAGCCCTGTGTACTGTAACCAGGGAATGCTGATCCCAGAGCCCCTGTACTGTAATCAGGGAATGCTGATCCCAGAGCCCTGTGTATTGTAATCAGGGAATGCTGATCCCAGAGCCCCCTGTACTGTAACCAGGGAATGCTGATCCCAGAGCCCTGTGTACTGTAACCAGGGAATGCTGATCCCAGAGCCCCTGTACTGTAATCAGGGAATGCTGATCCCAGAGCCCTGTGTATTGTAATCAGGGAATGCTGATCCCAGAGCCCCCTGTACTGTAACCAGGGAATGCTGATCCCAGAGCCCTGTGTACTGTAACCAGGGAATGCTGATCCCAGAGCCCCTGTACTGTAATCAGGGAATGCTGATCCCAGAGCCCTGTGTATTGTAATCAGGGAATGCTGATCCCAGAGCCCCCTGTACTGTAACCAGGGAATGCTGATCCCAGAGCCCTGTGTACTGTAACCAGGGAATGCTGATCCCAGAGCCCCTGTACTGTAATCAGGGAATGCTGATCCCAGAGCCCTGTGTATTGTAATCAGGGAATGCTGATCCCAGAGCCCCCTGTACTGTAACCAGGGAATGCTGATCCCAGAGCCCTGTGTACTGTAACCAGGGAATGCTGATCCCAGAGCCCTGTGTATTGTAATCAGGGAATGCTGATCCCAGAGCCCCGTGTATTGTAATCAGGGAATGCTGATCCCAGAGCCCCGTGTATTGTAATCAGGGAATGCTGATCCCAGAGCCCCTGTACTGTAATCAGGGAATGCTGATCCCAGAGCCCCTGTATTGTAATCAGGGAATGCTGATCCCAGAGCCCTGTGTATTATAATCAGGGAATGCTGATCCCAGAGCCCCTGTATTGTAACCAGGGAATGCTGATCCCAGAGCCCTGTGCCTGCCAATGGGAGCATGGGGACACCATGGAGTATTTTGGGAGCCCAGATGGGCTGGGCAAAGCACGAAACTTTCACCAAACCACAGGGTTGTAAAGCCCAGACTCAAACATCCCTGAGCCCAGGCAGGGGGCAGCAGTTTGTGGTTTTTCCTGAGCCTCACAGAGGGATGGTGGAAGGGAATTACCCCTCCAGGCACTGTCAGAACTGTGTTACTGCTGGGAACCCCTCAGTTCACCTGGAAATCTTGCTGAGCCCTCCCCTGGAACAGTCACTCCTTTTTCCTTGGACCTGCCCTCTCCCATCCCCTACTGGCATTAAATGCCACCCAACCTTGCTGTGGCAGAGATTTCCAGGCAGAGGCCCTCCAGAATTGTGTCTTTCCTGTAGTTTTCTCCATTAAATCCACCCTGGGTCCCCACCATCCAGGCTGGACGCTTTTCTCTCCTCCCAGTGTCTTGGAAGAGCAAAACCTCCCTGCTGGGCACGAGCCAAAACCTGGAAACTCAATGTTCCCAATCCAGAGAAAGGACTGCTGGGTCTGACATGGCTCACACAAGGAATTTATAGCTCCAGGATGAATGCTTTGGAAGTGAGACTCACATTAGGCTGAAAAAAAAAGCAAGAGGAACTAAGAGGCAGGAATATAAAGATGGAAGTGCTCCAAAAGAGAGACGTTTAGTGCCAGGACTTCTCGAGTCAGACTCAGTATATTATATTTTTATTGCTACAAGAGTCTGCTTGGTAATTTTTGCTGCCCTATTATTGTGAGAGAATTAATTGCAGGGTGGCTCTCGCTGAGTGCTGGGGATCTGCAGGAGGCAGGGGGGAAGGAGCAGCCCCACATCCGGAGCCTGCGGATCCGGGGCCGGGTGGGACTCCCTGGCCGTGGGGCTCTTTCCTTGCGATTGAACAGGAAAATGGAAGAGCTGAGCATGAAAGGCTGAAACAAATGGCACTGCTCAAGCCTTGCAATGTGATTTTTAAATGAATATCTGCAGCCCCTCTGGGCTGCCTGCATGGGCGGGACTGGCTGTCTCATTCCCTGCTCCTGACAAGGGCTGGAGCGCCTTCCCTAAGTCCTTTGATCTATCACACGAGGCACATTGATTAAAAAACAGAGGGAAAAATGGGAAAGAGTGCAGCAGGAGCCAGGACTATGGAGGTCAGCGGGTTTGCAGCAGGCTGCAAATGTTTTGCTGCCAACGTGGCCTTTCTCCGTGGCTGGAATGACTCGGGCACACCAGGTCTTTCCAAGGTGCAGAGCTCAGGTGGCAGGAGGCTTCCCTGCTCCAAACACATCTGGAAGCAGAAGCAGGAGTGTATGAAGCTCGATTTCCTGTGGGTTTTGGAGAAAACAGACAGTACTCAGCTATTTGGACAGCTACAGGCTGCAGTGAGCTCTCCCTGACAGAATTGCCTCCTGAGGGGCAGCTCTGGGACACAGTGTTCAGGGAATGTGGGTGGATTTCTCCCAGCTCCCGTGTTTCCAGGGTAGGCAGATGCCCTGCTGTGGATGGGACAGACACCCCAGAGCTGTGAGCTGGGCACAGCAGCCTCTCCTGGCTGTGTGGGGTGTGCCTGTGGCAGGGCTGGCTCAGCTCTGCCTGGGTTGATCCAGTTAGGGACACGAGCTGCCTCTCGGCATCTGCTCCTCTTCCAGGGCCTCTGTGGGTCTCCACACCTGCCTCTTCCTGTCCTTTCTTTTTCAAACCAAATAGTACAGTAGGAGTTGTGGTGTGTATTCAAATCCACCCTTTCTCCAAGGGCCTCCCCTGTTTTCTCTGTGTTTATCCAGGACTACATGGAATCACAGATGGATTTGTGCTGTAAGGAACCTTAAAGCCCATCCAGACTCACCCCCTGCCATGGGCAGGGACACCTCCCACTATCCCAGGATGTTCCAAGTCTCATCCAGCCTGGCCTTGGGCACGTCCAGGGGTGAGCAGCCTCAGCCTCAGCAGCTGGCAAGACTGGGATAAAGCAGCACCTTTGGTTTTCTTCCAAGGCAGAAGATGTTTGCCTCCCAGTTTATTTTCCTATTTCACCTCATGAACAACGCTCTGGGTGTCTTGCCACCCTTTGGGCACTTTATTATTCTTCCATTTCCCTGAAAGAACCCACGTGTAAAGCTGGAGGGGGCTTTTAACCATTGTGGCTTTCATGGCACCACGACTTACCCAGGTCAAGGCAGGGAGGAGCAGAGTCCTGCCCATGAGTGACACGTGTGTCACACACAGGGCACACACCCCTGTAACCCTCACCCTGGGGCTGTCTGGCAGGGTTCTTTGGGAACAGGAGCTGCCTGCACCCCTTTCTGTGCCTGCAGCATCCCAGTTCCAGATCAATGCCTGCCTCTAGCACGCCTTGCCAGGGAATAATCCTGGCATTAGCCCTGTTCTCGCTGGGCTGCGATTTCTGTCAATTGTTCCAGCCGCCCCAACAGCCCCAGTCCCTCATCAGCCTGTTCCTGAGCCAGGGCTGTTCCCAGGCTCCCTGTGCCTGGAAATGCTCTGGCTGGACTGAGCCCCCCAGGACAAGGAGGTGCTGCTGAAGGAGCCCACCCAGCCGGGACGCGTGACCCCGGCGCTGCCGGAGGCAGCAGGAGCTCCTGGCTGTGGGTTTGTGATTTGTGATCTCTGGCACGAGGGCTGAGCGGCCCTGCGGGGGCCAGCCCTGTCTGGAACAGATCAGGGAGCCCTCCAGTGCTTTGTTGTGTTTCTGGCTGAGGGAATGAGTAAATTGTGCTGCCTTTGCTGCTCTCCCGTGCCCGGCCGGAGCCGAAAGCTCCCGGCAAGGCTGCGGGAACGCGCTCAGAGCTGCGGGAGCCTGCTGGGAGGAGGGTTCTGCTGGAGGGGGATGAAGGCTGGAACTCCCTCCTGCCGCAGGCTGTGGTCCAGGCAGGCACTGGAATCCTCCTCTGGCTTTGCCCACCAGCCACTGGGGCCAGAAACGCTCCTGCACTTCTGGCAGGAGGAAACAATTCCTTGCTGGCAAGTCTGTACACATGCACAGGATCTTTTCCAGCAAGATCTGTGATGTTTTTGAAGATGTAAAGTAATTTGGGTCTAATTAAATCGTTGGAATTGCTGGTGATGGATGATTTGTAAATTCATCTTGCAGAATGCTGGCAGCAGCCTCGGGGATCAGTGGGAGCTGCTTCCAAGGTCCCCCAGCCATGGTCCAAGGGTTGTAACCCCCAAAGCCACAGCAGGGATGTGGGAAATAACTTCTTCCATAGAAAAGAGCTGTTGTGTTATCCTTGTTTCCTGCTCCTAAGGGCTGCTGCTCCGAAGGTCCTGTGGTCATCTCTGGAATACTGAGCAGGTTTGGGGTATGTTTGAAATGCAGAGATTAAATTCCAGTTGCTGAAAGGGGGTCAGGACCTGGAGACCACATTACCTGCAGGGTCTTGCTCACAAAGGCCTTTGCACTAAAGGGGAACAAATGGAAACCACGATGGTTTCCTCTTCCTTTGGAAGAATATTCAAAGGGAAGCTGGGTTCTCCCTCTTTTTTCTTTCTGCAGCCTCCTTAAAGCAGGGTGTTTTAGCAATATGCAGCCAACTTTGCTTGTGCATTAAATATAAATAAAAATATAACCCTGGTACAGAGCCAATGTCATGGGAAAAGAACATCCCAGACCTGAGGACTTGGATCTTTGGGGCTAACAGGATTTCTGAAGATGGTGTCAGGCTTTCCCTGCTCTTTAGGGCTCACTTGAGGAGCCCACCTGCATTTTTACAGCTGTAACATGAAGAGATTAAGAAGCATCTGGAGCTGTTGTACCTCTGCTCCTGAAAAATGCAAATCCCAAACCCGGTATTCACAGCATCCTGAAGATCAAAGACTCAGCTCAGTGGATGTGGCATGGCTCTGCTGCTCCTGCTGAGAAACTCAGCCCGTGGGGACAGCTCTGGGAGCTGTGGGAGCTGCTGGCCAAGCTGAGAGCAGCCACAGAAGCTGCTCTCACAGGGCTATTCCAGCTTTTCCTGCTGTGCTCTCGGGGCTCTGTGACTGAGGCTCCTGAGGGAGCACATGGGGAGCACCCACGGTCAGCCTGGTGTTCCAGGGTGAGGACTGCACAATTTTCCACCTGCAGTTTGTGGAAAACAGCTCCTGGAAATACATTGCAAAGCCAATTCTTTGGACCAGGAATGCTCTTCCTTAAGGTACCCAGGGAAAGAGGGATTAGTGTTGGATGTAATGAGTTAATAGGAACAGCACAGATTGGATGTTTTGCCTCGAGATCAGGCAGAGTCGGTGGCTTTTGTCACAGAGCAGTGCTACATTGGATCTTCACAAGGAAGGAAATTTTCCTGGGGGAAAGAATGTGCAGGAATTAATTTATGTTGAGACAGGGAGCTGCTGGAGTGGGGCCCGCAGAGGCTGCGGAGATGCTGAAGGGCCCGGAGCATCTCCGTGCCCAGGGAGGGCTGGGGGAGCTGGGGCTGCTCAGCCTCCAGAGGAGCCCCAGCCCCAGCTGAGAGGGGCTCAGCCCTGGGGGTCCCTGTGTGCAGGGAGGGCTCTCAGCAGGGCCAGGCTCTGCTCTGGGGCCCAGCAATGGCACCACAGAATGGGCAGGAACTGACCCCAGGGAGTTCCACCTGCACAGGAGGAAGAACTTTCCTGGGCAGTGCCTGAGCCCTGAACAGATCCCAGGGAGGCTGTGGAGTCTCCCTCACCGGAGATGTCCCAGAGCTGTGTGGACACAATCTGTGCCCTGTGCCCTGGGATGGCCCTGCTGGAGCAGATGGACCCACTGTGGTCCCTTCCAGCCTGGCCCACTCTGGGATTCTGTGTGACTCCTCTTGGTGGGAGGTTCTTGTGCCATAAGGCAACATTTTGCTGAGCAATTGCTGCCCCCAGACATTTTCACATCTCTGTGAAAAATTCAGAACATTTGGGATAAAAATTTCTCCCGAGTGAAAACGTACTCAAAAATAAAGTGGGAAAAGCATGATTTCACCACAGTTCTTACCCCACCACATTATGAAGGACAGGGAGTGAGGTTTTTCCATGCCTTACACTGCTGTTCCATATTTCTTTGTGGAGCTAAACCCAGCTTTACCTAAAGCTATAGGGGCACATACTCTGCAATCACTTTGCACTCAGGAATATGTGTTTGCAAATGGAACACTAATCATTCCCACTTTCCCAGGCTGTCTCCGAGGAATACGTAATGTAATAAAGCAGACAAAAAATTCCTGTGAATAGGGGAACTTTATCAGAACTGCTCCTGGGGTGCTCATCACGGGCTCATCATGGAGCGACGTGACAGCAATGCCGTGCTCTGCTGGAAGGATGGGGCCTGTCACATCCTGAAGGATCCAGGGAATATCTGCTGCCACTGGGGGAATCAGCTCATCCCACCAGTGAGCACTGAGGGCTTGGCTGCACAGGCTGGGTGAGAACAGGGATTAATTTGGGCTATCAGTTAGTTATTTATTTGTTGTGCCTGGGAGCGCCCTCCTGTAAGTGACACACTGCTGGCAGAGGGAAATTCAGCTTGTCCTGAGGACTGGCTGCTTCCTTGGCTCCTGTGCAGGTGGGAATGGGCTGTCTGCAGGGACAGCACCCAAAACAGAGAAGCTGCAGCTCCTCCATCCCTGGAAGTGCTCCAGGCCAGGTGGGATGGGGCTTGGAGCAGCCTGGGATGGTGAAACATGTCCCTGCCCATGGCATGGGATGAATGAGACGGAGTTTAAAGTCCCTTCTGACCCCAAATCCTGGGGTTTTGTGAAATGGGGAGATCCCAGCAGGGACTGCAGCACTGAGCTGGGGCTGGGTCTCCCTGACTGCTGTGGGTCTCCTGATGGAAAGGCCAAGGGAAAAGACTCAGTGGCATGTCCTGTTTCTCTGATGTGTGTTGAGAGCAGGACACACTAGGAAAAGATGGACCAGAGGCAGTGGACACACTCAGAATTCAAAAGTTGCATTAAGGGAAATGACCCTATTAATTTGCTTTCCCATATATTTCCATGTTTAAAATTCTCAAATCTTTCTGTGTATAAAACTCGCCCTGCTGCAGTGTTGCATCAGTTTGGGTTCATGTTTTGGGGGTAAGAGGCATTTGGAAAGCAGGAGCAGTTTTTTTCAGAAGTCTTTTGGAGAGAATTAAGTAAAAGCAGAGAAACATCCCAGTTTGTCCCAGCTGAGCTCCTGAGCTCACATGGCAGCAGGGAGGGCTCTGTCTCTCAGACAAGCAGGGAGTTAAAGGTGTGATGCATGTGCAGCTCCTCTCTCTTCCTCCTGGTGCTTCCTCTGTTGGAGTTACTCCCATGTGGAATAGTTCAGCCCACTTTTTCCAGAGGGCAGGAGCAGCATTTTCCTCAGCATTTACCCCACCCTCTGCAATTTGGAGCGTGATTTTCTCCTCTTTGCTCCTTTGCATGTTCCTTGCTGCTCCAGCTTGCCCTGGAGGAGGAGGAGGAGGGAGAGCCTGCTGCTGGGAAAGGTCCTGCTCCCTCTCCTGCTGCTAGGGCAGGCCTCTGCCAGCAAGGGGATGTGTATCCTCTGCTCCCTCCCCTCCCAGCACGTGGGAAGCTCCTGGATGAGCAGCTCAGCAGCAGCTCCTGTGCATGGCCCTGTTCCCAGTACATAATGGGTTCTGCCTGATATCCTTTCTCCTCTCCCTAATGAAGTGGTACCACCCTGGTGGCAGAGCCAGCCTGGAAAATAATAAAGGATTTTGCACTTGGAGGCACGGGAAGGCAGGCCCTGGGGAGTGATCCTCCCCCAGACACAGGGATTATTGCAATCACCCAGCAATTGGATGGAGAGCAGAATGGAGCTGCAGACTTTCCAGGCACACTTATCCAGCATTAATATTTTTAATTAAGGTTACTGGCAGCGAGTTATGATTTTGGCAGAGCAGATGGCACAACCTGAGGGGTGGGCTCTGCTTGTCCCCGTGGTGGGGGACAAGATGCAAAGGTGCTTCTGCAAGTTTGTGTCTGTGCAAGCCCTTCTTTCCTGCTGCTGAGGGGTCACTGCAGGGACAATGCCATTCTCCTTCAGTTCAGGGACTATTTAATGAACTTTATGGAAATTCCAAGAGGAATGAGGTCTCCTGCTGGCTCCTTGGCTGCTGCTGTTGCAGACAGGGGTCCAGGAGGTGTGGTGGGGCTGCCAGAGGATCAAAGGCATTTCATTTTTTGAAAGCATCACATTGATTTTCAAATCAATCTGGTTTACATACTTCTGGAGACTCTTCCACCTCCACCCCATCTTGGCCATCTCATAACACTTTTATGAGTTTAAGAATCTCTAATAATCAGTTTAAGAGTCTCTAATTATCAGCACTAAGTGGTTTCACCAAGGTCACATGGAAAGACAGCGCCCAATCAAGGAGCCAAGGCCAGGTACAAATACCTGTGGATCATCCTAAATCCTAAGGCCAAAAAGTTCTGCTGTGAGGGGTCTTTTGGGTGCTGTTGTGGGTTTTTGGGATATATTCAACAACCACAAACAGCCCTGCATGTCCTCTGAGGTCTTCACCTTGAAAATGATACAGCTGTGTTGTTCTGCCAAAAACTGAGACCCTGATGTTGCCGGGAGGTTGTTGGCTGGTACAGGACATTACTCCACCTTCTGTGGGAAGGACATAATGTGGGGGTTTGGCTTTGAGGGTGGGGAGGCAGCACTAGCCAAAACCCCAGGTTTATACATTCTATTCTATTCTATTCTATTCTATTCTATTCTATTCTATTCTATTCTATTCTATTCTATTCTATTCTATTCTATTCTATTCTATTCTATTCTATTCTATTCTATTCTATTCTATTCTATTCTATTCTATTCTATTCCATTCTATTCTATTCTATTCCATTCCATTCCATTTCATTTTTGAAGGGTCTGCTGCTCCATGTCTGCATAGTGAGGAAGGAAGGGTTGCAGGGTGTTTCCAAAATATCCTATTTAGGGTTTTCAGCTGGAGCCAGTGGTCATAAGGTCAAGGTTAAGCTTTGGGACAGCGGCTAAGTGGCCTCAGGTTTCGGTGTGTCCTCACACATTGCCTCCTGTCTGGAATCGTTATCCAAAGGTTTCCTTTGCCCTCGATTACCAGAGCCAGGCTGTTGGATGGGCACGGAAAGGAGATGCTGTGCCACACCTGGAGCAGGCAAACCTGGAGAACCTCCTTCTTCACCACTCCCCTTCAGCATTTTAAATACCTGGGTGCAGCCCTCAGCATCCTGGCACTGTCCAAGGCCAGGCTGGATGGGACTTGGTGCAACCTGGGATGGTGGAAATTGTCCCTGCCCATAGCAGAGGGTGGAACTGGATTAATTTAAGGTCTCTTCCCACCCAAACAATTCCATGGTTCTATTTACATGAATCTACTCACCTGGACCTTTCCAACCTCACTGCATTTGAGGAAGAATTTTCTGGAGCTTGAATAAAAGTCAGCTGCACATAGCGATGCCGTATTTCAACATTATCACCTTTTCTTCCATTTTGGAAAAGCTTCACCTCCATCTCTGCCAAAGCTGACAGGAGAAGTTTGGTCTGGGTTTTCCACTCCTGAGCTCTGTGAGGAGCTGATATAAACTGGACCACAGGGAGATGGTGGAACCCCAGCACCCTGCAAGTGACCCACAGCTCGTGTGTCACCAGTGGATGCTGCCATCATAAAGGAATCATGTCCATCGTAATTCCGTAGGCAGCAGGCAGCTCAACCCATCTCTGCTCGTTCAATTTCAACCCAGATGCAATTTATCAAGGACCAGTGATTGTTTATTAGGTTAATTCACAAGCTGTTTGTCAGGCATGCACTCGCAGGGGTTTATTAACAGTATAAATCCCCTAAGATCTTTCATTTCCCCCTGCCTGTGACTGTAGGTGCTAATTTCATAATTTAGACCTCACGTATGACCTGTCCTCAGCCTTTTGAAGTAAAAGTCAAACCTGACAGGAGAATTTTCTCTCTAAGTGAAGACCAGGACTTGGAAAAACCTGGTCTAGAGGAAGGGGTAGGGATGGAATGGGATGAACTTTTAGGTCCCTCCCAACCGAACCTGTTCCATGATTCTGAAGCCATCCTGCAGGATCTGGGGAGAAGGAGAAGACTCCTGTCCCTGTGCCTCTGGAGCTCAGGGCTGAGCTGCAGTGAGCAGCTCCCCAGAAGTAATTTCCACACAAAATTGCTGTAAAGAAAAAATTGACTTTTGACATAGGCTGATAAGCACTGATGTTTGTTTCCAAGGGCTTGTATTTTATGCAATTTAATACCTAACAATGACTGACAACAGTGGTGATGGTGAAAAACATTAAAAAGGATGGAACTGCAGGCATTTCCAGCTGCAGGCTTCTCACCTGGTGGGATTTTTCCTGTGATTTTCAGCATTTAGCCTCATTATTCTTCATGCCATTGGTTTTGCAAGCTGAGGCTTGCATCCCCGAACACCGAATTTTCCAGCTGAAGCAAACCCAAAAGTCTCCACAAAGGATGCAGTGAGTGTTGCCTCATCCTTGAAGGGGAAATGTCTTGTCCCTCTCAGATTATCGTCATGAATGAGGAAAATGCAGTGAGGTTATGTCTTTCTAAGAGACCCCTCCAAACTGGGGCTCCTGCTGAAAGTCCTGTCTTGAAGGGAAGAAAAGCTCAGTTAAGCTCAGTGTTTTCCCTCTTCAATCATTCCCATTCAGGTCGATGCTTCTGTTAGGACAAACATATCAAGGAGCTGGAGTCCAGAAAGGAATGAGCAGCAGGAGCCTCTGATTCTTCTTTACTGGTGGTTAATGTGGTGTGGTCTAAAATAAATCGTTCCAGAACACTCAGAGTCTCTTCTAAGTGCCCTGAGCATGGCAGAGCTCCTGCCCTTTCCCTGATCTGTGCCATCCACGGTGTGAGCCCTGCTCACTCTTCCCACCTGGGAATGAGGAGCTGGAATAGCATCCCATTCCCAAGCAGAGCTCAGTGGGGACAGAGAACAGGAGTGAGCGTGGTTTGAGAGGACAGGGGGGCTGGAATGTGCTTGGAGTGGGTCAGGAGCCTTTCAGATACGGCTTCCTCCAAACCTGGAACTTGTCAGTGTTGGAAATGGGCTGTCCCAGGTGTTGATCCATCAAAAGAGTGGAGGTAAAAGGGGGAGGACCCAGCCTGGAGGTGGCACCCAGGGCTTGGTGAAAACAAAAACCTCTGGCATTTCTCCTCACTCTGAGAAAGACAGGGAGGAGCTGAAGTGTGTCCAGAGAAGGGAATGGGGCTGGGGAAGGACCTGGAGCATCAGGAGCAGCTGAGGGAGCTGGAAAGGGGCTCAGCCTGGAGAAAAGGAGGCTCAGGGGGAACCTTCTGGCTCTGCACAGCTCCTGACAGGAGGGGACAGCCTAGGGATCGGGCTCTGCTCCAGGGAACAGGGACAGGACAAGGGGAAACGGCCTCAAGCTGTGCCAGGGGAGGCTCAGGCTGGATATTGGGAAGATTTCTTCTCCAAAAGGGTTGTCCAGCTCTGTCACAGCTGCCCAGGGAGGTGATGGGGTCCCCATTCCTGGAGGGCTTTAAAAACCACCTGGATGTGGCACTTGGGCACATGGGCCAGTGGTGGCCTTGGCAGTGCTGGGGAACAGTTGGACTCAATGACCTTGGAGGGCTTTTCCCACCTAAATGATTCTGAAGAAGTTTCCTTAGAGGTAGGACTTGGCTTTAAAGGTTGGACTGGAAGATCTTGGAGTCTTTTCCAACCTTGCTGGTTCTGTGCTGCTGTGAAAGTGTCTGGTGGCAGTTGGTGACTCCACCTCCTGTCCTTATTTCAGTGCCATTCTCAATCATCTCCATGGCAGGTGTTGACCCAGTTTCCCAGTTTTTACAGACTGTTGATCCAGGGATACTGAGTCAAACTCTTCCCTGTTGTCACAGCTGATGGATTTCTGTCTGGATCCAGATATAATCCTGGAACCACCAGGAGCTTGGGGGTGGTTGGAAAGTGCTGAAGTGCTGTCAAGTGAGGTGGGCTCAGCAGAACGAATCTGTTGACAGCCTGGAGCATGAATACTTCATGCTTCATCCCTCATATAGAGCCCCCTTTGTTTATTCCCATCTTTATTCATCATCATCATCGTTATTTATTAATTAAGTTGCTTTGCCAAGCCAACAGCGTGAGCTCATGTCTGGACTCGAGTGCATCCATAATTAATTGCAAGTGTTGTGTTATGTTGTTGTGAGCAAAGGAGTGAAGAGGCTCAACAAAAAGTCTTTGGAAATTCAGAGATTATATCCACAATCCAAGTGCTTCCTGAGCAAGAGGAAGAACTGCAGTCCAATGTGTTGTTTAAGGGATTCATGTTTGCACTACACCTTCAGAAATGACTTATTCTCTGTCCCCCTGTCACCAATCCTCCTGAGCAGCTCCGAGTCTGCTCTAAATCAAATCAAGTTTTTTCTTTCAATGCCAACTTCCTTCCCCCGCTGCACTGACCTTCCAATGGGAGGCAGGGAGGAGAAGATATCACACATAAAACAAAGTGAGAGGAACCCACAAAGAGGGAACTGAATTCCCCCAAAATGTCACCTTGCCTGTTGGCTTTTATTGTTTTGATAGCGAGGCAATTTCACTGACAAATCCCTTATCAACCACACAAAAGCGGGGATGTGCCGGGGCATTGCAGAGTCCTTCTGAAATAACACAGATCTGAGGAGCTCTTCTTAGGGACCAGGGATACAAATGCATCCCAGCACCCAGAGGGGGCATAAATCAATCCTGCTTAGGCTGTTCCCTGGAAAGTCTCAGTGTTTGGATGCATGGCAGCAGAGGAAGCGGGAGCTCAGCTGGGCAAGGGACACAGAGGCTGCAGCCTCCTGTTCCTGGTGAGAGGATTTTATTCCAGCCAGCACCAGGTGGCCTTCCTGCTCATAAATTTCTATCAATAACCTGAGATCAGGGAGGAAAAGGGAAGGAGAAAAGCCCCTCAATCCTCCCACCATTCCTAATTTTATTGCCCTCCTGCGCCTTAAACCCTGTTCCTGATTTAGACAGAAAGGTGCTTTCTTCCTGCAGGAGACAAGCCTAGCAGGAACACCTCCAGGAATGGCAATTCCTGCTGGGAGTGGTAATTCAGGGGCTTGTCTTGCCTTTTGCAGCACAAAGGGTGCCAGGGGCACCTTCTTCCACCTGCACAGGACAGGAGGACACAGCCTCAAGGGCAGGGTCAGGTTGGACATCAGGAGGAATTTCTTCATGGAAAGGCCAGTCAGGCATTGGGAGGTGGTGAAGTCTCCATCCCTGGGGAAGTTCAAGGAAAACTGGATGTGGCACTCAGTTCTCTGGGCTGGTGACAAGGTCAGGATCAGTCACAGGTTGGACTTGATCATCTTGGACATCTTTTCCAGCCTCAGTGATTCTGGGACTCTGGGATTTTCAGCATGGACATGGGAAGGTTTTTAACAGCTGGGAGAGTAGTTGGACACAGATAAGGAGAGTTTGAGTCTGAGCAAGCCAACGTGTCCTGAGAGCTTTGGGATTCACCTTCCTTCTCACCCTCTCCCACAATAATGGTTTGTATGCTGATCCTCCTTTCCCATCCTTTCCAAGCTCTCTTCCTTGCCTATCCTTCCCAATGCCAGTACACAGATCATTCAGGACAGTTTCTTGTAAGAAACCCTTTGCTTGAAAGAATTTAAAAATAGGCAGAGTTGAGTGAAAGGTTTTGCTCGAAGACTAAAACATTAATTTCAGCAGTTTTATCCCTTTTGCTTTTCTTCTTCCTAAGAGACTCTTTTCAAAAGCCAACATGAAAAAATCTAAATACATGAGGTTAATCACATGTTGTAAATGCACACTAAATAAAAGTCTAATTTGAGCTGTGTCTGTGCTGTCAGGGGACTGCACAGGCCATGACCTCCTGCATGTGGAGGATTCCCAGGAACCACAAGGATTTATTTCATTATTCAGTTAACTCCATCCGTAGCTGCTTCACTGCAGTTTCAGTTCAGCACACTGGAGATTGATGGGCACACCTGGAGCTGAAGCCAGGGAGCTGTTTAGGAGTCAGGCCCATTCCCACCAGCTCCTAGGCTTAATCTAGTGCACATGCAACCCCAGAATTCCATATTGTTATGTTTGGTGCTTTCTTACAAGGCCAGAGTTAAAATCGGAGAATCCTGGAATGGTTCCGGTTGAAAGGGACCTTGAAGCTCATCCACTTCCATGGGCCTTCCACTATCCCAGATTGCTCCAAGCCCTGTCCAGCCTGGCCTTGGACACTTCCAGGGATCTAGGGGCAGCCACAGGTTCTCTGTGCCAGGGCCTCACGACCCTCACAGGGAAGAATTTCTTCCCAATATCCCATCTATCCCTGCCCTCGGGCAGTGGGAAACCATTCCCCCTTGTCCTGTCCCTCCATCCCTTGAACCAAGCCCCTCTCCAGCTCTCTTGGAGCCCTTTAAGTCATTGGAAGGGGCTCTAAGGTCTCTTACCTCTCTCTTTTCCAGGCTCTCTCAGCCTTTCTACCTTAGAACACAGCATGCAAAAGAAAAAACAGTTCCCCAAATGCTCTCCATCCCTCCACAAAAGGCTCCATTCTTCCACAGCTTTGGGACAGGAGCAGAGGAGAATTCCACCCACCCTCTGGAATCAGCATCAAAGCAGCAGCGCTGAGGGTTTGCAAGGAGCATCCAGCAGCTCCTGCTCTGGAGCTGTGAATGTGTTCATTTGTTAGCTTCAGCAAGGTCATTCCCACTGCTAAGCGTGATCCCCACACATTAGCAGGAGGGCTGTCCAATCCATTCGCACCCCATTAGGCAGCTGGGAAGGGTTTCCTGCTCTCCCAGGGTTCTTTCCCCCCCAGTCACACACAGGGAGTCATCTCTCAGGAGCTCAGGTGGCTGTGAGGAGAACACACCCTGTTCATACAGGAGAACACACCCTGCTTCCCGAGGTGGGTGTGAAACCTGGGGCGTTCTGGTGGGGCTGGGGATGCCAGCGTGGTGGCTGGGCTGTAAACTGGACATCCCCTTCCCTGCAGGGCAGGGCACAGTGACATCCATACCATTGCTCAGGGATTTTCCTCTGCTCTGCTTATTGAGCTTCAGAAAAGTTCACCAGTGTTTCAAATGTCACCATTGTCAACTTTCTGTCATTCCAGAGGAGAGTGGCAGCTGATTTTTCTGTTGCTTCCACCTGGGATTTCCATCAGAATCTCTCCAGGCCACTGCCTCTATTTCAGACTTGCTCCCTGGGAAAACACAGTGCTGGGGTTTTGACAGCAACCTTTCCACTGAGCTGGAAAGATCCTCAGTGGGTTTGTTTCACTGCCCTGATTCTGTGACAAAGCTCAGGGAGAGACTCCTGCCTCGTCCTGCTTGGATGGGTGTCAGTTCTGCATGAGCTGGGCCAGCTCAGGAGGGTGCACAAGGAAATATTCCCTGTCAATTAAACTGGGGAAAGTGTCAGCAGGAGAGGAGTGAAGTGGCCTCCTCTGCTCTCTCTGGGGACAGGAGGTCCTTTCCTGTCTGCATTCCAGGAGCCACTTGTCCAGCCAGAAGTTCTCACAGCTGGAGACACAGCCCAGTGTGCCAAGAGACAAATTCCCTGTTTTCTAGAGCTTTTCCCAGTGGCTGTCCCCAGTTCAGACCTTTTTCTAGAGATGCTCCTTCTTTTCCTTACAGCTTTTAGACCAGTAATCAGGTCACTAACTAGGGATTGAGTAAAGTTCTGGTTTAGTTCTGGTTCTTCATCCCACAGGGTCTGTGACTCTCAAGAGGAACCTGAGGACTCCTCTGTGTGTCTCTTCCCTCTGTCACACCTGGTTAGGTCACAGTTCATGGAATTATGGAATAACATGTTGGAAGGGTGGCTAGACAAACAAAGTGTCTAACGTCATCTGGTCTGAGCACAGTCTAGACAAGATGACCCCGCTCCTTGTCCAGATAAACCCTAAAAGTGTCCAAGGCTGGGGAATCCACCACTTCCCCAGGGAGATTGTTCCAATGGCTGATTGTTCTCACTGTAAAAATTTCCTCCTGTGTCCCAACATTTTCTGGACGAGGTTTCCTCTGATCCTGCTGTAGTTCTGAGCTCCCCCTGAAGCCATGGGATAGGGAACACGGTTTGGAAAAGTCTCAGAGCTGGAATTGTCGTCTTGCCTTGGTCTGCTGGGAGCAGGGTGGTGCTGGCCCTGTTCTGGGCAGAGCTGGCCCAGCCCAGCACCTCCCATGAGGTGCCCACGGTGCTCCTGCCTTGGTCCAAACCCCCAAGTTTAGCTGAAGTCTCAGGAGAATAATGTGAGTCCATGGAAATCAATGGAGAAGAGCTGAAAACAATTGATTGGAATCAAAACACGCTGCAATCAAATTTGGAGGGACTGAACTAATGGATCATAAGGTGCCTGGTGAATGGGACTGATTGAATTGAGCTGAAAGGTCCTGCATCTTCATTACAGCACCTGAAACCAGGACAGATGAGGAATTTTCTAACCATGTTAAGTGCCTTTTTTTTACCCCACTGAGAACTGGATTGCAAACACAGCACTTGGGAATTAACCCATGTGTACAGTGTTGGCAGGGGAAAAGATGGAATTTGGGTAGGACAAGGGGCAGTGACCTCACACTGGCTAAGGACAGATTTAAATTGGATACTGGAAAGAGATTCTTGGCTGTGAGGGTGGTGAGGCCTGGCACAGGTTGCTCAGAGCAACTTTGTCTGGCCCTGGACCCCTGAGCTTTTTCCCACCCAAACCATTCTAGGATTCTGGTATTTTCTGGTCACAGGCTGCTCCAGGTCTGAGGACAGGCCAGGAACTGGATTTTGGAGCTTTCCTTGCTGCTGACCCCTTTATTTTGCCTCGCTCAGCATGCCCAGAGTCAGTTTTCCATTTCTCCTGCCTTGTTACAGCAGAGGTGTTTCCATGCATTCACTCCATGTGCTGGCAAGGCCTGGTTATTCCTGCATGTTGTGTCAACAGTGATTTGTAGCATCTCCTTATTCCACCAAATCCTGCAAATTCCTTGGAATTTTCATTATCCTGATGTGACTCTGCTCTATCACAGGAACAGAAGGCATGAATGATTCAGTAGTTTTTCTAAACCCCCATTTTTTGGTCAGACAGAAGTTCCCGTGTTACAAGGGATGATTTATTACTGCAGTGATCAAGGGACATTGTTGATATTTCTGAAAATTTCCTTTCAGAGCTGCAGGCTTGCCTGGAGTTAAAAGGCAGGAGAAATATGTGAATAACGAGCGGGTAATGGAGCATTTGCAACTTCCCATTAAGGAGAGGCTCCTATTTGTTCCACGCTCCCATGGATGGGTGGCGTGGAGCTGGAGCCAGGTTGTCTTACAGCACTTGTTCTGTTGGAGCTCTGATAGGAAAACGGGAAAAAATGTGTTCCCAGGAACTGGGCACCTTCATCCATCTTGTGACAGCCTGAACTGATAGTGCTGGAGCTTCTTATTGTCTCCTGATTGGACTCACTGTAGCATCAGGACACAATGCCTGGGTTTGAAACCCTTCCCACCCACTCCGAGGTGAGGGAGGATCTGCCTGTGTTGTCTTCCTTGGCTGGACAGGGGCTACAACCACTCCATGGGCCTTTGTAGTCCCAGATGTTTCCCGAAGTAGTGGGACTCTCCTCTCCTCTCCTCTCCTCTCCACTAATCTCCTCGAATCTCCTCGAATCTCCTCGAATCTCCTCTCCTCTAATCTCCTCTCCTCTCCTCTCCTCGAATCTCCTCGAATCTCCTCGAATCTCCTCGAATCTCCTCCCATGTCCCCAGCTGATCCATGCTGGGACACTTCACTCCCTAAAAGTCTTTTTTTACTCCTCCTTTGTGATTTGCAGAGCTTGGGATGCTTTTCTGGATATTTCCATGGTAGGTCAGCCTCCCAGTGTTTTATTACAGAAAAAGGAGGGTGAAAAGCCCTTTGGGAAGATGAAAAGCCCTTTGGGAAGGTGAAAAGCCCTTTGGGAAGATGAAAAGCCCTTTGGGAAGGTGAAAAGCCCTTTGGGAAGGTGAAAAGCCCTTTGGGAAGGTGAAAAGCCCTTTGGGAAGCTCTCGGTGCTCCTGCCTCCCCCCAGCAGAACTGGAGCCAGCCCCACTGTACCACATTCCCAGGAGCTCCTTGAGGATGCCTGTCAGGCAGCTGCAGGTAACTGATTTATTTTCCCAGCTTGTTTATCAGCCCTAATAGAAGATGAAGTCTCTCTGGGCTGATGAGCAATGTGAATTCTTGCCTTGTCTCTCTCCTCAGCTCCCCAACCCAAAGATGCACTTAATAACCATTGATTGTTTGGGAGGAGAAGGAGTGTGGCTGTAAATGTCCCTTCCCACCCTTACAAGGTGCCTGATGAAAGGGGGGAGGCAGGAGGGGATCGATGGCAATTGTAGGCACAGGACTGACCCTGTGGGTCTCATGGATCCCCTTCTCAGGCACCCCAAATATTTTCTGCTGTTGAGTTTGCAGACAGCTCAAGGCATAGCTGTGTTTGTGCAGCTCAGTGAAGGCCACTGGGGGCTGAAGAGAGCAGGGAAAGTAGGAGACATCACAGAATCCTGGGATCCTTGAGGCTGGAAAAGCCCTCCAAGATCACCGAGTCCAGCTTGTGTCTGATCCCCACCTTGTCATCCAGCCCAGAGCTCTGAGTGTCACATCCAGGAGCTCCTTGGACACCTCCAGGATGGGGACTCCACCACCTCCCTGCACAGCACATTCCAGTGCACCAGCACACCAGAGACTTTCCCAGATTTCCAGCCACCCTGCCTGAAGCCTGGAATCTGTTGTGACGGGGAATTGGCACCCTGGGATTTCAGGTTGAGTGAGGAGAGTCAAGGAGAGTGAGCTGCGTCCATGTTCATGGCCAGTGGTCCCCATACACCTTTGAGCCAAAGCCCACCTGCTTCCAGTGCTTCCACACAAGGATGTTTAGGAACAATCCTCTTCCAAGCAGTGCCTGCCACGGGTGTCACAAATTGCTCTGGGGTCTTCTGGGACCAACACATTTGGGTGTCACCAGCTGGAGCTGCCCCCAGGAGTCCAACTGCTCCAGTGCTTGTCTCAGTTTCTCCTCGGATGTAGCTAAATGAAATCCTCCCCTGTGAGGGTGGGGAAGCCCTGCACGGGGTGCCCAGAGAAGCTGTGGCTGTCCTTGGATCCCTGGAAGTGTCCAAAGCCAGGGTGGACAGGGTTTGGAGCAACCTGGGACAGGGGAAGGTGTCTCTGCCCATGGCAGGGGTGGAACTGGATGGGCTTTGAGGTCTCTTCCAACCCAAACCATTGTGTGATTCTCTGATTTGGTCTCAGTGCTGATCAAGCAAACCTAATTCATGATGTTTTGGTTTCCATTCAGCACAAAAACTGGGCTTAAATTAAAAGGCTCCTCCTGAATATGAGCAAAGTTCTTCATTCCAGACCAAAGGTCTTCTCTTGGCTCCAAATCAGCTCTGGGCAGGCAGAAGTGGCAAAGCAGTGCAGGAATCTCTCCCAAATTTTAAAAATTGTTTTTAATGCCATTGTGCAGTTAGGTGGCTGTTGAGGACAGGAGAACATAACATTTTGGTGTTATTCAGGTGTTTTTCCATGAGTTACAAGGACAGTCCAAGCCCCACAGCTCCCTCACCTCGAGGCATGAGTTGTTCCCAGTTTCTCCTTTACAGTGCCTTTCTCCCAGCTCAGCCTAAGGATGCATCCTTAGGGATTCGTTTGGACTTAAATCAACACTTTGTTGGTGGTGTTGCACTTTGTAACAAACCCATGTCTGTGGAAAACCCAGACTTGACCTTCAAGGTGGCACTTGGAGCCTTTAAGTTGCTCTGATACCTTTGAAAACTGTCTCTGTCAACAGAGGGTGACAGATCCTTGCAAAAGAATGTGTGAGGTGAGAACACAGAAAGTAAGAGACATTTCAGTTGCCTGGCACTGATAAACATCCATCCTCAGGGTTTGTCACATTATTTGCTCTGTTTGAGGATGTTTGAGGCTGGATGTAGAGCCCAGCTCACCTGAACTTCTTAAAAAAAAAAAAAANAAAGCCCAGCCCACCTGAATTTCTTAAAAAAAAAAAAAAAAAAAGAGGACAAATCCCTGGAGAAAAGGGCCGCTATCACAAAAAGGGAGAATCTGTAGGGAAGAGAGTAGCAAAGTGTATTTGCATAACAATTCCAATCAGTATCAATCACCTCCCAGAGCGAGCTGTCAGCGCCTCGTAAACACGTCCAGGGTGACAGATGAGCTGGTCTGGGCAGGAGAGCTCTGCAGCCCTGGAATGTCAGCACTGTCCAATCAGTATCAATCCCCTCCCAGAGCGAGCTGACTGGCTCCAGGAGAGCTCTGCAGCCCTGGAATGTCAGCACTGGCTCCAGGAGAGCTCTGCAGCCCTGGAATGTCAGCACTGGCTCCAGGAGAGCTCTGCAATGCTGGAATGTCAGCACTGGCCCCAGGACAGCGCATCCTTCAGAGGGCTCTGAGCAGAGAACCACCAATCCCCGGGATCACTCTCCAGGGCACAGGATTGGCCAAAGAGCTGGATCAGGATTGCTGTTTTCCTTTCATCCTTTTGATCCAGAGTTCTTTTCCTTTCACTCTCTGTTTTTGAGCACCTGGGGGAGATTTTCTCCATCAGCTCTAAATCCAACACCAAACCAGGTCCAGTTTACTTTGCAGGCTGCAAATCCAAAATGAAAACTGCAGCTGATCCAGCTCAAGCCCTCTGCAGTAAGTGATGTCAGTGGAGCAGATACTATCCCACATGATCCTGCATGGAAAGTGCTCTCCTCCCTGCTCACAGCTTGTGCCAGTGAACACCACACTGGGAGTCTGGGCACAGGCTTGGGGAGGTTTCCCAAGCTGGGCCTTGTGAGGGAGAAGGGACTCAGCTCTTGCAAATATCTCTGAGAAAATCTCTGTCTCATTTCTGGTAGCTCCAGGCAGAAGGTCAGTGGTGCTGGTGTCCAGGAGGGGTTTTGAATGGACTGAACCTGTGGAGAGAGGTTTGTGTTGGACCCATCTTGGGGTCAGAGCAGGGCTCAGTGTTCCATGTCCATGCTCCTGAGTCTGTGTTCTACCATCTCCTGGAGGGACACCTGATGGGGCAAGGACAGCAGCTCTGAGCAGGGATTGCCAGGGATCCTCTGCAGACACTGTTGGGAAGCCAGCCAAGCTTTTGGTTGGAGCTACTCATGGCTGAGCAGACAATAGTGACACTTGTCACCAGCTGGTAGCACTGGACTTTTCTTGGGACTGACTCGGGACATCTCTGCCAAGATGGATCTTTCCCCTTTCCTCTTTCCTCCAGAGGAGGTGGGAGCTTCCTCACGTGGGCCTGCAGGGATTCTTGGAGCAGTGGCTCTGTCATTACAGCCCCACACAGGGCAGGGGGGGTGATAGATCAGCACTGAGAACGAATCAGAGAATCCCACAATGGTTTGGGTTGGGAGGGACCTTAACGCTCATCTCATTCCACTCCCTGCCATGGACAGGGACACCTTCCACTATCCAGGTTACTCCAAGCCCTGTCCAACCCGGCCTTGGACACTTCCAGGGATCCAGGGGCACCCACAACTTCTCTGGGCACCTGTGCCAGCGCCTCACCACCCTCACAGGGGAGAATTTCTTCCTAACCTCTAATCCTGACATCCCCTCTCAGTTTAAAGCCATCACCCCTTGCCTTCTCACTCCATGTCCTTGTCACAAGTCCCTCTCCAGCTCTCCTGGAGCCCCTTCAGTCACTGACACACAGGGGCAATACAGCACATGAAGCCAACCAAGTGATTTTGGGGATCCCACTCAGTGGCAGGAATAGAGCCAGAGCTGCCATGGGTGGTTAAGGACCTTTCTCTGGGAATAAAAAGACATCTGAGGTGCCCTTTCACAGCTCCTCCATCATGGATTTGGCTGCAAGGCTGGATCTATCTCACTTAACTTGGGAAGGGAACTGGATGTGTCTGGAAGTGCAGGTTCTCCATCACTGATTATTACAGATGCCTGACTTCCAGGGAGATGTGTAAATTCAGAGAGTTTAGTTAGCTCATCCCCAGCAATATTCCTGCCTGGGAGAGGATGGGGATTGCATTTGGCAGGAATGACTGAAAGGTGAATCTGAGTTTTGTGCACACCTGCCCCTCCTTGCCTGGCTCTGCAGCTCTGCTGAGGGCAGAGGGAAGGACCCACATGGGGAAATTTGGCACAGAATAAACCCAACAATCCCTGCATTTTTCAGGAGGCTCATGGGGGTTTCACCCTGCCTTAAAATGGGTTTGATTTTTTTTCCTAGGAAATGCCCAAGGAATTTAACACTGGAGAGAAGTTTTCTCCAAGCATCCCATTAATTTTTTTCCCTTTGGTTTGAAGTGAGCTGGTACCTTGTGCTTTTGTGGCAGGAAAAATGGGAGCTGCAACACAGTGTTCAGGGCAATCCTGCTGCCTGTGGAGTCATTGAAATGGATCTGCTTATTCATCCCTTCGGAATCCAGGAGGAGGCCCTTTCTCCAGGGTGAAATATGTTCAGTTTTGTTGATATAGACAGAAAAAGGAAAAAAAATGTCTTAAAGCACAGCTGATGCATTTCTTTGTATACTCCTTTGCCCTGTATATTCCTTTTCCTTGTGAATTAAAGACCAGCCCAGAGACTTACTCATCTCCTAAGCTGGCATTTGAATTGAGTGATATGAGCACCAAGAAATTCTTATCCCTTTGATCAGATGCTTGAATTCTACACTTTGATTCTTTTAATACAAAGATTTTAGAAATAGCCTGGAAACTTGTTCTGGGGAATACAAAAGTGTTAATATTCATAGAATATTCTGAGCTGGAAGGGCCCCACAGGGATCATCCAGTCCAGCTCCTGGCCCTGCACAGACACCCCAACAATACCACCCTGGGCATCCCTGGCAGTGCTGTCCAAACACGCCCGGAGCTCTGGGAGCCCTGGGGCTGTGCCCATTCCCCGGGGAGCCTGGGCAGTGCCCAGCACCCTCTGCAAAAAGAGTTTTCCCTGATTTCCAGCCTAACCCTGCCCTGGCACAGCTCCAGCCGCTCTCTGGATCCTGTCCTGGTCCCAGAGAGCAGAGATGGGAGCAGCCCTTTGGGAGGAAGCTGTGGGTTGGGATGGGTTCTACCCTCAGTCTCCTGTTCCCCAGCTGAACACACCAAGTGCCCTCAGCTGCTCCTTGTTGTGGCCCCTCCAGACCCTTCCCCACCCTTATGTCCCTCCTTTGGATGCTTGAGATCCTTTCCATATCGTGGTGTCCCAAAACTGCCCCAGGACTGTCACAAAGGGTTGTTTCATTGTGGTCCAGAACAAGATTTCCTCTCCTTTCAGCCAGCACTCAGATGGGAATTCTATTAAAAATCTATAACCACTGACCAAAATAACCATTATGCTTAAATCAGTAATCTCAGAATATCTCATCCTGCAGATCTTTATTATATCACACGCTTAACCTGACTTAATGTATTATATAGCACCCATTAGTGGAATAGATTAACTTCAGATGTTCCCTTTTCCACATTAATAATGCAATCAGGAATTTATGCCAGACACTTTCTGCTCTAAACCGCGCAAGCAAGATCTGAAGAAATATGAAAAAAAGGAAAAAAAACTCGTGTGCATCTACTGAATAAGAAATGCTTGATTTTGTAGCATTTTGTGGAAATCAAAGGGCTGCAAAACAAACTATTTGAGTTGTGGAAGAACTGCCAGGAAGGCAGAGCGGAGCGGCTGGTCAAGGTTAAGACTCTTTTATCGTAATGAAAGATCTGTTGCTGTGAGCTTGCCATGGGCAATGTGTTTGTTCATTATGTGGGAAGCCAGGGAAGGCCGGGGCCGTTTCATTTGCTGCCTTTTAAATGCTGGTGCTTTTGCAATCGAGCTGATAGGTAATTATAACACACTCACCACTTAGGCATCTTTATTAGCCTTTGGCAGCACGGCCTTTGTGAGGCTGGGCAGGTCTGAGTGCGGTGGCCTCAGCAAATCCTTCAGAGTTCAGAACTGTTGGGCAGAGCTCGCTGCTGCTTCCCTGGCTGCCGCTTCTAGGTGGGTTTGTTTGGCCGTGAAAGGAGGGAAAGGAAGGCAAGGAGAACAACTCTCAGTCATCGGGATGCAAATATCCAGGAGATCTCTGCTCAAAATCAGCTCACACGGTAAAAGACAAACCCTCAAAATCACCGGCCGAGGTGTGGAATCATTGCCAAGCACAAAGAAAACTTAAATTAGTTCGTGTGTGTTGTAGGAGCAGAGAGTAAAGGCTGGATTTGTCACGAAAATAATTTCTTGGGAATTATTCACTGTATCTCACTCCAGTTACTGGCAAGGCAGGAAGTTTTCCCTGGAAATCAATAATCAAATTTGGGAATAAGGGGAAAATATTCTTACATGATGCCTCAGAAATAGAACCATTTATGTGAGAACAGGTAAAATGCAGCAGCATCACCCAAGGACTGGGCAGGAAGTCTGCTGCCTTCAGCTTGATGCATCCTGGGTTATCCATCTTTATCTCTTATGCTGAAATCATGATATTCCAGTTCCTTCCCATGTATCAGCTGGGAAAGGGTGGATCTTGCCCATTTCCAAAGGGAATAATAGAATTATAGAACACCCATATACTATAGATATAAGGTATAGATATAGAATACCCCTATACTATAGAACTATAGAATTCCCAGAGCTGGAGGGGGTCCATGAGGATTGTGGAGGATCACAGAATCCAACCCCTTGCCAGGACACTCCACTGATCCCGCACAATTTCACAGCTTTCTTGGGATGGACCTGCCCTGTGGGGATTTGGCCCAGGACTTTGGCCTTGTTTTGGTTCTCCAGGCACCTCCCTGAAGTAAATAAAAGGTAATCAAGGAGTAATGGGCATGCTGAGCTGGCAGCTCCGCACTCATTAGAGGTGCACAGCTGGCACCGATGCATCAGCGCTGCCGTGCTCCAGGAATCTGCATATCCACATTAACAGGCTCCTGGAGCAACAGCTACCCCAGAAACTCCTGGCTCTGCCTGCCAGGCCCATCCTGGTGGACTGTGCACTCCCACACTGCCCACACTGCCTCTCCACAGAGCCTGGGGGACAATGAACAAACATTGAATTCCTGATGAATCCATTGGAGGTGGGTAAAGAAAATACAGGACTGGGACCCTTTCCTTGCCAAGGGCAAACTCTTTCTCCTGGGACTGAAGACCCAAAGAGTTCCTCCACATCTGTGGATTTCTCCCCATCCCTTCCAGTCACAGGAATGGAATAACTGCAAGCAGGGCAGGTTTCACACCCCATGGGGGTCTCTCCCACGTGCTGCTGAGGGACTTTCCTTCTCACAGTGCAGAGCTCCAGCCTCTGCACCCTCAGCCATGGACCTGCACCTCCGCTTTCCTCTCACCATCACCCTGAGCTGGAAGCAGTAAGAAATTTTCTCTTCTGGCAGGGAGAAATCCCAGCCCCATCCTCCAAAACCAGCCAGGACTGCAGGAGCTCGAGGGGGCCCTGTGCTCCCTGGTGGGGCAGGCTGGAGCTGCTGTCAGTCAGTGTGTGTTGAGCTGCAGAGCTGCCTGTCAGAGCCCAGCCTGCAGAGCCAGCACTGACCCCCTTCCCTGCCTTCCTCACCTCCCTGGGCAGCCCTGGGGTGCAGGTGAGGATGGAGGCTGCTGTCAGTGTGCTGGGAATTCCTGTAGCAGCCCCAGGAGAATCCAGGCATCCGGAGCTGGCATGGCCTTGGGAAGGCTGACCTGGAACAGAGACTGGGCAGAGCTAGAGAATAAAGTAGGGATTTATTGAAAGGTCTTTAGGATGCACTTTGGGCAGGACAGGGCCTGACCAGGGCTACACCCAAGGTGGACCCAAAATGGACCCAAAATGGTCACAAAATGGCTGACTGGTCATGAGGTCTCAAACTTTTATAAGTTTTGATCCATTTGCATATTGGGGTTTAATTGTCCAATTACAGCTTCAGGTTGTGAAGTCTCATTCTTGTTTTCTCTCTTCAGCCAACCTTGTTTGTGCTGTTGGGATGAAAGTTGTCCTTGGTCTTCAGCAGGAAAAGGATTTATTTGGCTCCCTACTCTGTGAAGAGCTGACTGACACTGAATATGAGGCTCAGAGCTGCACCCCTAGGCAGCGCAGAATCTGAAAACATGAAAGCTAAAACTTAAGACATCAATATCCCATGTCCCTGTGTCACAGCCCGTGTGGTGGCACTGGGGATGGGCACAGAGGTTCTGCTCTGCTTCTGGTGCCCACCCAGCATGTGGCAAACAGCTGGAGAGCAGCCCTGGGATGGGAGCCAGGATGGGACCCCTGGCAGGGCTGATCCAGCAATGGGAGCCAATCCAGACCCCTGGCAGTGCTGATCCAGCAATGGGAGCCAATCCAGACCCCTGGCAGTGCTGATCCAGCAATGGGAGCTGATCCAGACCCCTGGTAGTGCTGATCCAGCAATGGGAGCCAGGATGGGACCCCTGGCAGTGCTGATCCAGCAATGGGAGCCAGGATGGGACCCCTGGCAGTGCTGATCCAAGAGCTGAGGATCAAAGAGCTGAGGACTTGTCCCATGGGCTGGAAGTGGCCACCCATCCCCTCCCCGTGCCTCAGAGCACGCTCAGCCCCAGGCGAGGAGGGCGTGGGGAGACTCAGGGGTCTGTGCTCACTTTCCTAAGTAGAAATAAAAAAGGGAGGAAAGAAATGTGGAGAAAGACCATTCTCCTGTTGCATTTCCAGCTCCGTGCAGCCCACAGACATCTGCCAGTAATGGGATGGATGGCTGGAGTCACTGGCTGCTCTGCCCCCTTTTATTTCCAGGCTTCACCAGACAGAACCTCTCCAGCAGCACAGGAGAGGCTTAAAAAATAATTGGACCAAGTGGGAAATGGATTCCTAAATCTGCCAGGGTCTCGTGGGAGCAGGGAGCAGGCAGGAGACCCCCGGCAGCAGGGCAGGGCCGGAGCCCACGCTGGCCTTGGAGCATCACAAAACGGCAGCCACTGCTCAACAGCAGCTCCCTGACCTCAATTTTCTCCGTGGAGAAAAGAGCAGGTCAAGTGGAAAGTGCTTAAGGAGGAAATTTGTTTCCTTCCAGCCAGGGAGTCGGGAAGATAGGCGGCTACTGCGTGTGCTGGAATAAACCAAATTAATTTTGTGCTGTGCGCTGGCTCGAGGAGCTGAGGGCAAGGCGGGGAAGATAATGGACTTTGATGTTTTACTTGAACTCAACAAAACACCTGGCAAGAAGCAGGGGCTTGCTACAACGGCAGCTCCAAACGCTCCTAACCCAGGCAACTGCTTCCTTTTGTTTTCTTTCTTTCCAACCTAATCCCGAGCATTAACCGGGCTGGTTCACATTTCCAGTGGAATAAAAGGTGCATTGTGAAAGGGAGAGGGAAACAAGAGGCTTTAACAACTTCCTTTTCTTCCCCCACCAGCCCTGTGGCATCCATCCCTTGCAAGGCAGAGCCCCAGGTGAGACCCCCGGGGTGAGGGGAGGGCTGGGGGGTGCTGGCACTGGGTGTCAGGAGGATGGGGACCTCCAGGAGAGGGATTAGAAATCTGACAGATTTCTTCCAAACTGCTTCATCTTCCTGCTGCTGCAACAGGGGCAGGAAGGTCCCTGAATCCTGAGCACTGATACCCTGTTAAAAATGTCACTGTCAACATCAGCTTCCTCTGCTGCCTCGTTTGCTGCCTCTCTGTCATCCCTGCCAGCTCTGAATCAGACCCTGATTCCCTGAACCACCCTCAACATGGATTGCTTTATTTCGTGGGGTCTAGAGACACCTGCCAAACCTCTCCTTGCTCCTCTTTCCCAGTTTTGGGATAGGAACACGCACAAACTCTTCCAAGTCTTCCCATAAATGCAACTTTCAAGTCAGGCTGGAACAAAAGTGACAGCGCTCTCCTAATGCCAGCTGCTAAAAATACATTCTGTGCCTGATAATTGAATGTGAGATGAAAAGTGAGTTTTAAGCAGAAGTAAGAGCTGCCTATTTCTGGCAAATTCCCAACTCCCCCAGTCCCCTGTGGAATGTCAGTGCATATCAATATCGTCTGCCTGGGAAAATTTACATTTTGGGGAACTGGCAGGTGCTGCTGAGTAGGGTTTTGGATTCAACGGGAAACGATTTTGGGCTGCCAGGTACAAAACACCTTCCCTGTGGAGGTGGGAGTGCTCTGGCCCCAGAGCCCCTCCCTGCCCTGCCTGTATCTGCTGCAGAACCCCCTGTGCTGCTTTCCAGGGATGCAGGAGAAGCTCCCTGCTCGGGATCCTAAACCCAGCACACCACAGGGACACCCTTCCATCCCCACAAAGCAGGAGGAGGGAGGGGAATCACAGCATTGGCATTGGAAGGATCATAAAGCTCATCTCATTCCAAATGTTCTGGACAGGGACACTTTCCACAGTTTTTCCCCTCCTTGGCATGGATTTTCTCCTTATCCCCAGGGCAGGATGTTAGTTTGGGGTGTATTCCACTGGAAGGGGCTGCCCAGGGAGGTTTGAAGTCCCCATCCCTGGAGGTGTCCAAGGAGCACATGGATATGGCACTCAATGCTCTGAGTTGGTGACAAGGTGGGAATCAAGCAAAAATTGGATCTGATGACCTTTCTAAATAATTCTGTTCCACGGGTAATTACCAAATCCCTGAGCCAGGACATGCTTCCATTTTTGATTGCCAAACCTAATCATACCAGGACACTCACATAAGTTGGTGGCTGTACAAGAAGAGCATTCAGGATACTTAGAGGAAAACTTCCAGGATGACTTCCAGAATAACTTCCCATCGTTATTTACATATCTGCAGATCAATAAAATGTGTTATTCTGGTAAAAATTTATGTAACCCAACCTGGTTTTACATAGTTCACTGCCTCATTCCCATGCATGGATACACCTGTGTGGTTGGAATGGGAAGGGGGAGTTCATTGGCTTTGTCTTTCCTCCCACAGCAGGGTTTGCAGCCAACCAGTGAAATGCAGTCCCACAATTGCTCTGGATTAGGTAATGCTTTAAATTTGCATTTTATCTGCTAAAAATAGGGGGTTTTCTTCATTTTCCCTCACACTGCTTGTTGGAATGTGATGAAATGCTAAAGGAGAAACTGGTCCTGAGATGTGTCCTCACCAAAGTGAGCAGGGTTGAGTGTCCCAGGAGCCCCACAAGGGTGGGTGGCAGGGAGGGTGACAGAGTTCCCCCCCATGAACCTCCTGGGGACAATTCCCTTTGCTTTTTGATGCCTACAAGGCCTGTGGAGGTTTTGGGAGGACAGGACCTCACCTGTGATTCAGGAAGGGACCATTTTTCCCTGTCTTGTATAATGGAGCTTTTGGGGTCTGGAAGCCAGGAGAGGGATTTCTTCAGGGATCCCAGCCCTGTGCTGGGCTGATCCCCGAGAGTGGGCAGGAGGAAAGGGATTGGGATTCTGTCCCTCTGCCCGACTCAGGGGAGACCCCACCTGCAGAGCTGCCCCAGCCCTGGGCCCAGCACAGGGAGGACGTGGAGCTGCTGGAGAGAGCCCAGAGGAGGCACCAGGATGAGCAGAGGGATGGAGCAGCTCTGCTGGGAGGAAAGGCTGGGAGAGCTGGGATTGTTCAGCCTGGAGAGGAGAAGCTCCAGGGAGACCTTACAGAGGACTTTCAATATATAAAAGTATCTTTCCATAAAGATGAAGAGACTTTTAATCAAGATTTGTAGTGCCAGGACATGGGGAAGGGCTTCCCACTGCCAACCAGAGGGCAGGATTAGATGGGATATTGGGAAGAAATCCTTCCCTGTGAGGGAGGTAAGGTTATGGCACAGGTGCCCAGAGAAGCTGTGGCTGCCCCTGGACCCCTGGCAGTGTCCAAGACCAGGTTGGATGGATCTTGAAGCACCCTGGGCTAGTGGAAGATGTCCCTGCCCATGGCAGGGGTGGAATGGGATGGGCGTTAAGCTCCTTTCCATCCCAAACCCTTCCATGATTCTAAGTCTGTATTTAATGAGGTATCAAGATCTGATTTAAAGGTGATGGCAGTCACTCTCCTAAGTCACTTCTGCCCATGGACGTGTCCAGAGCAAGGCATGAGAGATGAGCCTGGTTTGGATGTGTCCCTGCCCTCCCCCAGGCTGGAGTCCCTTCCCCTTCTCCGTGTGACTGCAGCAATGATTTCAGAAGCTGCCGTAGCTCTGCCTTCCACACCATAAATCCTTGGAGCAGTTCATCCAGCTGAACCTTAAAGCTGGCTGCTCCTCTTTATGGAGATCTCTCCCATTTTTCATTGCCTTTGCATCAGACCTCGTCAGTCCCACTCTCCTGCCAGAATACGAAGTGCCGAGAAAAATCCGATCTCTTTGGAGCTGACATTAAACTATGGCAAATAAATCTGTCACTTCAAGACAGTGTCAGTGTCCTCTGTTCCAGTGCACTGGACAGAAGTACTGTCCAAGAAAGGAAATGCTCATCTGACCACTACTATTATCTTTAAGCTTATTTGATTAAAAGTAGATCTCCTTTTCCCTGGGGATTTCTATTTCTTTGACACAAAGGTTTGTTTGATTTGATTTTACCTTAGTGCACATCATGGAATCCAGGATGGTTTGGGTTGGAAGGGACCTTGAAGCTCATCCTGCCCATCCCTGCCATGGGCAGAGACACCTTCCACTATCCCAGGCTGCTCCAAGCCCTGTCTAACCTGGTCTTGGACACTTCCAGGGATCCAGGGGCAGCCACAGCTGCTGTGGGCACCCTGTGCCAGGGCCTCACCTCCCTTACAAGGAAGATCTGCCTGAATCCAATTCCATGGGTTAAATAACTCCAGCACAATCCCAGAGCCTCCCTGATAAGGCTCAGATGACATTAAAAAATGTGCTGGAGGTAAAAGCAGAGTGAAGACATCTTCCCAGGCCCTCACCACATGACCACACATTCCTGGTGGCAGCAATGGCATCAGGACATCACCCATCCTTTTTATTTCTCTGTTCTCTGGGTCATTTTCTATCCTGTAAGTTTTTATCCTCCAAGGACTCCCAATCTTGTCCTGTTAGGAGTGTGTGGTGCTGTGCTTGTAAACAACCCCAGTGGCCTTCCCTAAACAGCACCTTGGGCATGCTGGAAGCAGGAATAGGGGTCTGCTTGTGGATGCAGAGCCCACTGTCTCTACACAGAGCCAAGTAATCAGAAAGGAAATGGATCTCTCCCTCTGGAAAGAAATGCCTTGAAAATCCTCTCTGCAGCTGCCTGCACGAGATGTTGGTGTGCATTATTTCCAGAGTTTCTAATCATGCTGGAGCCAACACGGCAGCCTCTAGCTGATTGCACAGGGCACAGGGGAGATTTATTCAGGGAGTCTGAAGGTTCAGTAATTATTTAATAAAGAAGAGGAGACTCAGTGCTGGCAGCTCAGGCTCTGAGCTGGGAATCCTGAACAGAAAGATGAATTGTCTGAGCTAGAGAATTCTTGCCTGTGAGGGTGGGGAGGCTCTGGCACAGGGGGCACAGAGGAGCTGTGGCTGCCCCTGGACCCCTGGAAGTGTCCAAGGCCAGGTTGGACAGGGCTTGGAGCAACCTGGGAGAGTGGAAGGTGTCCCTGCCCATGGCAGGGAGTGGAACTGGGGGGGCTTTAAGTTCCTTTCCAACCCAGACTATTCTGGGATTCCATGACTCTAAATACGAAGCAGCATCACACCTCTCCAAGCTGCTGGAGCTGAACCATCACCCATCTACTGAAATCTGAGTTTGTGCTCCCTGTATGGTGAGCAAAACTGGCCTTGGGGCTTGCAGGGGAGTGACTTTGCTTGGTTTGGTGATGCTTGAGAGGCAGATCAGCAATCAGGCAGACAAGTTCCACTGAGAGGTGGGAGCATCAGCCCAAGTGTGACTGCAGCAGATAACAGTGGGAAAGAGCAGCGTGTGACGGGGGCATTCCATCCTTGGCTAACGGTGCATTCCCTGCATCTGGGCCTCAAACACAAATCCTAAACCAGAACTCTCATCTCCTCAAAGCTGCTGGATCAGGCTGCAGGGCTCTGGTGTCACAGCCAGGCTGGAGAAAGGCCTTGCAGTGTCACAACACTGGGCTCAGCACCCCGGGGTCACTGCTGGGGGTGGATATCAGTGCTGCTGCAGGAAATTCTGGGCTTGGGATTTAGGAGTAATGCAAGGCTGGGATGGCTCAGCACTGGAACTTCAAAGGAAAGGAGGCTCAGGAGGGACCTTCTCACTCTCCACACCTCCCTGACCGGAGGGGGCAGCCAGGGCATCGGGCTCTGCTCCCAGGGAACAGCATGAGAGGAAATGGCCTCAAGTTATGGGAGGGGAAGGTCAGGCTAAATATCAGGGAAAATTTCTTCCCTAAAAGATTGGTCAGGTATTCTGCCCAGCAGAGAAGTGGAGCCAAGTAGGGACCTAATAACACCAAGGCTGTGGGTGTGATCCCAGAACAGGCCATGAAGGGTTGGACTCGGTGATCCTGGTGGGTCCTTTCCCACTCAGAACATTCTCCAAGATCTGTGAAATTCTGTGGATTGTATGAAGTGTTCAGCAAACTCATGGGTGTGGCACTTGGGGCCATGGTTCAGTGGTGAACATAGAAGGATCGAGCTCAGAGATATCAGAGGTCTTTCTCAACATTTGTGTAAAACTGCCTGAACACTCGTGTTGCAGCAGCCCTCTGTTAGAGGGTAGAAATGAGCCGAGGCACAGACTTCTTGTTTATCCCAGCATGAAAAGGGTCCTGGTTTATTCCTCTTAACATCTCAGTCATCCTGACTCCAACCATTCACTGACTGTAGCTGCAACAAGATCCTGCTGGAGGTTTCCCTTGCAGCCTCTGACTGCTGCTTATTCCCTGCTGAACTCTGACTGCAGGGATTGGTGTCCAGACTGTGACTGCAGCTTTTCCCCAGTCAGACTGTGACTGCAGGGATTGGCTTGCACACTCTGACTACAGCTTTTCCCCAGTCAGACTGTGACTGCAGGCTGTTACCCAGCCAGACTGTGACTGCAGGGATTGGATTGCACACTCTGACTACAGCTTTTCCCCAGCCAGACTGTGACTGCAGTCTCCAGCAACAGGCTCTGACTGCAGACCCAGCCTGATCTCCCAGCAGTGATTCTCTCTCCCCAGGATCCTTCTTCTTGAGCCTCTGCTGCATACTCCTCAAGGTTCCTCCTCAAGGATTCTCTCCTTGCCAGCTCACCACCTCTTTTATCTCACTCATCCTTATTAGACACAGCCATGACTCAACAGGGGCCAGGCTGCAGTGGGTAATTAACACAGCTTTTACTTATTGGGATGAGGTCACCTGTATTCCCTTCTCCTACATCTCCCACCTAACCCAGCCCTGGGACTTAGCATGGACACACCAAGGAGCCTTTCCCTCCTTGGGAGAAGGGCCTATCAGCTGTGGTGATTCCCGGCTGTGTCCTGATCCCAGCCCTCGGGACAGGCCTTCCCATCACAGAGGAATTGCTGGAACCAAGCCTCATCGGGCTGTGGGGCCCTCTGCAGTGGGTCTGGTCTCCCAGTGGGAGATGATGTTTTCCCAGGAGGCACAGCCCACATTCCCTGTATTCCAGCTCTCTGGACACAGCTCCCTGTGGGGATCGATGCCTCTCACAGTGCCATTGCTTAGAAATGAGCTGCTATTGATCTTCTGGGCTTGGCTTTCTCTTACAACCCCCAAACATCTCCTTTTCCTCAGGCTGCCCCTGAGCCATTCCCTGAGCTCGCTGAACAGGAATTGTTCTGAGGAATCTCATTGCATTTCCTTCACTGGAAGGAAATCCATGCAGGTTGTCTGTTTGCTTCCTGCTGTGTTTAGAGTTAAAATCCACAAATTCTGCTCTAAAAAATAATTTCCCTCCTTTGTCAGCATCCTCCCCATATAAGCACGTGAGCAAATGGAATGTGTCTGGGAGCATATTGGAATTTGCTGGGATTTGCTGAGCATTACGCTTCTGCTGGCAATTAGCATAATCTGCCTCCTTTCTCCTGCACAGGAATGATTACTGAGAAATGTGTCTTCTCAAGACTTTTTTTAATCCTAGAAAGGCAAGTGGAGCACTGGCATATTTATGTCTCCCGCTGAGTTCCTCACTGTTTAGGTTAGGATAAGGACTATTTCCCAGTTGGACTGGTGTGTGCAAGTCCCATGCAGGAATCTGGGCTCTGTGCCAGCTCTCTGGAATGGCCTGGAGGGGAGGAAGAGCAGATTTTCAGGAACAGCAATCATTGGTTAATGCCGGATCCCATCAATAGCAGAGGTAAAACCCCACTCCCAGGGCTGCCAAGGCTGTGTCTTTCCCTGTGAACTGTGCCTGTGGCATCCCAAAAACCACACTCCTAGAACAGCTCCTTGGAGAGGGAAGGAGCTATGCCCATCCCACCACCAGGAATCTCCTTTTGGAGCAAATCCCACCTGTATTCCTTGAGAAAGCCACCACTGCCTGCCTGGAGATTGGGGCTTAACAAAATCAGCTCCTTTTTGCTGTTTCTCCCTCTGACATCCGACATTTGTCTCATCCACTCGGGCTGCAAATTCACTGGAGCCAGTGTTCCTCCTAGGGGGACACAGCCCCTTCCACCACGGTGCTTATTGGTATTTTCTGCCTCTTGGTGTGCCAACAGAAGAAAGAAATAATGGAGCCCATTAGGTTATTTATATTTAAGTTATTTATATTTAGGTTATTTATATTATTATTATTTATATTATATTATTTCTATTAGATTATTATAAATATTATATTATAGATATTATATTATTTATACTATTATATACATTTTAATAGATATTTATATATTATATATTTTTA